>CM026390.1:17278900-17297150 GCA_014843695.1 Archivesica marissinica | reverse complement strand
CTTCAACTTCCCCCTTGTCTGCCTTCAACTTCCCCCTTGTCTGCCTTCAACTTCCCCTTGTCTGCCTTCAACTTCCCCCTTGTCTGCCTTCAACGTCCCCCTTGTCTGCCTTCAACTTCCCCCTTGTCTGCCTTCAACTTCCCCCTTGTCTGCCTTTCAACTTCCCCTTGTCTGCCTTCAACTTCCCCCTTGTCTGCCTTCAACTTCCCCTTGTCTGCCTTCAACTTCCCCCTTGTCTGCCTTCACTTCCCCTGTCTGCCTTCAACTCTCCCTTGTCACCTTCAACTTCTCCCTCATTCACCTTCAACCTCTCCCTTGTCTGCCTTCAACTTCTCCCTCATATGACTTCAACTTCTCCCTCATTCACCTTCAACTTCTCCCATGTCTGCCTTCAACTTCTCCCTCATTCACCTTCAACTTCTCCCTTGTATGCCTTCAACTTCTCCCTTGTTCAACTTCTCCTTTGTATGCCTTCAACTTCTCCCTCATATGCCTTCAACTTCCCTCGTATGCCTTCAACTTCTCCCTCACATGCCATCAACTTCTCTCGTATGCCTTCAACTTCTCCCTCATTCACCTTCAACTTCTCCCTTGTATGCCTGCAACTTCACCCTCGTTCACCTTCAACCTCTCCTTCGTATACCTTCAACTTCTCCTTGATTTGGAGGTTTAGCTTGTAAACACTAATGGCATTGACTGCTCAAATTTTACCCAGCTTAGTCATAGGTTATATTTGAATAAACATTCCACAACTGTATTAATTCTTGTAAGCAAGTGACACTGCCTCCCTATGGGCCTTTCTTATGTGTATGTAGTGTCATCACAGTTTTGCCATCAGTGGCTCCTGATTACTTTTGCATAGGCACAAATTGTAATTATTGTACGGTGGTAGCTCTGTGCTCACCAGCTTATGACCAGGAATGTTAATTGTCAATATTGACATCACTATTGCATTTCTTTCGTTGAATGTATGTGCTGAAAAAGTTGGCAGTTTCTTACGGAGGTTGGTGCACCCAAGTACTGGTTAACCGCTGGAGCCTGCCCATGAAAGGTGTTGTTAAACTGCCCGCCAGCGATATAGCCCAAAATGGTGCTGATGCAGACGTAAAACCCGAAATATAAATGAACGTATGTGCCCTGATTGTATCCATTTTCTTTCGTATGAATTTCTTCAATAATGAAATGCAGCTAACATGACATGTACACTCAAAGTTACGGGCGTGCGCATTCTCAGTGTTTGGCAGCGTTCCTCGCGAGAAAATATGTGTCTTACAATTTACGGTGTTTCAACGCTGATATATATACCAGGTACGGCACACGGTACATGTAAATCACAATTCCGGACTAAATACATTTAAATGCAAGGTGTGCTATATTTATTTTTGTGTGTGTCATTGAAAAGAATAATTAATGTAGATGTTAAGTATAATTAAATCGTGGATTAATAATTTCCACCTCATACCCCGATGGAAACTATTAACTCGCGATTCATTTCCTTAAATAAATTGCTCGAGGCGGTATAGTTTTCCGGTTGTTAGCATGTTCTGCTGCGAATCCAACGGTGATCTAATAAGTGTGATCTCGCGCGTGTCGGTGCTATACGCGGACATGTAAATATACTTTTGGAAGCATGGCAACATTAAATAAACGTTTAATGTGTATAACATTAATTTGTTTGATTTTCATCCACATTTTGTTAGAAAGTTTGGACGGATGTGATTGTTTATTTCTTATGTTATATTTTGGAAATGTTATCTTAAAAGATAGTTGTCCGCCTCCGTGGTCGAGTGGTTATGGTCGCTGACTTGTATACCACTGTAACCTATCATCACTGATGGTCACGGGTTCGAGCCCCGCTCAGACCGTGTCTCATTTATATGAAAAAGTTGGCAGTTTCTTACGGAGGTTGGTGCACCAAGTACTGGTTAACCGCTGGAGCCTGCCCAGGAAAGGTGTTGTTAGGTAAACTGCCCGCTGGCGATATAGCCCAAAATTGTGCTGATGCAGGCGTAAAACCCGAAATATAACATAAAAGATAGTTATTATTGGTAAAAATTAATTGACATGACCACACCAATGACAGATTGGGATGTAAATTTAGGGAATAAATTGTAATAACAGAACTGTGTTCAAGGTCGACCGACCATACCAGTCGTGTTCAGTTTTCTGGTATACATTTTATGGTTGTAAGAAATGAGAACTTTGATATAATAAATTATTGCCTGGGAACAATTTTTGGCAGTTGAAATCGGGTAGGCATACGGTATTCATTTATTTAGTTATTGCAATTTGCATTTTTGAGTCATCAACTTTATTTGCATATAATTATACACATATAAACACACAAAGTAAACATGCATTGAATATACATAGTCTGGAGTGTATACATAATTATACATAATGTGTTCATAAATAAATAATTATTTCAAAGAAAGGGTTTCAAAGAGAGCCAGTGAGGGCAAGCGAATGCGGGAGATAGGGAGGGAGGGAGGAGAGAGATAGTGCGGGAGAGAGAGAGATGCTTTTTATATAAGACATGTGAGAGAGGGAGATAGGGAGGGAGGAGAGAGTGCGGGAGAGAGAGATGCTTTTTTAGAGAGAGAGAGAGATATGCTTTTTTATATAAGATATGTGAGATAGGGAGGAAGGAGAGAGGGAGGGAGGAGAGAGAGGGTGGGAGGAGAGAGAGATATGCAGAGAGAGATGCTTTTTTATAAGACATGTATTGCATTTAATTATTCAGAAAATAGTTCCTAGTGTATGTCTCCACAGAAGTCTGTGTATGATTGTATGTGCTCTCACTGCACATTTAATTGGCAACGTAATGGTATGTTGGTTATCCCATTGTTCAACTTAGTGGATCAATTATATATATAATATTATTCCGCTAGAGAACTACGATTCAGTATTACCAGATAATACAATAATGTTGTTGAAAATTGTGTGTAAGTATTTCATTCTTGTAGAAACGAACATCGATCCTATACCCAGTTTCCTCCTGATAGGATCTCGATGTTTCAATACTTTACTGCTAATTTAAAGCGACATTACATCGCAAAAAGCACATATAATGCATTTTATAAATTATATATGCATTGCTACTATAAATTCTTCCGAGTACATTCTTCCACACAAACATTGAATCAACAGTGTTTTTGTGGTCTATCAACTTTCAAAATTGAAAGTAGGATTTCAAATAACGGTCATCAATGCTTCTCCTGAATTGCCGTTTGTTTGTCATCGGAGTCGTAACTAAACACGATAATGTCGTTTAGAGATAATTTAACTAAGATTAGTCTACAAATAAATATGCACTGGCACACATGTGAGATATAACGGTAAATCTGTACCATAATTCGTGTTATTCAGGATACACGAGTTGCATTACGCATGGATGTCGACCCTATTTACATTATTTTGATATGTCAACAAACCGCGTATACGGTTTGTTTATTAGGTGAAATACTCAGTTTTTGAGACAAATATTTGGGGGGAAAACTATACCATATAATAGGAAAATTCATTCTGTAGAAATTTGCATTTTCACTGATGTAGTGTCACTTTAAATATTAAATGGGGTTCGATGTAGTGTCGCTTTAATGTGTGTGAGACAATGGTATGATTGCCATTCAATCAATTCTTTCACTTATACGCTTCCGCTTCCGTGGAAACAATGTTTCGCAAGAACATGAAAAACTTGTGTATTTGTTTGGGGATTGTTTATACACCTGCAAACCCTCAGTTTAATACTATTGCATGTATAACCAACCAAGATATTCATTGTTGAATTATACACTCAAATGTACAGCGCTGAGAGAGGGGGAGATAGAGGTAGGGAGAGGGGAGAGAGAGAGGGAGGGGAGATAGAGGTAGCTAGGGAGAGAGGAGAGAGAGGCAGGGGGAGAGAGCTGTCAGCCTGAAAAAAAATTGTGTTCCTGTACAAATCTTAAATATCTCCAGACCAGTGACAGAATTTATTGAATGCCCCTTGATCAATATGTAGTTCGTTTATATGTACATTATAATTATTAGAGTGGTGGAACCTATGCTCGGCATAAATCCCACATATAATGACCAGTATAAAATGTTAATTGCACTTTCCCTATATTATTATTTTCTTAAGTCGTGAAAACAACTTTAAAAAAACTTCATCACGTGACCTTGCTGCTCAATTCAGCTATCGCAATGGTGTCGGTCGACACCCATTTATATCGGGAACTCAAGACTTCATGGCACCTATGCACGGCGTACTTGTTATTTTTTATTTATCCACCATAACTTGTTGACTATCTTATTTTGATATAGTACATCATTGAATAAAAACACTTATTTGTCTTAATCAGAAATGGTATAGAAACTATTTTTCGGGTTAGATGTAGATTTTTTAAATTCGGATAGCTACCTGAATTGCTCATACACTTTATCAGTTTCGGTGGAAATATTCTCCCAATGATTTGTTTGTTTATATTCATCTGCTGGACCAGTCAACAGGCTACTGATACACGCACCGGAATGCTATTAAACCATGCTTCAGCTCTGAGCGAAATTAGCCTAGAACTATATAAATATATTAAATACTGGTGTAAATGGACACATACGCCGAGCATAGGAATGTGCCGAGCATAGGTTCCACCACTCTATGTAAGCTTGACATGTTTTGAAACCAAATGCCTTTATTCATTGTATATAGTGCAACAGATATTGTACAGGTGTTATGTCTTTTAAATACAAATATTTCACACACACTATATAGAGATGGACCAACAATTGTTATCAAGTTACAAAGTGTTCGAAAATGTTTTATTATTATTATTATTATTATTATTATATACATTTTGTTATCTAAATTATGAAAATACAATAAAACATCTTACTCACAATTGTTAATGTTATTATATATATGCAAGTATGCCAGCTTCTCGCTGGAGCTTTCCTGATCATGTTCAACAGGTGACAGACAAACAGAAGACTTAATCCTTGCTGATAGTGTCCCCCACCTCGAACTAGCAATCTCGTAAGCCTGAGGTTAGTTTATACAAATTTATTTTAGCTCGATTGCGAAACAAGTTCTTTCAACTTGTATTAATCACTCTCGAGACCTCATTACTGATGGAATCCATTGCCACAAGGGAGAGAGAAGAGGCAACGTGGAATTTAAATGCCTTGCCTAAGGGCACAATCGTAACGGCTCCAGCGGGGCTCGAACTACGGACCTTTCGCACCTGAAGCGAACGCGCATCCACTGTGTTATCTAAGCCTGAGATTAGAAAAGGCTTAAAACAGCACTATGATCAAATAGACAGAACTTTGTCTAATATATACATGTAATGACAATGTCATGAAGCGACCATTACGATACTTGTTCACATTAGGAAAAACTTGTGCACTACCTACCTGTGGAACCTTGTTTTGTTGATACACCTACCTGTGGAACCTTGTTTTGTTGATACTGTAAATATTTTTATTAACGATTATATCATCCTAGCCGAAGAAGAACTTTTTTTAAAAATATTTTTATTAACGATTATATCATCCTAGCCGAAGAAGAACATTAGAAGGAGATCTTTCTAGGCTTTTGATTTGTGTCAATTTGGAATTAATAAAATTCAATTTTGTTGTTACCCTATATGATGTAGTGCGAAGAGAAGGTGGACAGAGTTCAGGTTGATTTGTACAACTCGCATGTCTGTTAGGAAACCAATTGAAGAATGGCCACTGGTATTCAGTGTATTTATCAATGACAAGATAGACCTCTGGTTGTGACCTCTTGTGATAATAGTTTTAGGTCAATAACACTAGTTCGTCTTATCAATATTTCTTTTTTAAACTATTTATTTTACAACGATTGCGAAGCAAGTTTCAACAACTTATATTAATCACTCTCGTTGGCTCGGGTAAAAGCGTAAATGTGGGAGGAAACCGGAGAAAACCCACCTGTCCGATCTGGCGACCACCGTACCATCTCACATACTTCCCAGTCTGAGGATAGAACCAGACATTCTTGGAGGATATGTTAGTGGAGAAGCTGCAATGCAACTGCTATACTACTGGTTCTCTAATAAACACCTAGTGCTGCTGGACGTTTCACCATTTCTAGATTCTTGACATTGTCAGTTTGTATGTGGATCTGATACCATGTTATTGTAGTATATGCCTTGTCTCTACCACCACAACATTAATATGTGAGTAACTACAGATACCCGCATCCTGTACAATATCATTAATGTCTTGAAGAACCTCTGTGGCCAAGTGGTCTAGTGGTCTGTCGTTAGAACTCACCTTTCACCTCTATCACCAGGGCCAAGTGTTCGTTCCCTATCAGATAAATGGTGAGAACGTTGTGAGTCGCTTATGAATGATGGAGAGATGAGTACTGTTTCCTACCCACGAAGTACCGGTCTATTCTCCGCCAAAAGAGACTGACCTCCCAATTATAAGATTGGTAGTAACAGAAAGAAGAAAATGTAATGATGGAGGTATACAGTCATACTCGGTATTGAGTGTTCGGAGTATGGTGGTAAGTATGGGACGGTGAGGGGGGGGACCTCTCCCTTCTACTTATGCTCAACTATTATATATTATAACTCAGATGTCATTCTGTTGTAGTGGAGAGAAGACCAGCCTCATATCTTGGATTACAACCAGTACTCAACACATGCTCGGAACAAAGTAATTCTCCTTTCATGTAATTATTTGTGTCTTGTTTGTAATTAATGTGCGTTGGGTTTTGAAGTCCAAAATGGCGACCATTGTCAGAGGTCTGTTGAGGTTGCCTAACAAAAGTCAGATATTGCGCACTATCAGTGCATCGTCTACAGTATGCTCTGGTGAAGGGCCAAATGTGGACAAAGTTACACATACTGGACAGGTTGATATATATACTGTAGTATCTGTCATTTAACAACAGTCAGTTTTTTTAATTAGTTTTACTAAAATTCGTGGGTGGGGTAATTTGGCACTGCTAGTTCTCACAGATCAACAGATATAACACAAGTATTTCACATATCCCAATGGTTGCCTGCGAACTATTGCCAATAATCACAATTTTGCAATTGTGAAATATGTTACCCGTAACAGTGCATGAGGCTGTAATGTATCTTTTATTTAGTGGCTGGTTTGTCAAACTTTGTGTAATTAATGTCTTCATCATTCATGGTATGGTATGATATATCTACCCGATCATAGTATGCTGACCGTCTGTCAGGCAGTGCTCGCCACAGGTTTTAAGCTAAAGCATCAAATATGCTGTCTGATTAGCGCAGTGGTTAGTGCGCTCACTTCTCACCAATGCAACCCGGGCTCGGACCGAGGAAGTATGTGAGATGGTACGGTGGTCGCCAGATCAGACAGGAGGGTTTTCTCCGGGTACTCTGGTTTCCTCCCACATGAATGACCACATTTCCGCTTTCATCCGTGCCAACGAGTGATTAATATAAGTTGTTAAAACTTTTCGTAAAATAACTAAAGTTTAAACTTTAATTATACGGGATAGTGACTGGCCATTATTGGAAACAAAATAAGAAATATTATGCATGCATGGGTGCCAATTTTTCAACGTATAATCAGCGTGTTTCGGAATATTAGGAATTGTTTGTACATAGATCGTCCGCCTCTGTGGTCGAGTGGTTACGGTCGCTGATGGTCACGGGTTCAAGCCACGCTCAGGCCGTGTCTCTTTATATGAAAAAGTTGGCAGTTTCTTACGGAGGTTGGTGCACCCAAGTACTGGTTAACCGCTGGATCCTGCCCAGGAAAGGTGTTGTTAAGTAAACTGCCCGCCGGCGATATAGCCCGAAATGGTGCTGATGCAGGCGTAAAACCCGAAATATAACATAACATAGATCTATTGTCGCCTTTACGAGCGTTACCCGTATTTACCTGGTATTTCTGAATGTTTGCACCAACATGTTTGTGCGCGTTATACATCAATAAATATGGTAGTTGTGTCAGATGACTCTGATGGGGGACCCATGGCCACTTGGGCCTATTGTATATGTATTAGAATCTAATAATTAGATATGTAGAGATAGAATGGATTATTGGGATCAACTCGTACAGTGTGTGTTTGAGCAGAGGGTGGATCACATCTCTTTCACAAGTTTAAAATTATTTGTGTATTGACTGACAGCTGTGATTGATATTAATATTTGGTTTCTAATGTCCTTTCAGGTTTGGGATAAAGATGACTATAGGAGAGCAAGATTTGTTGGTAAAGACAAACAGGTATGCCATGTCTGCCTAGTAATAATTGAGTGGCAGGGTTCCCATTGTCGGTCGCCAATGGCGCCAATTGCGACAAAAAACAAATATTGGCGCTAAATTTTGTGAATTGGCGAAAATATTTGGCACAACTTTTTTTCTTTCTTTTTTTTTGCACATGTTTTTGGCGCCATTGGCGACCGACAGCGGGAACCCAGAATACACAACAAAACATCCCATTTCATGTGTGTGACATACACTTGTATCTGCCATGCAAACCTAAACACACAACGATATAACAATTCAATATTGTTTTTCTGCGTTTCGTCGAGGTATGAAATGTCAGTTTTTTTACACCTACCGGTATATTTTACACATATATGACAACTAATAGTTTACACATTTTTTGATTCATCACACCATTGAAAAAGTAGTCGACTAAGAAAATTAATGAGAATATAATAATTTGGCAATTCATTGGGTTATGAACGGTGATTGTAGATTCACGATATTGCAAGAAGTTGTAATTATTTCAGCATTAGTACGGTGCTGTCATTGACACACAGATTATCAGGAATTACTTTTTATAATTTTCCAAATTTCAGGAACTTTTTTATATAGACAAATTCCAGGAATTGTTTTTGGTAATTTTTAGCGAGTAATCTAAATCCAATTCCTGTTAATGAAAGTACTGAAATTTATAACGGATATGATGCCAATCAAAAAGTGAATAGTAAATGATGCATGTACAAATGGCACTCTCCTACAAACAGTGTCGGGATACATTGTGTAGAACTTATCCTGGTCGTTCAATTGAAGAATAACATGCGAATACAACGATTATTTCCACACATACGGTTGGTTCGGCATGTGGTTTATTGGCCCCTGTATGGTCCTGGATTAGTTTATACAAATTTATTTTAGCTCGATTGCGAAACAAGTTCTTACAACTTATAATCACTCTCGAGACCTCATTCCTGGTGGAATCCTTCGCCACGAGGGAGAGAGAAGAGGCAACATGGAATTTAAATGCTTTGCCTAAGGGCACAATTTTATCGGCTTCAACGGGGCTCAAACTGCAGACCTGAAGCGACCGCGCATCCACTGCGCTATCACGACTTCCACATTATTTTCACACATACGGCTCAGCATTATTGGCCCCTGTATTGTCCTGGATTAAGATTCTTATTGTTCGATGATCATGAACACTTGTAGATTTATTTATTTATTGATTAATAGGTCCATTCTAGTTGTTTCTGGAGTCATTTTTAATTTGATACGGTCAAAATTGGAGGTAATCAAAACTATACCAAGCGTTATCTTTAACCCATTTCATTCAGGACACCGTTCAAACAGTATTTACAAAGAACATAGAGCCAGATCAGCCGCCAAGGAACATGCTGACTGATCAGGCTCTATGCTGTTTGCTATTCAGATGATCTTGCTAAGACACTTAGCTATTACTATGTAGCAAACAACATAGATCCTGATCAGCATGCAGCGTCATGCTGCGGCTGATCTGGATCTATGTTGTTTGCAAAAGCCTTTAAATACATCCAGCATATTAAGTTTTATGTTGTATTTGTGTGTATTTTTATATCAGGTGAATCCTAACTTTGCTGTAGACCTGATAGCAAAGGACCCCGTGGTTGTATGTAACCGGCGTAAAGTGTCCAGTAACAGTGGAGGAGCACTTGGGCATCCAAAGGTCTTCATTAACTTGGTACGTCTTGAACCTTGCCCTATTACTTTTAGCATATTTGAGCCATGGGTAAGCCATTTGTCTGTCAAAACTGAAGCCCACAATGCAATAGGGATAATTCCCCATATATATTCTACTTGTATATCGAAATTGTAAAGATCTGAAGCCAATTTTCAAAATTGTTATTTAAAAAATGGAGATACAGTCAAGCCTGTATTAAGCAGCCAGCCAAGGGAATCACAGAAAGTTGCTGCTTAGCACAGGTGGCTGCTTAATAGAGGTCAAATGTATAATAAAATAACATATTGGGAACCTGGCTATGTGTGCAGGGTGGCTGCTTAATAGAGGTGACCACTAACACAGGTTTGACTGTATAAGAATGTAATCTCAATGTCTGTGAGAATAACGCAGAGGTTAGCATTTTCGCCTCACTAATGTCCAGTTTCCTCCCACATAATAGATGGGTTTCCTCCAGGTACTCCAGTTTCCTCCCACATAATAGCTGGGTTTCCTCCAGGTACTCCGGATTCCTCCCACATAATAGATGGGTTTCCTCCAGGTACTCCGGTTTCCTCCCACATAATAGGTGGGTTTCCTCCAGGTACTCCAGTTTCCTCCCACATAATAGATGGTTTCCTCCAGATACTCCGGTTTCCTCCCACATAATAGATGGGTTTCCTCCAGGTACTCCAGTTTCCTCCCACATAATAGCTGGGTTTCCTCCAGGTACTCCAGTTTCCTCCCACATAATAGATGGGTTTCCTCCAGGTACTCCGGTTTCCTACCACATAATAGGCAGGTTTCCTCCAGGTACTCCAGTTTCCTCCCACATAATAGGCAGTTTCCTCCAGGTACTCCGGTTTCCTCCCACATAATAGGTGTGTTTCCTCCAGGTACTCCAGTTTCCTCCCACATAATAGATGGTTTCCTCCAGATACTCCGGTTTCCTCCCACATAATAGATGGGTTTCCTCCAGGTACTCCAGTTTCCTCCCACATAATAGCTGGGTTTCTTCCAGGTACTCCAGTTTCCTCCCACATAATAGGCAGGTTTCCTCCAGATACTCCGGTTTCCCCTCCCACATAATAGAGTTCCTCCAGTACTCCGGTTTCCTCCCACATAATAGGCAGGTTTCCTCCAGGTACTCCAGTTTCCTCCCACATAATAGATGGGTTTCCTCCAGGTACTCCAGTTTCCTCCCACATAATAGATGGGTTTCCTCCAGGTACTCCGGTTTCCTCCCACATAATAGGCAGGTTTCCTCCAGGTACTCCGGTTTCCTCCCACATAATAGATGGGTTTCCTCCAGGTACTCCAGTTTCCTCCCACATAATAGGTGGGTTTCCTCCAGGTACTCCGGTTTTCCCCCACATAATAGGCAGTTTCCTCCAGGTACTCCAGTTTCCTCCCACATAATAGATGGGTTTCCTCCAGGTACTCTTGTTTCCTCCCACATAATAGATGGGTTTCCTCCAGGTACTCCAGTTTCCTCCCACATAATAGATGGGTTTCCTCCAGGTACTCTTGTTTCCTCCCACATAATAGATGGGTTTCCTCCAGGTACTCTTGTTTCCTCCCACATAATAGATGGGTTTCCTCCAGGTACTCCAGTTTCCTCCCACATACCGTAATAGGTGGGTTTCCTCCAGGTACTCCGGTCTCCTCGCAGAATAACCCGAGTTTGAAGTTCTTATGCGTAGAAATATATCACGAAGGCCTGAGTGATATATTTCTACGCATAAGAACGACAAATGAGGGGTTTCTTAAATAAATCTCTATACAATGCAGGACATAAGACATTGTTGAATAATGCCACATAATGATTGTTTTATTTTGTGTTTCAGGATAAACCAGAAGTTGCAGTATGCGGATATTCCGGGCAGAAATTTATCCAACAAAAGTTTTATGACGCTGCCAAACATGGACCCAGTATAACGTATGAGCAGTACTTGGAAAATATGGCAGCAATTAAGTCTTAACTTGACAAGAAATATATGTGTTGCTAACTGACAAGAAATATATGTTCAATTATTGGAACAAAACGTTTATGTCTGATCAGAAATATATTCGCGCAGCAACATTTATTGTAATAAGACAAAAAGTTTATGTAAATTGACCCTCACATGAACGTTATGCCTGACAAGTTATGGTTGTTAATTTGTTGCTTAGGGGTAGCTATTATAGACATGTATGTCAGTGTGTTAATTTTGGAAAACATGCGATACAGAATTAACCCTTTCAACACTACAGACCTCTAAATAGGCTTACAAAAAGTGTAGTTCCAGATCCGTCTGATCAGGATCTGCACTTTTTGTCAGTAATATTACTATTTTTAGACAAAATTACTCATTTTGATAAATGAACTGGTTCAAATGTAATTTTCTTATTCATTTATTGGTCTTAAAACATCATGTACCAGTCCATGTCAGTTACTTGGTGTTGAATGGGTTATGTGTGAACAGGCTTTGAGTAGTGATAATTGTAGATTTGTTTGTAACATTGTTAAATAAATATATCAGAACCTGTTAATGGCACTTTTGGTTGTGGTTGAGCCATCTAGTAAACACCCAATGCAACAAAGCCTCTACACTGTGAAACCATACAGACAGATTTGTAGTCTAGTGGTAACACCAGGTAACCCAGGGATCGCAGGTTCGATCCACGCCTAACCCTAATAAAATTAACAGTCTTTCAGATGGGACTTTAAGCCAAGGTCTCGTGTTTGTCCTTTGTTTCCCCCCGGTTTACTTATAGAGGTACTGATGCTGGTCATGCTAACTACTGGTTCCCTGGTATAGTTGTGGTCCTTTGTTTCCCCCGGTTTACTTATAGAGGTACTGATGCTGGTCATGCTAACTCCTGGTTCCCAGGTATAGTTGTGGTCCTTTGTTTCCCCCAGTTTACTTATAGAGGTACTGATGCTGGTCATGCTAACTCCTGGTTCCCAGGTATAGTTGTGCTCCTTTGTTTCTCCCGGTTTACTTATAGAGGTACTGATGCTGGTCATGCTAACTCCTGGTTCCCAGGTATAGTTGTGGTCCTTTGTTTCCCCCCAGTTTACTTATAGAGGTACTGATGCTGGTCATGCTAACTACTGGTTCCCTGGTATAGTTGTGGTCCTTTGTTTCCCCCCGGTTTACTTATAGAGGTACTGATGCTGGTCGTGCTAACTCCTGGTTCCCAGGTATAGTTGTGTTCCTTTGTTTCCCCCCAGTTTACTTATAGAGGTACTGATGCTGGTCATGCTAACTACTGGTTCCCTGGTATAGTTGTGGTCCTTTGTTTCCCCCCGGTTTACTTATAGAGGTACTGATGCTGGTCGTGCTAACTCCTGGTTCCCAGGTATAGTTGTGTTCCTTTGTTTCCCCCCAGTTTACTTATAGAGGTACTGATGCTGGTCATGCTAACTACTGGTTCCCTGGTATAGTTGTGGTCCTTTGTTTCCCCCCGGTTTACTTATAGAGGTACTGATGCTGGTCGTGCTAACTCCTGGTTCCCAGGTATAGTTGTGTTCCTTTGTTTCCCCCCAGTTTACTTATAGAGGTACTGATGCTGGTCATGCTAACTACTGGTTCCCTGGTATAGTTGTGGTCCTTTGTTTCCCCCCGGTTTACTTATAGAGGTACTGATGCTGGTCGTGCTAACTCCTGGTTCCCAGGTATAGTTGTGTTCCTTTGTTTCCCCCCAGTTTACTTATAGAGGTACTGATGCTGGTCATGCTAACTCCTGGTTCCCAGGTATAGTTGTGGTCCTTTGTTTCCCCCCGGTTTACTTATAGAGGTACTGATGCTGGTCGTGCTAACTCCTGGTTCCCTGGTATAGTTGTGGTCCTTTGGTTCCCAGGTTGAATTCCCGCATACATGTGCTTATGACACACTAGTCTATTTAACACAGGGATCATAAATTCACTGGAATGGATTGTTTATAAATATGTCGTGGCCGGTTGGTTACAGTTGTTGACTTCAAATCACTTGCCCCTCACCTCTGTAGGTTCGAATCTGACTGAGATTGTCGAATTATTTCATGCAATACTATCCAGCTGGCTTGTGGAAGATCGGTGGTTCTACCCAGGTGCCTGCACATGCCTGAAATACAGCTAGGAAGGCATAGGGTCTTCTCTGCTAATAGGTTGTCTTCTCCACTAATAATACGGAGGGTCTTCTCCGCTAATAATACGGAGGGTCTTCTCCACTAATAATATGGAGGATCTTCTCCGCTAATAATATGGAGGATCTTCTCCGCTAATAATATGGAGGATCTTCTCCACTAATAATACGGAGGGTCTTCTCCGCTAATAATACGGAGGGTCTTCTCCGCTAATAATGCGGAGGGTCTTCTCCGCTAATAATACGGAGGGTCTTCTCCGCTAATAATACTGAGGGTCTTCTCCGCTAATAATACAGAGGGTCTTCTCCTCTAATAATATGGAGGATCTTCTCCACTAATAATACAGAGGGTCTTCTCCTCTAATAATATGGAGGGTCTTCTCCTCTAATAATACAGAGGGTCTTCTCCTCTAATAATATGGAGGATCTTCTCCACTAATAATACGGAGGGTCTTCTCCGCTAATAATACGGAGGGTCTTCTCCACTAATAATATGGAGGGTCTTCTCCACTAATAATATGGAGGGTCTTCTCCTCTAATAATACGGAGGGTCTTCTCCTCTAATAATATGGAGGATCTTCTCCGCTAATAATGCGGCCTTAAAACACCAAGAACAAGCAAACTGTACTACATGTGTGAGTATGTTGTTCCATTGTGTTGGTACAATGTATCACATTTGCTGTGAACGATTTTAGAGGCATTATATGTGCCTTTAGTTAATAGCATTCTGTTAATAATTGTGCAAACAATGGGAAAAGCATGAAAATTGGCATGAATACTCCTTGGACATATACAATATTCAAACAAAAGAGAACTACTCAATATCTTACAAAATGGCAGCCGTGTCGAATGGCCGCCATTTTCATATTATACGTCTTATTTGTTACATTATATCTTCTTTTATGAAAAATTTGTTGATTTCATTCTGTTTCTTATAGTCTTAAAGTGTCATAGCAACGTCAGGATGGACACATCTAGTGAATAAAGCAACTTTATTTGCCAAATATGTGTAATTTACGTTACTATAGCTCTGTGGTAACATACAAAAGTAGTAAATATCCAAATCAACATAAATTCTGATCTTAGCGACCAACATTGTTTAATGATAAAAATTAAAACCATGTTATACTGATGTATTTATCTATTTTGCATGACAGGACCGCCACACATATAAGTAACTTCCACAACAAATGTAATTTACGTGACAAAGATTGAAAATTGAACATATTTACGTTATTTGTATGAAAGAAATGAATGTGCGTGTAGAGTGGTGGAACCTATGCTCGGCGTAAATCCCACATATAATGACCAGTATAAAATGTTAATAGCACTTGTCGTATATTATTATTTTCTTTAAGTCGTGAAAACAACTTTCAAAACACTCTTGTTGGCAGTTTTAGCTTCATCACGTGACCTTGCAGCTCAATACAGCTATCGTAACGGTGTCGGTCGGTACCCGTTTATATGAGGAACTGAAGGGCATCTATGCACGGCGTACTTGTTACTTTTTATTTATTCCCCATAGCTTGTCTTATTTTGATATAGTACATCATTGAATAAAAACACTTATTGGTCTTAATCAGAAATGGTATAGAAACTATTTTTCTGATTAGGTGTAGAATTTTTAAATTCGGATAGCTACCTGAGTTGCTCATACACCGTATCAGTTTCGGTGGAAATATTCTCCCAATGATGTGCTTGTTTATATTCGTCTGCTGGGCCAGTCACGTGACAGTTGTATCAGCCTACCGATACACTCAACGGAATGCTATTGAACCATGCTTCAGCCCTGTCAGCGAAATTAGCCTAAAACTAAATAAATATTTTAAATACGGATGGAAATGGAAAATACGCCGAGCATAGGAATACACCGAGCATAGGAATACGCCGAGCATAGGTTCCACCACTCTATAACATTTAGCATGTTTAATTAAACTTACTAGCATCAAAACGGGACACTCACATGCGTCGGTCTGACATTAAAATGTATGGATATCTCCCTTTCATATCATTACAGCGAAAATCATGTTTGATTAATGACCCAGATTTATTCTATATTCTAAAACAAGGACATTTATTCTTGAGTACCATTAATAAATTCATTAACTTTTGTTTGCGCTGGGAAGGGTTTATATCGTGTAGTTATCAGTGTTTCTGTTTTGCTTGTGCTAAGGTAAATGTGAGTGTAATGTAAACAAGCAATTTATCACCGGTATTGTTTATAATTTATTTCGTAGCCCTTTCCATTTTGATAGGAAGACAACGGAGCATGGTCGTCACGTCACCATGGAATTGTGTCGTAATTCAGTTTGGTTCTATCTTGCTTAAACTAAATACAGACGGATCTGTAGCCCAGTGGTTAACACGCTGGACTGGTAATCCAGGGATCGCAGGTTCGATCCCCCGTCTGACCCTAATAAAATTATTTCATGTGATGAAGCTACCCAGCTGGCTTGCGGAAGGTCGGTGGTTTAACCAAAGAAACAGACTGATTTAATTATAAAATTCTTAAAACACTTAAATATTCGTCCAAAATTAGGATATACCAACAGTAGAAGGTGAGACTGATTACATGTTCACCACAGTTCTATATGACATATGTATATTAGGATGCGCGGTTGATAACTCTGGATTAGAGTATGCCAAGCCTGGAGCTCATAACTCAGTCTCAAGCTTTCTGATTGGTCGAGCCAAGAGCAATTCTCAGACTCAACCAATGATATCATTTGAGCTCGATTTGAGAAAAGGCTTATAACCTCCAACCCACGGCGCAACAGGATACAAACAGACGGATCTGTAGTCCAGTGGTAACACGCTGGACTGGTAATCAAGGGATCGCAGGTTCGATCCCCCGTCTGACCCTAATAAAATGAACAGTCTTTCAGATGGGACGTTAAACCGAGGTATCGCGTCGGTGCTTTACACCGTGCACGTAAAAGAACCAGAGGAGACTCTAGAATGGGTCTCTGTATCATTGCACTATCCTCCAAAATCTAAAATGACTAATCTCTTCAGAGGCGTCGCTCATATGGGCAACCGGTAGAGACGATAAATAAACGTAAAACACTTAGACTAAATGTTTGTTTTTGTCACATCTGTGAATTGATACAAACGTTCTTATATGTATGATTAATATTCAATATTACTAGAATCTCATGACTAGGGAAAGCCAGAACTGTCTCCTCTACTACGAATAACATATTGATATACATGAAGCGATAAACTATTGTGTTATGGAAAGCCACAACTGATATCAAGATGCAACACAATAATCAGGTTTATGGAAAATACAATTCTTCGGTAGATAGAACAACTAATATTTGATTTTAGCATTAAAACTCTAGAGTTATGGAAAGCCACAACCATCGCATTTAAGAGAACGTCTGATATATCCACATGTAGACGACATCTGGATATACATTGTATGGAAAGCCACAACTGTAGTGTATTGTGGAAAGAGAACATCTTAGGTCAGGATGCCGCATTATATGTTATAGATGTTATATTATGGAAAGCCACAACTGTCTTATGGAAAGAGAACATCTTAGATCAGGATGCCGCATTAGATGTTATAGATGTTAGATTATGGAAAGCCACAACTGTCTTATGGAAAGAGAACATCTTAGGTCAGGATGCCGCATTATATGTTATAGATGTTAGATTATGGAAAGCCACAACTGTCTTATGGAAAGAGAACATCTTAGGTCAGGATGCCGCATTATATGTTATAGATGTTAGATTATGGAAAGCCACAACTGTCTTATGGAAAGAGAACATCTTAGATCAGGATGCCGCATTAGATGTTATAGATGTTAGATTATGGAAAGCCACAACTGTCTTATGGAAAGAGAACATCTTAGATCAGGATGCCGCATTAGATGTTATAGATGTTAGATTATGGAAAGCCATAACTGTAATGTATTGTGGAAAGAGAACATCTTAGATCAGGATGCCGCATTATATGTTATAGATGTTAGATTATGGAAAGCCACAACTGTCTTATGGAAAGAGAACATCTTAGGTCAGGATGCCGCATTATATGTTATAGATGTTAGATTATGGAAAGCCATAACTGTAATGTAGTGTGGAAAGAGAACATCTTAGATCAGGATGCCGCATTATATGTTATAGATGTTAGATTATGGAAAGCCACAACTGTCTTATGTAGAGAGCAACTACATTCAGGGTTATGGAAAAGTTTAAACTATTTATTTTACAGCAATTGTTAACAACTTATATTAAT
>CM026390.1:17141784-17277900 GCA_014843695.1 Archivesica marissinica | reverse complement strand
GATGGGTTTCCTCCAGGTACTCCAGTTTCCTCCCACATAATAGATGGGTTTCCTCCAGGTACTCTTGTTTCCTCCCACATAATAGATGGGTTTCCTCCAGGTACTCTTGTTTCCTCCCACATAATAGATGGGTTTCCTCCAGGTACTCCAGTTTCCTCCCACATACCGTAATAGGTGGGTTTCCTCCAGGTACTCCGGTCTCCTCGCAGAATAACCCGAGTTTGAAGTTCTTATGCGTAGAAATATATCACGAAGGCCTGAGTGATATATTTCTACGCATAAGAACGACAAATGAGGGGTTTCTTAAATAAATCTCTATACAATGCAGGACATAAGACATTGTTGAATAATGCCACATAATGATTGTTTTATTTTGTGTTTCAGGATAAACCAGAAGTTGCAGTATGCGGATATTCCGGGCAGAAATTTATCCAACAAAAGTTTTATGACGCTGCCAAACATGGACCAAGTATAACGTATGAGCAGTACTTGGAAAATATGGCAGCAATTAAGTCTTAACTTGACAAGAAATATATGTGTTGCTAACTGACAAGAAATATATGTTCAATTATTGGAACAAAACGTTGTGATAACAAAACAAAAATGTCTGATCAGAAATATATTCGCGCAGCAACATTTATTGTAATAAGACAAAAAGTTTATGTAAATTGACCCTCACATGAACGTTATGCCTGACAAGTTATGGTTGTTAATTTGTTGCTTAGGGGTAGCTATTATAGACATGTATGTCAGTGTGTTAATTTTGGAAAACATGCGATACAGAATTAACCCTTTCAACACTACAGACCTCTAAATAGGCTTACAAAAAGTGTAGTTCCAGATCCGTCTGATCAGGATCTGCACTTTTTGTCAGTAATATTACTATTTTTAGACAAAATTACTCATTTTGATAAATGAACTGGTTCAAATGTAATTTTCTTATTCATTTATTGGTCCTAAAACATCATGTACCAGTCCATGTCAGTTACTTGGTGTTGAATGGGTTATGTGTGAACAGGCTTTGAGTAGTGATAATTGTAGATTTGTTTGTAACATTGTTAAATAAATATATCAGAACCTGTTAATGGCACTTTTGGTTGTGGTTGAGCCATCTAGTAAACACCCAATGCAACAAAGCCTCTACACTGTGAAACCATACAGACAGATTTGTAGTCTAGTGGTAACACCAGGTAACCCAGGGATCGCAGGTTCGATCCACGCCTAACCCTAATAAAATTAACAGTCTTTCAGATGGGACTTTAAGCCAAGGTCTCGTGTTTGTCCTTTGTTTCCCCCCGGTTTACTTATAGAGGTACTGATGCTGGTCATGCTAACTACTGGTTCCCTGGTATAGTTGTGGTCCTTTGTTTCCCCCGGTTTACTTATAGAGGTACTGATGCTGGTCATGCTAACTCCTACTGTTCCTGGTATAGTGTGGTCCTTTGTTTTCCCCCAGTTCCTTATAGAGGTCTGATGCTGGTCATGCTAACCTCCGGTCCAATGTTAGTTGGCTCCTTTGTTTCTCCCGGTTTACTTATAGAGGTACTGAGATGGTCATGTAACTTGGTCCCAGTTATAGTTGGGGTCCTGTGTTTCCCCCGTTTAACTTATAGAGGTACTGATGCTGGTCCTGCTAAACTCATGGTTCCCAGTCATAGTTGTGGTCATTGTTTCCCCCCGGTTTACTTATAGAGGTACTGATGCTGGTCGTGCTAACTCCTGGTTCCCAGGTATAGTTGTGTTCCTTTGTTTCCCCCCAGTTTACTTATAGAGGTACTGATGCTGGTCATGCTAACTACTGGTTCCCTGGTATAGTTGTGGTCCTTTGTTTCCCCCCGGTTTACTTATAGAGGTACTGATGCTGGTCGTGCTAACTCCTGGTTCCCAGGTATAGTTGTGTTCCTTTGTTTCCCCCCAGTTTACTTATAGAGGTACTGATGCTGGTCATGCTAACTACTGGTTCCCTGGTATAGTTGTGGTCCTTTGTTTCCCCCCGGTTTACTTATAGAGGTACTGATGCTGGTCGTGCTAACTCCTGGTTCCCAGGTATAGTTGTGTTCCTTTGTTTCCCCCCAGTTTACTTATAGAGGTACTGATGCTGGTCATGCTAACTACTGGTTCCCTGGTATAGTTGTGGTCCTTTGTTTCCCCCCGGTTTACTTATAGAGGTACTGATGCTGGTCGTGCTAACTCCTGGTTCCCAGGTATAGTTGTGTTCCTTTGTTTCCCCCCAGTTTACTTATAGAGGTACTGATGCTGGTCATGCTAACTCCTGGTTCCCAGGTATAGTTGTGTTCCTTTGTTTCCCCCCAGTTTACTTATAGAGGTACTGATGCTGGTCATGCTAACTACTGGTTCCCTGGTATAGTTGTGGTCCTTTGTTTCCCCCCGGTTTACTTATAGAGGTACTGATGCTGGTCGTGCTAAACACTGGTTCCCTGGTATAGTTGTGGGCCTTTGTTTCCCCCGGCGTTTACTATAGAGGTAATGATGCTGGTCGTGCTAACTCACTGGTTCCCGGGATAGTTGTGTTACTTTGTTTCCCCCCAGTTTAATTATAGAGTACTGATGGGGTCATTGCTAACTCTGGTTCCCAGGTATATTTTTTTTTTTTTTTTTTTTTTTTTTTTTTTTTTTTTTTTGTTGTGTTCCTTTGTTTCCCCAGTTTACTTATTAGAGGTAATGAGCTGTATTGAACTACTGGTTCCCTGGTATAGTGTGGTACTTGTTTCCCCCCGGTTGTACTTATAGAGGTTATGATGCTGGTCGTGCAACTCATGGTTTCCAGGTATAGTTGTGTTCCTTTGTTTCCCCCGTTTACTTATAGAGGTATGATGCTGGTTCATGCTAACTCCTGGTTCCCAGGTATAGTTGTTTGGTCTTTGTTTCCCCCAAGTTACTTATAGAGGTACTGATGCTGGTCGTGCTATCGGTTCCCAGGTATAGTTTGTGTTCCTTTGTTCCCACCAGTTTACTTATAGATGGTACTGATGCTGGTCTTGCTAACTACTGGTTCCCTGGTATAGTTGTGGTCCTTGTTTCCCCCGGGGTTTACTTATAGAGGGTACTGATGATGGTCGTGTTAACTCTGGTTCCAGGTATATTTGGTCCTTGTTTCCCCCAGTTTACTATAGGAGGTACTGATGCTGTCTGCTAACTATGGTTCCTGGTATAGTTTGGTTCTTTGTTCCCCCCGGTTTACTTATAGAGGTATGATGATGGGTCGTTGCTATCATGGTTTCAGGTATAGTTGTGTTACTTTGTTCCCCCCAGTTTACTTATAGAGGTACTGATGCTGGTCATGCTAACTACTGGTTCCCTGGTATAGTTGTGGTCCTTTGTTTCCCCCCGGTTTACTTATAGAGGTACTGATGCTGGTCGTGCTAACTCCTGGTTCCCAGGTATAGTTGTGTTCCTTTGTTTCCCCCCAGTTTACTTATAGAGGTACTGATGCTGGTCATGCTAACTCCTGGTTCCCAGGTATAGTTGTGGTCCTTTGTTTCCCCCCGGTTTACTTATAGAGGTACTGATGCTGGTCGTGCTAACTCCTGGTTCCCTGGTATAGTTGTGGTCCTTTGGTTCCCAGGTTGAATTCCCGCATACATGTGCTTATGACACACTAGTCTATTTAACACAGGGATCATAAATTCACTGGAATGGATTGTTTATAAATATGTCGTGGCCGGTTGGTTACAGTTGTTGACTTCAAATCACTTGCCCCTCACCTCTGTAGGTTCGAATCTGACTGAGATTGTCGAATTATTTCATGCAATACTATCCAGCTGGCTTGTGGAAGATCGGTGGTTCTACCCAGGTGCCTGCACATGCCTGAAATACAGCTAGGAAGGCATAGGGTCTTCTCTGCTAATAGGTTGTCTTCTCCACTAATAATACGGAGGGTCTTCTCCGCTAATAATACGGAGGGTCTTCTCCACTAATAATATGGAGGATCTTCTCCGCTAATAATATGGAGGATCTTCTCCGCTAATAATATGGAGGATCTTCTCCACTAATAATACGGAGGGTCTTCTCCGCTAATAATACGGAGGGTCTTCTCCGCTAATAATGCGGAGGGTCTTCTCCGCTAATAATACGGAGGGTCTTCTCCGCTAATAATACTGAGGGTCTTCTCCGCTAATAATACGGGGTCTTCTCGCTAATAAGGAGGGTCTTCTCGCTAATAATCGGGGGTCTTCTCCGCTAATATGCGGAGGGTCTTCTCCGCTAATAATACTGAGGGTCTTCTCCGCTAATAATACAGAGGGTCTTCTCCTCTAATAATATGGAGGGTCTTCTCCTCTAATAATACAGAGGGTCTTCTCCTCTAATAATATGGAGGATCTTCTCCACTAATAATACGGAGGGTCTTCTCCGCTAATAATACGGAGGGTCTTCTCCACTAATAATATGGAGGGTCTTCTCCACTAATAATATGGAGGGTCTTCTCCTCTAATAATACGGAGGGTCTTCTCCTCTAATAATATGGAGGATCTTCTCCGCTAATAATGCGGCCTTAAAACACCAAGAACAAGCAAACTGTACTACATGTGTGAGTATGTTGTTCCATTGTGTTGGTACAATGTATCACATTTGCTGTGAACGATTTTAGAGGCATTATATGTGCCTTTAGTTAATAGCATTCTGTTAATAATTGTGCAAACAATGGGAAAAGCATGAAAATTGGCATGAATACTCCTTGGACATATACAATATTCAAACAAAAGAGAACTACTCAATATCTTACAAAATGGCAGCCGTGTCGAATGGCCGCCATTTTCATATTATACGTCTTATTTGTTACATTATATCTTCTTTTATGAAAAATTTGTTGATTTCATTCTGTTTCTTATAGTCTTAAAGTGTCATAGCAACGTCAGGATGGACACATCTAGTGAATAAAGCAACTTTATTTGCCAAATATGTGTAATTTACGTTACTATAGCTCTGTGGTAACATACAAAAGTAGTAAATATCCAAATCAACATAAATTCTGATCTTAGCGACCAACATTGTTTAATGATAAAAATTAAAACCATGTTATACTGATGTATTTATCTATTTTGCATGACAGGACCGCCACACATATAAGTAACTTCCACAACAAATGTAATTTACGTGACAAAGATTGAAAATTGAACATATTTACGTTATTTGTATGAAAGAAATGAATGTGCGTGTAGAGTGGTGGAACCTATGCTCGGCGTAAATCCCACATATAATGACCAGTATAAAATGTTAATAGCACTTGTCGTATATTATTATTTTCTTTAAGTCGTGAAAACAACTTTCAAAACACTCTTGTTGGCAGTTTTAGCTTCATCACGTGACCTTGCAGCTCAATACAGCTATCGTAACGGTGTCGGTCGGTACCCGTTTATATGAGGAACTGAAGGGCATCTATGCACGGCGTACTTGTTACTTTTTATTTATTCCCCATAGCTTGTCTTATTTTGATATAGTACATCATTGAATAAAAACACTTATTGGTCTTAATCAGAAATGGTATAGAAACTATTTTTCTGATTAGGTGTAGAATTTTTAAATTCGGATAGCTACCTGAGTTGCTCATACACCGTATCAGTTTCGGTGGAAATATTCTCCCAATGATGTGCTTGTTTATATTCGTCTGCTGGGCCAGTCACGTGACAGTTGTATCAGCCTACCGATACACTCAACGGAATGCTATTGAACCATGCTTCAGCCCTGTCAGCGAAATTAGCCTAAAACTAAATAAATATTTTAAATACGGATGGAAATGGAAAATACGCCGAGCATAGGAATACACCGAGCATAGGAATACGCCGAGCATAGGTTCCACCACTCTATAACATTTAGCATGTTTAATTAAACTTACTAGCATCAAAACGGGACACTCACATGCGTCGGTCTGACATTAAAATGTATGGATATCTCCCTTTCATATCATTACAGCGAAAATCATGTTTGATTAATGACCCAGATTTATTCTATATTCTAAAACAAGGACATTTATTCTTGAGTACCATTAATAAATTCATTAACTTTTGTTTGCGCTGGGAAGGGTTTATATCGTGTAGTTATCAGTGTTTCTGTTTTGCTTGTGCTAAGGTAAATGTGAGTGTAATGTAAACAAGCAATTTATCACCGGTATTGTTTATAATTTATTTCGTAGCCCTTTCCATTTTGATAGGAAGACAACGGAGCATGGTCGTCACGTCACCATGGAATTGTGTCGTAATTCAGTTTGGTTCTATCTTGCTTAAACTAAATACAGACGGATCTGTAGCCCAGTGGTTAACACGCTGGACTGGTAATCCAGGGATCGCAGGTTCGATCCCCCGTCTGACCCTAATAAAATTATTTCATGTGATGAAGCTACCCAGCTGGCTTGCGGAAGGTCGGTGGTTTAACCAAAGAAACAGACTGATTTAATTATAAAATTCTTAAAACACTTAAATATTCGTCCAAAATTAGGATATACCAACAGTAGAAGGTGAGACTGATTACATGTTCACCACAGTTCTATATGACATATGTATATTAGGATGCGCGGTTGATAACTCTGGATTAGAGTATGCCAAGCCTGGAGCTCATAACTCAGTCTCAAGCTTTCTGATTGGTCGAGCCAAGAGCAATTCTCAGACTCAACCAATGATATCATTTGAGCTCGATTTGAGAAAAGGCTTATAACCTCCAACCCACGGCGCAACAGGATACAAACAGACGGATCTGTAGTCCAGTGGTAACACGCTGGACTGGTAATCAAGGGATCGCAGGTTCGATCCCCCGTCTGACCCTAATAAAATGAACAGTCTTTCAGATGGGACGTTAAACCGAGGTATCGCGTCGGTGCTTTACACCGTGCACGTAAAAGAACCAGAGGAGACTCTAGAATGGGTCTCTCTCTGTATCATTGCACTATCCTCCAAAATCTAAAATGACTAATCTCTTCAGAGGCGTCGCTCATATGGGCAACCGGTAGAGACGATAAATAAACGTAAAACACTTAGACTAAATGTTTGTTTTTGTCACATCTGTGAATTGATACAAACGTTCTTATATGTATGATTAATATTCAATATTACTAGAATCTCATGACTAGGGAAAGCCAGAACTGTCTCCTCTACTACGAATAACATATTGATATACATGAAGCGATAAACTATTGTGTTATGGAAAGCCACAACTGATATCAAGATGCAACACAATAATCAGGTTTATGGAAAATACAATTCTTCGGTAGATAGAACAACTAATATTTGATTTTAGCATTAAAACTCTAGAGTTATGGAAAGCCACAACCATCGCATTTAAGAGAACGTCTGATATATCCACATGTAGACGACATCTGGATATACATTGTATGGAAAGCCACAACTGTAGTGTATTGTGGAAAGAGAACATCTTAGGTCAGGATGCCGCATTATATGTTATAGATGTTATATTATGGAAAGCCACAACTGTCTTATGGAAAGAGAACATCTTAGATCAGGATGCCGCATTAGATGTTAGATTATGGAAAGCCACAACTGTCTTATGGAAAGAGAACATCTTAGGTCAGGATGCCGCATTATATGTTATAGATGTTAGATTATGGAAAGCCACAACTGTCTTATGGAAAGAGAACATCTTAGATCAGGATGCCGCATTAGATGTTATAGATGTTAGATTATGGAAAGCCACAACTGTCTTATGGAAAGAGAACATCTTAGATCAGGATGCCGCATTAGATGTTATAGATGTTAGATTATGGAAAGCCATAACTGTAATGTATTGTGGAAAGAGAACATCTTAGATCAGGATGCCGCATTATATGTTATAGATGTTAGATTATGGAAAGCCACAACTGTCTTATGGAAAGAGAACATCTTAGGTCAGGATGCCGCATTATATGTTATAGATGTTAGATTATGGAAAGCCATAACTGTAATGTAGTGTGGAAAGAGAACATCTTAGATCAGGATGCCGCATTATATGTTATAGATGTTAGATTATGGAAAGCCACAACTGTCTTATGTAGAGAGCAACTACATTCAGGGTTATGGAAAAGTTTAAACTATTTATTTTACAGCAATTGTTAACAACTTATATTAATCACTCTCGTTGGCGCGGATGAAAGCGTAAATGTGGTTATTCGTGTGGGAGGATACCGGAGTACCCGGAGAAACCCCACCTGTCCGATCTGGCGACCACCTTACCATCTCCAATACTTCCCGGTCCGAGGATCGCCCCCGGGATGCATTGGTTAGAAGCGAGCGCGTTAACCACTGCGCTAATCGGACAGCCAATGAAATGGTTATGGAAAGTCACAACTGTCTCTTGTATGGATAATATCCGACATCTGAATGTAACACTAGAATCTGGGTTATGCCTGCCTGCCTTGCCTGCCTACCCGCCCGCCCGCAGACATGCCTGCCTGCCTGCCCGCCCGCCCGCCCGCCCGTCCGTCCGTATACTTGCTACACATGATATTATTCCACATGCTATATCACCAAATACGCCACACTGAACTTGCAACAAGACGTAATATCCCTAGCACACATTTTGTATTTCCAGATGGGGGAATAGAACTAGTATTGTGCATTGCAGTGTTAACTGTGCTACCATTTAACCAAATATGTTGCTGATTTCATAACGAAATACAATTAAAGGGAGATACTTTACATGTAACAATGTTCTTATAACCAGTATAATATTATTTGTGGACGGATGTTCAAATGTTTTACTTAAAGTCATATTCATGTTCGAATGTTTTACTTAAAGTCATATTCATGTTCGAAACTGTCACAGTTTCTTATACTTATTTATTTTAGCTCGATTGCGAAATAAGTTCTTACAACTTATATTAAGCACTCTCGAAACCTCATTCCTGATGAAATCCATCGCCACGAGGGAGAGAGAAGAGACAATGTGGAATTTAAATGCTTTGCCTAAGGGCACAATCGTAACGGCTCCAGCGGGGCTCGAACTCCGTGCCTTTCGCACCTGGAGCGAACGCGCTACCACTGCGCTATCACAGTTTCTGGAATGGTTTTTATCATGTACATGTATTTGAACTCATTAGGAAAACCAGTATTACCAAAGTGATGAAGTAGGCAATTCATCTCCTAAGACATATTTTAATGTACTTCAATCTACATTGTATATATAATCTTATGATGAATCAGATATTATACGCTACTACACGCTGGACTGGTAATCCAGGGATCGCAGGTTCCATTCCTCGTCTAACCATAATACAAATAACAGTCATATGGGACTTTAAACCGTTCACGTAAAAGAACCAGAGGAAACTCTGGAATGGGTCACTTTCTGTATCAGTACATTATCAACCAACACTCTAAAATGACTAATCTCCTCCGGAGGCGTCGTTCATATGGGCAACCGGTAGCGACGATAAATAAACGTAAAACACACACGAATATTCTAATTTTCGTTCGTCAAGCGCAATTGCTCCATAGCATAAAACACACGCCTACCGGTAAATCGCTATTTGCATTTCTTTTTATTAAACTATATGTAGGCCTACTCCCTCGACTGCACACTACCACAGACGCTTGTGCAAATGTTTGCGGGTTCAAAACCACAAAACTAAGAAACTTGTTTTCTTTCTCTTTGTGTCATTTTATACTTGCTTGGAATGGCGTAAACAAATGTTTATGTATAGTGTTAATCCTATAGTGTATCGTGGTGTTCTTACAATCTAAAAAACGTTTCTTAATTTTGTGGTTTTGAACCCGCAAACATTTCAGAATCCCCTTATGCATGACAAAGTTACAGAGCGGAAACGATATATTATACCAATGTTTGACCATTATCCTCTAACAGACGGATCTGTAGTCCAGTGGTAACACGCTGGACTGGTAATCCAGGGATCGCAGGTTCGATCCCCCGTCTGACCGTAATAAAATTAACAGTATTTCAGATGGGACGTTAAACCGAGGTCTCGTGTCTGTGCTTTACACCGTGCACGTAAACGAACCAGAGGAGACTCTGGAATGGGTCTCTGTCTGCATCATTGCACTATCCTCCAAAATCAGAAGTGTGCATAAACTGTGGAACGCTGTACAATGAACGTCTGTACACTGAATACAGTCAAACCTGTCTTAAGCAGCCAGCCATGGGACTCACAGAACGTGGCTGCTTAGCACAGGTGGCTGCTTAATAGAGGTCAAATAAATAGCAAACCAACATATTGGGAATCTGGACAATGGCTGCTTAATACATGTTGGCTGCTTAATAGAGGTGACCACTAACACAGGTTTCACGGTAGTAATATAAGCACACGCAACTAGTAATCAGATCTTAGTGTTGCGTTGTATAAACTCTTCACATTAATTGTTTCTTGGTGTTTTAGTATTATAGTCGCACCAACAGTTTGGGTCATGTAGCGACTCTTCAGCTATTATTGGTGGAGGAAGACCCCGTGGTGCCCATCCAAGCAGTATGCCGCCCCAATGGGATTCGAACCTACGGAGCGCCATGTGATTTGAAGTCAACGACCGTAACTACTCAGCCACGGTGGCCACATCAGATTGCATCCGGTATCTCTGTTGCTCGCAGTACATTGTTCTTAACCTTGTTAATGGCGATTTGTTTTGTTACAGTTTCTTTCAAACACATTTAGTTTGATCATGTTTAACCTATATGGTATATGTGGATTGGTCTGAAGATTATGCTAAGAGCTTCGTACGTGCTCTCCCATTGTTACCCATTCTTGACATTTAAAGCATTGGTGGTTTTACGTTTATTTATCGTCGCTACCGGTTGCCCATATGAGCGACGCCTCCTGAAGAGATTAGTCATTTTAGATTTTGGAGGATTGTGCAATGATATAGACAGAGACCCATTCCAGAATCTCCTCTGCTTCTTTTACGTGCACGGTGTAAAGCACCGACACGAGATCTCGGTTTAACGTCCCATCTGAAAGACTGTTAATTTTATTAGGGTCAGACGGAGGGATCGAACCTGCGATCCCTGGATTACCAGTCCAGTGTGTTACCACTGTACTACAGATCCGTCTGCATTTAAAGCATTTATTATGTGATGTCTTTCCTTTTAAGGCATAAAACATATTTCAGTGTGCATGATTAGCTATATTAACTGGTGTACGATAACAGTTTGCTACAGTAATGTGTCGATCAAATTTCATTTGCGCTGTTCGAGTAGAAACTGATGTTCAGAGTCGCCATTTCTAAATTAATATTGTTCATTGAAGCATTAATGGAGAATCTGTGTCATCTAAAATTAAGATGTGTGTTAAATTGTTAATGTGTATGCTCGCTACTCAGCTGTATTAGGATATGGAATAGTATAGCGTGTGTAGCGTCATTCTGGACGTGTGTTTTGTTAAATTAAAGAGACTTTGTAAATAGTTTTTAAACGTAACCAGTTTTATCTTAAATAATGTATACTCTACATTGTGTACGTGGAAATATAATGCAATGGGAAATAGATTTACTGTAACATCGATAATACAATACATATTTTGCTACGGAATTATAAATGGAATATTCCACATAAACTGACCTTGTTTTATGTAGAAAACATATCTGCTGTACACATCGGTACGGTTGACAGAATTTTGCAATTTCATTTTAATTATAAAACGTAACATTTTACATATAGCCTATTTCTGCATTTTGTTTTTTAAAAATTATTTTTTATATAAATCGATTAGTTCACCCTGCTGCTATGACTTCAATAGTGTGTGTTTTACGTTTATTTATCGTCGCTACCGGTTGACCATATGAGTGACGCCTCCTGAAGAGATTAGTCATTTTAGATTTTGGAGGATAGTGCAATGATACAGTCAGAGACCCATTCCAGAATCTCCTCTGGTTCTTTTACGTGCATGGTGTACAGCACCGACATGAGACCTCGGTTTAATGTCCCATCTGAAAGACTGTTAATTTTATTAGAGTTACACGGGGGATCGAACCTACGACTTCAATAGAATACTGATACAGTTTGCATATAGCGGTCATGGTCGTTGACTTAACACCACTTGCCGCTGTAGGTTCGAATTCCGCTGGGAGTGTTGAATTATTTCATGTGATGAGGCTACCCAGCTGGCTTGCGGAAGGTCGGTGGTTTAACCAAAGAAACAGACTGATTTAATTATAAAATTCTTAAAACACTTAAATATTCGTCCAAAATTAGGATATACCAACAGTAGAAGGTGAGACTGATTACATGTTCACCACAGTTCTATATGACATATGTATATTAGGATGCGCGGTTGATAACTCTGGATTAGAGTATGCCAAGCCTGGAGCTCATAACTCAGTCTCAAGCTTTCTGATTGGTCGAGCCAAGAGCAATTCTCAGACTCAACCAATGATATCATTTGAGCTCGATTTGAGAAAAGGCTTATAACCTCCAACCCACGGCGCAACAGGATACAAACAGACGGATATGTAGTCCAGTGGTAACACGCTGGACTGGTAATCAAGGGATCGCAGGTTCGATCCCCCGTCTGACCCTAATAAAATTAACAGTCTTTCAGATGGGACGTTAAACCGAGGTCTCGTGTCGGTGCTTTACATCGTGTACGTAAAAGAACCAGAGGATATTCTGGAATGGGTCTCTGTCTGTATCATGCACTATCCTCCAAAATCTAAAATAACTAATCTCTTCAGGAGGCGTCGCTCATATGGGCAACCGGTAGCGACGATAAATAAACGTAAAACACAACAGGATACAAATGTTCCTTTGTATTAATTGGCAGTAAAAATAAACGTATATCGGGTTTGTATATCGGGTTTGTATGCGTGTATATTATTATAAGATATCTGTTGTTTGATAAATCTAGATTAACATATACTATAGGATAATGGGCTAGTGTGCTCTCTCGTCCCGTAAATTTCTGCTACACACTACAAACACGTACATATCTGTTGGATTACGGCAAATATCATAGTGGGCAATCGGTAAAATATCGGCTTATCAGCTGGGCTATATTTGTTTAATGAATTTCTAGTTTCGATGTGGGACAAAATATTTAACCAACGTTAACAATCTAAACATTATTACACGCTTGTTCTGGTTATAAACTTTACGAGGATAAATAAGTCTGTTTTTATTAAATCGCGTCTGTGTCATATAGCATATAAAGCGAGTATAGAAACTCAAGTATAAAGCCAGTATAAACTGGAGATATGGGTAAAGCTACGTTCGCGGCGGCTGTGGGGGTTCTCTCCGTCGCGTTGTATATAGTTGGATACCCGTATCTGGCGCTGGTTGGGGTTGTATCAACGGTTCTTCTGCTGTGTCTATACAAGGACCAGGTGCATGAAGTGGATCCAAGCAACAAAGCCGTGTTTATTACAGGTAAACTCATTCTTACTGTATATAAAATTTGATATAAATGTGTTTACGTTTATTTATCGTCGCTACCGGTTGCCCATATGAGCGACGTTGAAGAGATAAGTCATTTTAGATTTTGGAGGATAGTGCATGATACAGACAGATACATATTCCAGAGTCCAATCTGGTTCTTTTACGTGCACGGTGTACAGCACCGACACTAGACTTCGATTTAATGTCCCATCTGAAAGACTGTTAATTTTATTATGGTCAGACGGGGGATCGAACCTGCGATCCCTGGATTAACAGTCCAGCGTGTTACCATTGGACTACAGACCCGTCTGTCTTGATATAAATATTTTTATATATCTGTATATATACACACACCTATATATACATATATGTTTGAAACTATTTCTCCAAGCCAAATTATATTTATTTGTAATCAAAATGTTTATGCATAATGTTACCAGTTTCAGCTTGACTTGTCTACCGGTATGCAAAAATAATTGTATATAGTTGTATACACCCATTGACTATGTATACAAAGAAGTGTGGAAAGCACAATCCACACATAATATACACCGCTGCGGGTATATTCTGTCCCGCTTTATTTAATAACGTCTCAACTATTGTTTACAACGATTGCGAAACAAGCTTCAACAACTCATATTAATCACTCTCGATGTCGATTGTGGAAAACTCACCTGTCCGATCTGGCGACCACTGTACCATCTCACATACTTCCCTGTCCGAGGATCGAAGACGGGCTGCATTAGTGAGAAACGAGCGTGCTAACCAACACGCTAATCGGACAGCCTTATGTAACCCAGGTGAGAAAAACATGCAGCCAGTCCGGGACTCGAACCCGGGACCTCTCGCTTACAGGGCGATTGCGATACCGACTGAGCTAACCGGGCTGCCTACATATCACCTCACATATTGGGTTAATATACCATTACACTTATTTTAATAGGGAATCATTATGTTTTAGACGGGTCAGTGGTCCAATGGTTAACACATAATAGCGACGCCTCCTAAAGAGATTAGTTATTTTAGATTTTGGAGGATAGTGCAATGATACAGATATGAGACCCATTCCAGAATCTCCTCTGGTTCTTTTACGTGCACGGTGTAAAGCACCGACACGAGACCTCGGTTTAAAGTCCCATCTGAAAGACTGTTAATTTTATTCGGGTCATACGGGGGATCGAACCTGCGATCCCTAGATTACCAGTCCAGCGTGTTACCACTGGACTACATATCCGTCTGTGAATATGTATCATGCGTGTATTTTACGTTTATTTATCGTCGCTACCGGTTGCCCATATGAGCGACGCCTCCTGGATAGATTAGTCATTTTAGGTTTTGGAGGATAGTGCATGATACAGACAGAGACCCATTCCAGAGTCTCCTCCGGTCTTTTACGTGCACGGTGTACAGCACCGACACGAGACCTCGGTTTAAAGTCCCATCTGAAAGACTGTTAATTTTATTCGGGTCAGACGGAGGATCGAACCTGCGATCCCTGGATTACCAGTCCAGCGTGTTACCACTGGACTACATATCCGTCTGTGAATCTGTATCAACTATACTTGTATACAATTTATAGACAACATTTGTTCACAGTTGACAATGTACAAGTGATTACGCTAGCTATTAGCCATTAACAATTTAACACTATTGTGTTAAATTGTTAATGGCTAATAGCTAGCGTAATTGTGGTTGTGTTGTTGGGTTTTCCAGTGGTAACACGCTGGACTGGTAATCCAGGGATCGCAGGTTCGATCCTCCGTCTGACCCGAATAAAATTAACAGTCTTTCGTGGGTTTGGGTTGTGTGGTGTGTGTGGTGGGGGGTTGGTGGGTTTGTTGTTTGTTTTTGTTTTGGGGGTGTTTGGGGGTGGGTTGTTGTGTTTTGGGTTGTGTGTGGTGTGGTGGTTTGGGTGGGTTGTGTTGGTTTGTTTTGTGGGACTGAATTACACAACCGTTGTAGAACATACTTGCCCTGGGGCTTAATCACAAATAGTTTACCGACCAGTTAGCCCAAATCTTCACGATCTAAGGTTAAACAACAGACGGATATATAGTCCAGTGGTAACACGCTGGACTGGTAATCCAGGGATCGCAGGTTCGATCACCCCCCCCGTCTGACCCTAATAAAATTAACAGTCTTTCAGATGGGACGTTAAACCGAGGTCTCGTGTCGGTGATTTACACCGTGCACGTAAAAGAACCAGAGGAGACTCTGGAATGGGTCGCTGTCTGTATCATTGCACTATCCTCCAAACATCTAAAATAACTAATCTCTTCAGGAGGCGTCGCTCATATGGGCAACCGGTAGCGACGATAAATAAACGTAAAACACACATAAAAGGTTAAACAGTTACTAATGTGTAGTGATGGCATTGCCGGGTCAGTGGACCAGTGGTTAACATGTAGTACTGCCAGTCCATGGATCGCAGGTTCGATCCCACATTTGTCCATAGTAATATTAACACTCTTTTAGATGGCACTATATACATGTATCGAGGTAGCATGTATCGGTTCTGTACACTGAGTATGTGAACGAACCAGGGATGATTCTGGGATAATCTTCCACACTCTCCCTACTTCCACACTATCTCTCCCACTCTCCCTACTTCCACACTATCTCTCCCACACTCCCTACTTCCACACTATCTCTCCCACACTCCCTACTTCCACACTATCTCTCCCACACTCCCTACTTCCACACTATCTCTCCCATACTCCCTACTTCCACACTATCTCTCCCACACTCCCTACTTCCACACTATCTCTCCCACACTCCCTACTTCCACACTATCTCTCCCATACTCCCTACTTCCACACTATCTCTCCCACACTCCCTACTTCCACACTATCTCTCCCACACTCCCTACTTCCACACTATCTCTCCCATACTCCCTACTTCCACACTATCTCTCCCACACTCCCTACTTCCACACTATCTCTCCCACACTCCCTACTTCCACACTATCTCTCCCACACTCCCTACTTCCACACTATCTCTCCCACACTCCCTACTTCCACATTATCTCCACACTCCCTACTTCCACACTATCTCTCCCACTCCCTACTTCCACACTATCTCTCCACACTCCCTACTTCCACACTATCTCTCCCACACTCCCTACTTCCACACTATCTCTCCCACACTCCCTACTTCCACACTATCTCTCCCACACTCCCTACTTCCACACTATCTCTCCCACACTCCCTACTTCCACACTATCTCTCCCACACTCCCTATTTCCACACTATCTCTCCCACACTCCCTACATCCACATTATCTCTCCCACACTCCCTACATCCACACTATCTCTCCCACACTCCCTACTTCCACACTATCTCTCCCACACTCCCTACTTCCACACTATCTCTCCCACACTCCCTACATCCACATTATCTCTCCTCGTTTCTCACTACATTCACAATAAACCTGAATGTTTGGTGTATGTCCTGCTCGTACTCGGATGCGATAGGCTCAGTGGAACTCTGATGGGAGAATTAAACAATAAACCTGAATGTTTGGTGTATGTCCTGCTCGTACTCGGATGCGATAGGCTCAGTGGAACTCTGATGGGAGAATTAAACAATAAACCTGAATGTTTGGTGTATGTCCTGCTCGTACTCGGATGCGATAGGCTCAGTGGAACTCTGATAGGAGAATTAAACAATAAACCTGAATGTTTGGTGTATGTCCTGCTCGTACTCGGATGCGATAGGCTCAGTGGAACTCTGATGGGAGAATTAAACAATAAACCTGAATGTTGTGTATGTCCTGCTAGTACTCGGATGCGATAGGCTCGTGGAACTCTGATGGGAGAATTAAACAATAACCTGAATGTTTGGTGTATGTCCTGCTCGTACTCGGATGCGATAGGCTCGGTGGAACTCTGATGGGAGAATTAAACAATAAACCTGAATGTTTGGTGTATGTCCTGCTCGTACTAGGATGCGATAGGCTCAGTGGAACTCTGATGGGAGAATGAAACAATAACACCTGAATGGTTGGTATGTCCTGCTCGTAGTCTAGCAAAGGATGTGATAGGCTCAGTGGAACTGTGATGGGAGAATGAAACAATCAACCTGAATGTTTGGTGTATGTCCTGCTCGTACTCGGATGCGATAGGCTCAGTGGAATTCTGATGGGAGAATTAAACAATAAACCTGAATGTTTGGTGTATGTCCTGCTCGTACTCGGATGCGATAAGCTCAGTGGAACTCTGATGGGAGAATTAAACAATAAACCTGAATAGTTGGTGTATGTCCTGCTCGTACTAGGATGCGATACGCTCAGTGGAACTCTGATTGGAGAATTAAACAATCAACCTGAATGTTTGGTGTATGTCCTGCTAGTACTCGGATGCGATAGGCTCAGTGGAACTCTGATGGGAGAATTAAACAATAAACCTGAATGTTTGGTGTATGTCCTGCTCGTACTAGGATGCGATAGGCGCAGTGGAACTCTGATGGGAGAATTAAACAATAAACCTGAATGTTTGGTGTATGTCCTGCTCGTACTAGGATGCGATAGGCTCAGTGGAACTCTGATGGGAGAATGAAACAATAACACCTGAATGGTTGGTATGTCCTGCTCGTAGTCTAGCAAAGGATGTGATAGGCTCAGTGGAACTGTGATGGGAGAATGAAACAATCAACCTGAATGTTTGGTGTATGTCCTGCTAGTACTCGGATGCGATAGGCTCAGTGGAACTCTGATGGGAGAATTAAACAATAAACCTGAATGTTTGGTGTATGTCCTGCTCGTACTAGGATGCGATAGGCTCAGTGGAACTCTGATTGGAGAATTAAACAATCAACCTGAATGTTTGGTGTATGTCCTGCTCGTACTCGGATGCGATAGGCTCAGTGGAACTCTGATGGGAGAATTAAACAATAAACCTGAATGTTTGGTGTATGTCCTGCTCGTACTAGGATGCGATAGGCTCAGTGGAACTCTGATGGGAGAATTAAACAATAAACCTGAATGTTTGGTGTATGTCCTGCTCGTACTAGGATGCGATAGGCTCAGTGGAACTCTGATGTGAGAATTAAACAATAAACCTGAATGTTTGGTGTATGTCCTGCTCGTACTAGGATGCGATAGGCTCAGTGGAACTCTGATGGGAGAATGAAACAATAACACCTGAATGGTTGGTATGTCCTGCTCGTAGTCTAGCAAAGGATGTGATAGGCTCAGTGGAACTGTGATGGGAGAATGAAACAATCAACCTGAATGTTTGGTGTATGTCCTGCTCGTACTCGGATGCGATAGGCTCAGTGGAACTCTGATGGGAGAATTAAACAATAAACCTGAATGTTTGGTGTATGTCCTGCTCGTACTAGGATGCGATAGGCTCAGTGGAACTCTGATGGGAGAATTAAACAATAAACCTGAATGTTTGGTGTATGTCCTGCTCGTACTAGGATGCGATAGGCTCAGTGGAACTCTGATGGGAGAATGAAACAATAACACCTGAATGGTTGGTATGTCCTGCTCGTAGTCTAGCAAAGGATGTGATAGGCTCAGTGGAACTCTGATGGGAGAATGAAACAATCAACCTGAATGTTTGGTGTATGTCCTGCTCGTACTCGGATGCGATAGACTCAGTGGAACTCTGATGGGAGAATTAAACAATAAACCTGAATGCTTGGTGTATGTCCTGCTCGTACTAGGATGCGATAGGCTCAGTGGAACTCTGATGGGAGAATTAAACAATAAACCTGAATGTTTGGTGTATGTCCTGCTCGTACTAGGATGCGATAGGCTCAGTGGAACTCTGATGGGAGAATGAAACAATAACACCTGAATGGTTGGTATGTCCTGCTCGTAGTCTAGCAAAGGATGTGATAGGCTCAGTGGAACTCTGATGGGAGAATGAAACAATAAAACCTGAATGCTTGGTATGTACTGCTCGTACTCTAGCATAGGATGTGATAAGCTCAGTGGAACTCTGATGGGAGAATGAAACAATAACACCTGAATGGTTGGTATGTCCTGCTCGTACTCTAGCATAGGATGTGATAGGCTCAGTGCAACTCTGATGGGAGAATGAAACAATAAACCTGAATGGTTGGTTTATGTCCTGCTCGTAGTCTAGCATAGGATGTGATAGGCTCAGTGGAACTCTGATGGGAGAGTGAAACAATAACACCTGACTGGTTGGTTTATGTCCTGCTCGTAGTCTAGCATATGATGTGATAGGCTCATTTGGAATTCTGATGGGAGAATGAAACAATAACACCTGAATGGTTGGTATGTACTGCTCGTAGTCTAGCATAGGATGTGATAGGCTGAGTGGAACTCTGATGGGAGAATATAACAATAACATCTGAATGGTTGGTATGTACTGCTCGTACTCTAGCATAGGATGTGATAGGCTCAGTGGAACTCTGATGGGAGAATGAAACAATAACACCTGAATGGTTGGTATGTCCTGCTCGTACTCTAGCATAGTATGTGATAGGCTCAGTGGAACTCTGATGGGAGAATGAAACAATAACACCTGAATGGTTGGTATGTCCTGCTCGTAGTCTAGCATAGGATGTGATAGGCTCAGTGGAACTCTGATGGGAGAATGAAACAATAAAACCTGAATGGTTGGTATGTCCTGCTCGTACTCTAGCATAGGATGTGATAGGCTCAGTGGAACTCTGATGGGAGAATGAAACAATAACACCTGAATGGTTCGTTTGTCCTGCTCGTAGTCTAGCATAGGATGTGATAGGCTCAGTGGAACTCTGATGGGAGAATGAAACAATAACACCTGAATGGTTGGTATGTCCTGCTCGTACTCTAGCATAGGATGTGATAGGCTCAGTGGAACTCTGATGGGAGAATGAAACAATAACACCTGAATGGTTGGTATGTCCTGCTCGTACTCTAGCATAGGATGTGATAAGCTCAGTGGAACTCTGATGGGAGAATGAAACAATAACACCTGACTGGTTGGTAAAGGACTTTTGTTATATTAAAAATGTATACATGTATACCAGTAGTTGTGCAAATTAGTAAGTACGGAGCATACTAAACAAACTACTGCTAGTGATTTGCCCAAGGCTAATGAAGATTGTTTCAGATAACCGTATCTGGGCAAACCAAAAACCGCTTATATATTTTCATATCCCTTCCCCTCTCCCCCAGATGTATGTGTTTTTGACAGTGTGTATGGGTTGAAGCGTGGTCCTGGGTTGTAGTAATCCACTGGGGGGGGGGGTCCAGGGTACACGCCAGATTCCTGTGTATCATATTATATAAGACGCAGGGGCGGGTCCATGCCTTAAGAGGAATTGTATGGTTTATTTGGTAATTATATCCGGCCCATGGATCGTAAAATGTGTACCTGTAATTACTCGTCGCCTAACCTAAATTGAAATACAAAAAAAATCGATAAAACTAAATCTGTTTTACCTTATCGCTAGCATTCAACATCACCCAAATCAGTCCAAGAGTGTGCTTTGCGTTTATTTATCGGCGCCACCTGTTGGCCGAATGAACGAGGCACACTGAAGAGATTAGTTAGTTTATGTATTGGAGGATAGTACAATTATAAAGTGAGAGCTCTCATCCAGGCCCATCTAGTTCTTTTACGTGTTTTTTTACGTTTATTTATCGTCGTTAACAGGTTTGCCCATATGAGCGACACCTCCTGAAGAGATTAGTCATTTTAGTTTTTGGAGGATAGTGCAATGGTACAGACAGAGACCCATTCCAGAGTCTGCTCTGGTTCTTTTAGGTGCACGGTGTACAACACCGACACGAGACCTCGGTTTAAAGTCCCATCTGAAAGACTGTTAATTTTATTAGGGTCAGACGGGGGATCGAACCTGCGACCCCTGGATTATCAGTCCAGCGTATTAACCACTGGACTACAGATCCGTCTTGTACGTGTGTAAAACTGAAACCGAACAATATTAGCCATTTTAGAAGAGCCTCCGTGGTTGAGTTGTCTCAACAGCACGCCGTTGTTAGAACTTGTCTGTCACCGCTATCACCATGCAGGATGGTGAGTTCGCAATATTAGCCATGTTAGAAGAGCCTCCGTTGTTAGAACTTGTCTGTCACCGCTATCACCATGCAGGACTGTGAGTTCGCTCCATATCAAGTGTTAAAATGATGATATGTGAGGACCATCAGTCGCGTGCGGGGGTTGGATAATTGAGTACTGGTTTCTTCCCAGGATATGTGGATGGACTTCATTTAAATACAATTTGATACGATTAATATCATACTCAGTTTCATTTTAAAATCCATCATTTCCAACAAAGCGGTTAATGGGTCACGGAGAGTGGTCTCAAATCGATTTAAATGTTGCCAACTCACTATATATATATATATAAAACCGTATCTGGGCAAACCAATGTTGTGGCAACAAGAAACTGACTTTGTACGATAAATTCTCCACCAGGCCACAACAAGAAACTGACTGTGTACGATTAATTCTCCACCAGGCCACAACAAGAAACTGACTTTGTACGATAAATTCTCCACCAGGCCACAACAAGAAACTGACTTTGTACGATAAATTCTCCACCAGGCCACAACAAGAAACTGACTTTGTATGATAAATTCTCCACCAGGCCACAACAAGAAACTGACTTTGTACGATAAATTCTTCACCAGGCCACAACAAGAAACTGACTTTGTACGATAAATTCTTCACCAGGCCACAACAAGAAACTGACTTTGTACGATAAATTCTCCACCAGGCCACAACAAGAAACTGACTTTGTACGATAAATTCTCCACCATGCCACAACAAGAAACTGACTGTATGATAAATTCTCCACCAGAGTGATCACTGTACAAATGCAAGGGACACAGCATGATGTATCAGAGTTGATGAGGTCATTCCAAGTATCACACATTGACGAATCTAGTTAATAGTGTGCGCGGTATTTTAAATGATCCTCAACCGACAGTATATAAGTATGTACACTAATAATTATGTATAGCAAGGGAATATATATATATATATATATATATATATATATATATATAGTGAGTTCGCAACATTTAAATCGATTTGAGACCACTCTCCGTGACCCATTAACCGCTTTGTTGGAAAGGATGTATTTTAAAATGAAACTGAGTATGATATTAATCGTATCAAATTGTATTTAAATGGATCGTATACATAATGGTGTATAACTAAACACTTGAATGGATCACGGGGCTGGGTACAGACTGTCTCATACAGGATCACTGTACGCTGATATCGAGGTTTGCTTAATCGAAAAATAAATGTATAATGAACCAGATGATGTATTGTGTGTTTTTACGTTTATTTATCGTCGCTACCGGTTGCCCATATGAGTGACGCCTCCTGAAGAGATTAGTCATTTTAGATTTGTGGAGGATAGTGCAATGATAAAGACAGAGCCCCATTCCAGAGTCTACTCTAGTTCTTTTTACGTGCACGGTGTAAAGCACCGACACGAGACCTCGGTTTAAAGTCCCATTTGAAAGACTGTTAATTTTATTAGGGTCAGACGGGGGATCGAACCTGCGATTCCTGGGTTGCCAGTGGTGATGTATAGGATCGTATGTTAATGTTGTTATGATCGATCATACAAATTTGCGTGAGTAGAAACACCTGTCCATATAACTATATGGCACCCCTGGGGACCAATAATCACTTCTATCTACAAATTACACTTTCTCGAGATTTCCCTGATGTACAATGTACCACGGTTCTGTAGGGTTATCTCCTGTTAATATCTATTCTACCTTTCATTATAAATTCCACATGAACACTAATGTAAGGGTAACCTGTGCTCGAGGTCATAACATTTTTCTCAGATCTCAAACTCAAATGATTTGATTGATTGATTTTGACTACTACTGCCAGCTGAACCAATCAGAAGTTTGAGATCTGAGAAAAGTTTTATAACTCAATCCGTTCTTGATTACGTGGTCGACGTCAATCTGTGTCCTGATTACGTGGTCGACGTCAATCTGTTCCTGATTACGTGGTCGACGTCAGTATGTTCCTGATTACGTGGTCGACGTCAGTATGTTCCTGATTACGTGGTCGACGTCAATATGTTCCTGATTACGTGATCGACGTCAATCTGTTCCTGATTACGTGATCGACGTCAATCTGTTCCTGATTACGTGGTCGATGTCAGTATGTTCCTGATTACGTGATCGACGTCAATCTATTCCTGATTACGTGATCGACGTCAATCTGTTCCTGATTACGTGGTCGACGTCAGTATGTTCCTGATTACGTGATCGACGTCAATCTATTCCTGATTACGTGGTCGATGTCAATCTGTTCCTGAGTACGTGGTCGACGTTAGTATGTTCCTGATTACGTGATCGACGTCAATCTATTCCTGATTACGTGATCGACGTCAATCTGTTCCTGATTACGTGATCGACGTCAATCTATTCCTGAGTACGTGGTCGACGTCAATCTGTTCCTGATTACGTGGTCGACGTCAATCTGTTCCTGATTACGTGGTCGACGTTAATCTGTTCCTGATTACGTGGTCGACGTCAATATGTTCCTGATTACGTGGTCGACGTCAATCGATTCCTGATTACGTGATCGCCGTCAATATGTTCCTGATTACGTGATCGCCTTCAATCTGTTCCTGAATACGTGGTCGACGTCAATCTGTTCTTGATTACGTGGTCGACGTCATTATGTTCCTGAATACGTGGTCGACGTCAATCTGTTCTTGATTATGTGGTTGACATCAATATGTTCCTGATTACGTGGTCGACGTCAATCTGTTCCTGAATACGTGGTCGGCGTCAGTATGTTCCTGAATACGTGATCGACGTCAATATGTTCCTGAATACGTGGTCGACGTCAATCTGTTCCTGATTACGTGATCGACGTCAATCTGTTCTTGATTACGTGGTCGACGTCAATATGTTCCTGAATACGTGGTCGACGTCAATCTATTCCTGATTACGTGGTCGACGTCAATCAGTTCTTTATTACGTGGTTGCCATCAATCTGTTCTTGATTACGTGGTCGACGTCAATATGTTCCTGAATACGTGGTCGACGTCAATCTGATCTCATTACGTGATCGACGTCAATCTATTCCTGATTACGTGATCGACGTCAATCTGTTCCTGATTACGTGGTCGACGTCAGTATGTTCCTGATTACGTGATCGACGTCAATCTATTCCTGATTACGTGGTCGATGTCAATCTGTTCCTGAGTACGTGGTCGACGTTAGTATGTTCCTGATTACGTGATCGACGTCAATCTATTCCTGATTACGTGATCGACGTCAATCTATTCCTGAGTACGTGGTCGACGTCAATCTGTTCCTGATTACGTGGTCGACGTCAATCTGTTCCTGATTACGTGGTCGACATTAATCTGTTCCTGATTACGTGGTCGACGTCAATATGTTCCTGATTACGTGGTCGACGTCAATCGATTCCTGATTACGTGATCGCCGTCAATATGTTCCTGATTACGTGATCGCCGTCAATCTGTTCCTGAATACGTGGTCGACGTCAATCTGTTCTTGATTACGTGGTCGACGTCAATATGTTCCTGAATACGTGGTCGACGTCAATCTGTTCTTGATTATGTGGTTGACATCAATATGTTCCTGATTACGTGGTCGACGTCAATCTGTTCCTGAATACGTGGTCGGCGTCAGTATGTTCCTGAATACGTGATCGACGTCAATATGTTCCTAAATACGTGGTCGACGTCAATCTGTTCCTGATTACGTGATCGACGTCAATCTGTTCTTGATTACGTGGTCGACGTCAATATGTTCCTGAATACGTGGTCGACGTCAATCTATTCCTGATTACGTGGTCGACGTCAATCAGTTCTTTATTACGTGGTTGCCATCAATCTGTTCTTGATTACGTGGTCGACGTCAATATGTTCCTGAATACGTGGTCGACGTCAATCTGATCTCATTACGTGGTCGACGTCAATCTGTTCCTGATTACGTGGTCGACGTCAATCTGTTCCTGATTACGTGGTCGATATCAATATGTTCCTGATTACGTGGTCGACGTCAATATGTTCCTGATTACGTGGTTGACATCAATATGTTCCTGATTACGTGGTCGACGTCAATATGTTCCTGATTACGTGGTCGACGTCAATCTGTTCTTGATTACGTGGTCGACGTCAATCTGTTCCTGAATACGTCGTCGACGTCAATCTGTTCTTGATTACGTGGTTGACATCAATATGTTCCTGATTACGTGGTCGACGTCAATCTGTTCCTGATTACGTGGTCGACGTCAATCTGTTCTTGATTACGTGAGTCGACGTCAATCTGATCTCATTACGTGGTCGATGTCAATATGTTCCTGATTACGTGGTCGACGTCAATCTGTTTTTGATTACGTTGTCGATGTAAATCTATTCACTATAATTTAAGAACTCAGTTATTTATTATAAACGATGGTTTGGAGTTCCGAGGCGTAAGTATTAACCACACAGGCCATTGTATACCTAAGTGGTATTCCGTCGCTCCGAACGACAAACCGTGTTTAATTCGACTATAAATAACGCAACATACAAATATTATTTCGATTCTAACATGACCAAAAAATGTGACGTCACAAAACTACAGTAGCGACTTTAAATAAACTTAGTACTATAGGCCACAGGGATTCGGCACGTTTGGGGGTACTAGTATATATACTTAGGGATTCGGCACGTTTGGGGGTACTAGTATATATACTTATATATATATACTAGTACCACGTTTGGGGGTACTAGTATATATACTTATATATATATACTAGTACCCCCCAAACGTGCCGAATCCCTGTGCTATAGGCTAGTCTTAGATTGGCCTTATAATAGTGTCCTGGAGGACATACATTCAATTTCATAACCTGGAAAAAAAACTATGAAACTATTCATATTAAGCAGCACTAAATTAGTTGACATTTTATTTCATGTGACATGAAAATCCATTTTAAAAAGTCACCCATAACACTGTTACATACCATAGTTTAGTCAATGCAAATTTATTTTTGCTAGATTGCGAAACAAGTTCTTATAACTTATATTAATCACTCTCGAGACCTCATTCCTGATGGAATCCATCGCCATGGGGGAGAGAGAAGAGGCAATGTGGAATTTAAATGCACAATCTAAGGGCACAATCGTAACGGCTACAGCGGGGCTCGAACTCCGGAACTTTCGCACATGAAGCGAACGTGCATCCACTGCGCTATCACGACTTCCACATACAGACCTTAGAATCACTTCCAGAACCTCAGCAATATTGAATGCGAGGTAGTGATGCCCCCTTAATTGTTTACACTTATAGGTTTACCAAATTATCAGAATCGTGTCACCTTGGCTGTTCGACTAGTGCAGTGGTTAGCGCGCTCGCTTCTCACCAATGCAACCCGGGTTCGATCCTCAGACCAGGAAGTATGTGAGTTGATACGGTGGCGACCACATGTGGGTTTGCTTCGGGTACTCCGGTTTCCTCCCACACGAATGATCACATGTTCGCGACAACGAGAGTGATTGATATAAGTTGTTAGAACTTGCTTCGCAATCATTGTAAAATAAATGAAGTTTAAACTTTTGTCACCTCAACAGTGATTCATTCGCGAAACTAGGTCATCAGATAATATCAAAACATTGAGATTGTTTGATTATTATAAGTTCACTGTCACTAAATTAATGTATTCTAATTTAGTAACTTGATCCTTTCAATATGAATTACTTGTGTGTGTTTTACGTTTATTTATCGTCGCTACCGGTTGCCCAAATGAGCGACGCCTCCAGAAGAGATTAGTCATTTTAGATTGTTTGAGGATAGTGCAATGATACAGAGAGAGACCCATTCCAGAGACTCCTCTGCTTCTTTTACGTGCACGGTGTAAAGCACCTACACGAGACCTCGGTTTAACGTCCCATCTGAAAGACTGTTAATTTTATTAGGGTCAGACGGGGGATCGAATCTGCGAACCATGTATTACCAGTCCAGCGTGTTACCACTGGACTACAGAGTCTGTGAATGAATTACTTTTTACTAATTATTTTTTTTATTTAAGTTTATTTAACGTCGCTACCGGTTTCCCATTTGAGCGACGGGCAGTTTACCTAACAACACCTTTCCTGGGCAGGCTCCAGCGGTTAACCAGTACTTGGTGCACCAACCTCCGTAAGAAACTGCCAACTTTTTCATATAAATGAGACATGGTCTGAGCGGGGCTCGAACACGTGACCATCAGAGATGATAGGTTACAGTGGTATGCAAGTCAGAGACCTTAACCACTCGACCACGAAGGCGGACCATGAATTACTTATCAACGTTTTTGATAGTTATACTGGTCCGGTGTATTGTACGGTGCGCATGGACACAATGGTGTCCAAATAACATTTCACCTCGAGAATATAGGCCTAGCGAGAACACGAGAAGCCAGTATAATCTGAGTGAGAAGCAATAGCAAACATGACAGTAGGTTATCAGATATTGTGGGCTTAAAGTTCAATATCATTTCCCCAATCCCATTCCAGTCCAAGCCACACCAACGTAACTGAGCACAGACCCACCCACCACAGCCGAGCCGATCCAGCCCAGCCCAACCCATCCAGCCCAGCCCATCCAGCCCAGCCCATCCCAATGTGACCAGCCCAGCCCAATGGGACCAGCCCAGCCCAGCCCAGCCCAATGGACCCAGCCCAGCCCAATGGGACCAGCCTATATTTTAGCACATGCACACTACAGAGCTGAAGTATGGAATTTTGAATTGAACATTAGATGTCAATAGTTTCTCACCATATCAATTTTCCAGCTGCGGTATTCGTTATGAATATTATTTATTGCTCAGGCATTGACACTTGTTACGGGGGTATTGATTCTTCCCGTGATGGAAATGTACATGACACACACTCCCAAGGACACTACACGGAAACAGTAAGTGTGGCGTCCGTGGTCCAATGGTAGAGCGTCGGATTTGGAATCGAACGATCCCGGGTTCGATACTCGGACAGGCCACATAATAAAATTAACAGTCTTTCAGATGGGACATTAAACCGAGGTCTCATGTCGGTGCTGTACACCATGCACGTAAAAGAACCAGAGGAGACTCTGGAATGGGTCTCTGTCTATATCATTGCACTATCCTCCAAACATCTAAAATGACTAATCTCTTCAGGAGGCGTCGCTCATATGGGCAACCGGTAGCGACGATAAATAAACGTAAAACACACACACACACAACTTTACATGTAAATATAATATATCCCAATACAAGAATACGATTTACGCATATAATAACATCATATAGGTTTTGTCGGTGGATTGTTTATACTGACATCGAATACCACACCCTAGATTATATATAGAATAAAATGATATATACTATGCTATACAGTCAAACCTGTGTTAGTGGTCACCTACATTATGCAGCCAAACTGTATTAAGCGGCTAGTTTCCAGATTCCCAACATGTTGTTTTGACCTCTATTAAGCAGCCACTTTCTGTGGCTGGCTGCTTAAGACACGTTTGACTGTATACGTATGTTATATTTTACTATGTGATGCATGCTCCAGGTTGTGACAGCGGATTTGGCAACCACCTCGCAAGTCGCTTAGACCGGAAGGGGTACACTGTGTTTGCTGGTTGCCTGCTACCGGAACGCGAGGGAGCACAGCAATTGAAGGAGCAGGGCTCAGACCGACTACATATCATACATGTGGATGTCACGGATGACTGGCTTGTCCGAGGTGCCGTCAAGTACATCAAGGAACACATTAAGGATAATGGTATAATAATATACTTGTACATTTATTTTGGTGGGTGGTGTTGAATATGTGAACAAGTTCTTCAAACTGGCTATCAATAGCGTCTGGTCACCCGTGGGCATTATATCCCCAAATGGTGCTTAACCTTCGAACATAACCCTGATCACTAGTAGTACACTCGCCCATATGCTTCGCCGTTGGCGAGGGTAAATAAGTTCAATCATCGTCATCATCACTAGAACATATGTGACGTAATTGCATATGTGTTCTCCAAATCAGACAGGTGGGGATTTTCCGGGTTTCCCGGTTTCCTCTCACACGAAGGATCGACCACACCCGCTTTAATCTGCACCAACGAGCGTGATTGATAATTATGTTGGTAAAGCTTGTTTCGCAATCGTTGTAAAAAAGGAAACTAAAGTGTCTAGAATACTAATCATATCTAGATCACGTGGTCATTAGTTTCACAGTCGCTCTCGTGTCCGCTGTACTTCCTTTTCCGTATGTTAGTTTAACGGACACGTAACAATATTTTATCATATGTAGGGTATGTGATATTTTTGACAGTGACTATACATTTATAGTTCGTTTAGAGCTCGGGGTCAGAGTCACAGTTTATCTGTACTGTGTTGTCATTTTGCCCTGTCTGCACAAACACAAGCCAGGACTATGATCTTATTTCGCCTAAAACGTTTATAATATATCAACATGCCCTGTTTACCTTACATAATTAAATACACGAGGTTATGCATACCTGAGACAATAGTGGTAGTTTGTGAACGTAAATACACAACTTTCAATTCGCAGTCCAACGTTCCGTCCACCATAGCTTAGGTGATATGGCGACTACGCTTGTAGTAGAAGGTTCCATGTGTCCACACGGACAATATGTCTGGAACCTGCGGACACTCAGTTACGTAGTCACATAGAATGTGTCCATCCGGACAATATGTCTGGAACCTGCGGACACTCAGTCACGTAGTCACATAGAATGTGTCCATCCGGACAATATTTCTGGAACCTGCGGACACTCAGTCACGTAGTCACATAGAATGTGTCCATCCGGACAATATTTCCGGAACCTGCGGACACTCAGTCACGTAGTCACATAGAATGTGTTCATCCGGACAATATTTCCGGAACCTGCGGACACTCAGTCACATAGAATGTGTCCACTGCACAACTTCCTCGCTTAAGTTTGTATATCAGTGATCTATGTTGTGGATAGGCAAGATTATATTAACCTTTCGATCACGAAGAGCCAGTACTTCATTTGGATTACAGTCAACACCGTGTTATGTGTGTTTTACGTTTATTTATCGTCGCTACCGGTTGCCCATATGAGCGACGCCTCCTGAAGAGATTAGTCATTTTAGATTGTTGGAGGATAGTGCAATGATACAGACAGAGATCCATTCCAGAGTCTCCTCTGGTTCTTTTACGTGCACGGTGTACAGCACCGACACGAGACCTCGGTTTAACGTCCCATCTGAAAGACTTAATTTTATTATGGTCAGACGGGGATCGAACCTGCGATCCCTGGATTACCAGTCCAGTGTGTTACCACTGGACTACAGATCCGCCTGTACCCCGTGTTAGTGGCAGTCAATCTGTATTAGTGCATGCACATTACTTTAGCTCGAATGCGAAACACGTTTTACAACGTTAGATTAATCGCTCTTTAGACCTCATTCCTGATGGAATCCATCGCCAGAGGGAGAGAGAAGAGGCAACGTGGAATTTAAACAATCGTAACGGCTACATCTATTGGCGTGAACTCTGTGCCTTTCGCACAAGAAGCGAACAGACTTGAACATGAAAATCCATTTTAAAAAGTCACCCATAACATTGTTACATACCATAGTTTAGTCAATACAAATTTATCTTAGCTCGATTGCGAAACAAGTTCTTATAACTTATATTGATCACTCTCGAGACCTCATTCCTGATGGAATCCATCGCCACGATGAACAGACTACCACCGAGTTATCACGACTTCCACTATTAACCTGTATTAAGCAGATTGTTTCCAGATTCCCAGTATGTTGTTTTATTTATACATTTGTCATATATTGTAATGTGTCAGCCACCTGTGCAAAGCACCCATTATCAGTTCTGCTATCTGGGACCATGCTGCTCCCAATTCAGTAGTGGGGCGAACATCCCCTACCCAGCGGGTCCTCAGGTGGCGGATAGGGGAACGGCCCTCAGATATGGGGGTTTGCTGTGAATTAAATAAGCAGTCCCGGACCATATGGCGGTGTACCTACCAGGACGGGGCAGAATAGCACATGGCAAAGCTACTCCTATTAAATACTCCACGTGTCCTACAACGGATGCATCAGGCGAATATATGGGCCGCCTTAAAAGTCCTAGCCTAAGGGTGAGGTAACCCCAACAGAAACCTCGAATGCTGAAGCCGGAAGTACTGGGCCGCACGGCGCATTCTAATAAACCACGGTACTACGCATAAACGCAAAATGAATCACAATGACAGAAAGAGTAAACCGAGATGGTGCTGGACCTGTGAAGACCCACCAGGCAGGTACAGTGCCGGGTTCCATAAGAGAAGCGGACGACAAGAAGAAGAAGTTCTGCTATTGGTAGATGCTTAAGATTGATTTGACTGTATTTTATTTTGTTCTTGCAGCGCTTTGGGCCGTTGTGAATAATGCCGGTATAGCGGTCTTCACGGAAATTGAATGGTGTTCAGTAGTCCAGTTTCAGCGTATCCTCGATGTCAATGTTCTTGGTGTTGTCAGGGTAACCAAAGCATTTCTCCCGCTAGTCAGAAATGCAAATGGCCGAATCATCAACGTGGCCAGTCTTGCCGGTGAGTTATTTTCCGCGCTAGTCATTTATATAAATTGTGTAGTCTTGGCTGGTAATTTATATAGATTTGGTAGTCTTGTTGGTAGTTTATATAGATTTGGTAGTCTTGTTGGTAGTTTATATAGATTTGGTAGTCTTGTTGGTAGTTTATATAGACTCGTCAGTCTTGTTGGTAGTTTATATAGACTCGTCAGTCTTGTTGGTAGTTTATATAGATTTGGTAGTCTTGTTGGTAGTTTATATACACTCGTCAGTCTTGTTGGTAGTTTATATAGATTTGGTAGTCTTGTTGGTAGTTTATATAGACTCGTCAGTCTTGTTGGTAGTTTATATATATTTGGTAGTCTTGTTGGTAGTTTATATAGATTTGGTAGTCTTGTTGGTAATTTATATAGATTTGGTAGTCTTGTTGGTAGTTTATATAGACTCGTCAGTCTTGTTGGTAGTTTATATAGACTCGTCAGTCTTGGTGGTAGTTTATATAGATTTGGTAGTCTTGTTGGTAGTTTATATAGACTCGTCAGTCTTGTTGGTAGTTTATATAGACTCGTCAGTCTTGTTGGTAATTTATATAGACTCGTCAGTCTTGTTGGTAGTTTATATAGACTCGTCAGTCTTGGTGGTAGTTTATATAGACTCGTCAGTCTTGGTGGTAGTTTATATAGACTCGTCAGTCTTGTTGGTAATTTATATAGATTTGGTAGTCTTGTTGGTAGTTTATATAGACTCGTCAGTCTTGTTGGTAGTTTATATAGACTCGTCAGTCTTGGTGGTAGTTTATATAGATTTGGTAGTCTTGTTGGTAGTTTATATAGACTCGTCAGTCTTGTTGGTAGTTTATATAGACTCGTCAGTCTTGTTGGTAATTTATATAGACTCGTCAGTCTTGTTGGTAGTTTATATAGACTCGTCAGTCTTGGTGGTAGTTTATATAGACTCGTCAGTCTTGGTGGTAGTTTATATAGACTCGTCAGTCTTGTTGGTAATTTATATAGATTTGGTAGTCTTGTTGGTAGTTTATATAGACTCGTCAGTCTTGTTGGTAGTTTATATAGACTCGTCAGTCTTGGTGGTAGTTTATATAGATTTGGTAGTCTTGTTGGTAGTTTATATAGACTCGTCAGTCTTGTTGGTAGTTTATATAGACTCGTCAGTCTTGTTGGTAGTTTATATAGACTCGTCAGTCTTGTTGGTAGTTTATATAGACTCGTCAGTCTTGGTGGTAGTTAATGTAGACTCGTCAGTCTTGGTGATAGTTAATGTAGACTCGTCAGTCTTGGTGGTAGTTTATATAGACTCGTCGGTCTTGGTGGTAGTTTATATAGACTCGTCAGTCTTGGTGGTAGTTTATATAGACTCGTCAGTCTTGGTGGTAGTTTATGTAGACTCGTCAGTCTTGGTGGTAGTTTATATAGACTCGTCAGTCTTGGTGGTAGTTTATATAGACTCGTCAGTCTTGGTGGTAGTTTATATAGACTCGTCAGTCTTGGTGGTAGTTTATGTAGACTCGTCAGTCTTGTTGGTAGTTTATGTAGACTCGTCAGTCTTGGTGGTAGTTTATGTAGACTCGTCAGTCTTGGTGGTAGTTTATATAGACTCGTCAGTCTTGGTGGTAATTTATATAGACTCGTCAGTCTTAGTGGTAGTTTATATAGATTTGGTAGTCTTGTTGGTAGATTATCTAGATTAGTCAGCCATGTTGGTAGTTTATATATATATATATAATTATGTGTCAGTCTTGTTGGTAGTTTATATAGACTCGTCAGTCTTGGTGGTAGTTTATGTAGACTCGTCAGTCTTGTTGGTAGTTTATATAGACTCGTCGGTCTTGGTGGTAGTTTATATAGACTCGTCAGTCTTGGTGGTAGTTTATGTAGACTCGTCAGTCTTTGTGGTAGTTTATATAGACTCGTCGGTCTTGGTGGTAGTTTATATAGACTCGTCAGTCTTGGTGGTAGTTTATATAGACTCGTCAGTCTTTGTGGTAGTTTATGTAGACTCGTCAGTCTTGGTGGTAGTTTATATAGACTCGTCGGTCTTGGTGGTAGTTTATATAGACTCGTCGGTCTTGGTGGTAGATTAGTCAGGCTTTCTCGTATTGTAGGCCTATATAGATATGTGTCAGTCTTGCTAGTAGTTTATATTGATTAGTCATTGTTGTTGTAATATATATAGTTTAGTATCCTAGTTTAGAGCTGTGTATTTAATACCTAACTTTAGTATTATTTTAGCTCAACATAATAGTGTCTACACTGAGAAGAAGTCGGTCAAACTTTATAAAAACCTGTATAGAGAGAAAAGGGGGTAATGTAGAGTTCATGAACAATCCGTATATCTTCAGTAAGGATCTGATTTATCTCCCCTTCTTTACTGCTTATTTATTATAGTGTACACTCTGTTCTATATTCATTTCTCTATTCCATGAATATATCATGTCCCGATTGTTTTCTATTCCATAAATATGTCGATTCTTCTCTGTTCCATAAATATGTCGTTTCACTATATTCCATAAATATGTCGTTTCACTATAATCCATAAATATGTCGTTTCACTCTATTCCATAAATAAGTTTATGTCGTTTCACGATTGCTCTCTATTCCATAAATATGTCGTTTCCCGATTGCTCTCTATTCCATAAATATGTCGTTTCACGATTGCTCTCTATTCCATCACTATGTTGTTTCACTCTATTCCATAAATATGTCGTTTCACTCTATTCCATAAATATGTCGCTTCACTCTATTCCATAAATATGTCGTTTCACTCTATTCCATAAATATGTCGTTTCACTCTATTCCATAAATATGTCGCTTCACTCTATTCCATAAATATGTCGTTTCACTCTATTCAATAAATATGTCGCTTCACTCTATTCCATAAATATGTCGTTTCACTATATTCCATAAATATGTCGTTTCACTCTATTCCATACATATGTCGTTTCACTATATTCCATAAATATGTCGTTTCACTCTATTCCATAAATATGTCGTTTCACTATATTCCATAAATATGTCGTTTCACTCTATTCCATAAATATGTCGTTTCACTCTATTCCATTCATATGTCGCATAACGATTCTTCTCTGTTCCATAAATATGTCGTTTCACTATATTCCATAAATATGTCGTTTCACTCTATTCCATAAATATGTCGTTTCACTATATTCCATAAATATGTCGTTTCACTCTATTCCATAAATATGTCGTTTCACTATATTCCATAAATATGTCGTTTCACTATATTCCATAAATATGTCGTTTCACTATATTCCATAAATATGTCGTTTCACTCTATTCCATAAATATGTCGTTTCACTCTATTCCATTCATATGTCGCATAACGATTCTTCTCTGTTCCATAAATATGTCGTTTCACTATATTCCATAAATATGTCGTTTCACTCTATTCCATAAATATGTCGTTTCACTATATTCCATAAATATGTCGTTTCACTCTATTCCATAAATATGTCGTTTCACTATATTCCATAAATATGTCGTTTCACTATATTCCATAAATATGTCGTTTCACTATATTCCATAAATATGTCGTTTCACTCTATTCCATAAATATGTCGTTTCACTCTATTCCATTCATATGTCGCATAACGATTCTTCTCTGTTCCATAAATATGTCGTTTCACGATTCTTCTCTGTTCCATAAATAGGTCGTTTTACGATGCCAGCGTTTGCAGCGTATTCGATGTCAAAGCGAGCTTGTATTGCATTTTCTGATGCTCTGCGGATTGAAATGAAAAAGTTTAATGTAAAGGTCGTCACCATTGAGCCGTCTTTGTACAAGTTAGTATAATTACAAAATACTGTCTAACAAACCTGTCAGTCCGCCTCCGTGGTCGAGTGGTTAAGGTCGCTGACTTGTATACCACTGTAACCTATCATCTCTGATGGTCACGGGTTCGAGCCCCGCTCATGCCGTGTCTCATTTATATGAAAACGTTGGCAGTTTCTTAAGAAAGTTGGTGCACCAAGTACTGGTTAACCGCTGGAGCCTGCCCAGGAAAGGTGTTGTTAGGTAAACTGCCCGTCGCTCAAATAGGAAACCGGTAGCGACGTTAAATAAACTTAAATAAAAAACACACAAAAAAACAAACCTGTCCAGGCTGCCATCATAGAAATAGCTATGTACAAGTAAATATCCTGCAATACTGTACAACTCGCATGCCAATGTCGTCATCACTTAATGCCAAACGGTGAGCCTCCGTGGTAGAGTGGTTATGGTTGTTGTATTAAACTTACTTGACCCTCACCGCTGCAGGTTCGAATTTCACTGGGGTTGACGAATTATAAGTGAGGAAGCTATCCAGTTGGTTTGCGTAAGATCGTGGTTCTACCCGGGAGCACGTCCACGTGGACCTGAAATACTACCCGGAGAGGCATCTGGGGTCTTCCTCCACCAGTAAGAGCTGGAGAGTCGCCATATGACATAAGCTGTCGGTATGGTGCTACATGTAGAACGAAATGAAGCAAACCAGATTAATGCCAGACCGGATGTAGTTAATTTATGCAAATATCTTTTAACTCGATTTCAAATGAAGTTTTAATTTATAATTTTAGTTTCGTCGCACTTGGAACTTCATTCCAGATGAAATTCATCACCGCACCATGAGGGTAGTGCCCTGTAGGCACTAGCACCGCGTGTCTAGCTGGGCACGAACATTCAATTCCTCGGATGCATGGCGGACACCGTAGGAAATTCACCACGGAGGGGCATCGTGAAGAAATGTTCCTCATTTTAACATCAAACTAACATGTACATGTATAAGTAAAACCGAATCCATGCGCTATTTATATAAAATACTTAACATTCATTCCAGAACACCAATATCTGAGACGGGTTACCTGGAAGCCCAGAACCGGAAGTCGTGGAGTGAAACCCCGACGGAAGTTAAAGAAGCTTACGGTGATGACTATTTTGACGCCTTTCTGGAAAACATAGATTTGCAAATGAAACGAGCAAAACCCAACATAGACGAGGTTATTGATCTGATGGAAAATGCAGTTACGCACGTTACACCCAAAATTCGTTATATACCTTCCAGCTCCATTATCCGAGCGACCATTCTGATGTATCTACCGTCTATAGTAACTGACAGACTGTTCCAAGAGTACACACCCAAGGTACTGCCTAGACAGAGTACGAGCAGCGCTGGCAGCGTCTCCGATACTGAGTCAATACATTGAACGCATTGGTTCAGGGAATACGAGTGTTTCAGACTGGTGGAGCCGTTTATTGGCCTAATTGACTGGGTAGTGGAGCTATAGAACACATCCGTAGGTGTAGTAACACAAACACATTGCGTGGACACTTTAGAGTAGTTAGTAGCACTGTACTTCACATGCGTATTTATGTTATGTTGTTACCGAAATCCAGTTTGGTATAGTGAATGTCCATTTTAGTACTGTATGTTCAGTTTGGTACATGTATACTGTATGCCCATTTTGATATACTGTATGCCCATTAATGGTACTGTATGCCCATTTTGATATACTGTATGCCCATTAATGGTACTGTATGTCCACTTTGGTACTGTATGCCCATTTTGGTACTGTATGTCCAGTTTCGTACTGTATGTCCACTTTGGTACTGTATGTCCAGTTTGGTACTGTATGTCCAGTTTCGTACTGTATGTCCAGTTTGGTACTGTATGTCCAGTTTCGTACTGTATGTCCAGTTTGGTACTGTATGTCCAGTTTGGTACTGTATGTCCAGTTTGGTACTGTATGTCCAGTTTGGTACTGTATGTCCACTTTGGTACTGTATGTCCAGTTTGGTACTGTATGTCCACTTTGGTACTGTATGTCCAGTTTGGTACTGTATGTCCAGTTTGGTACTGTATGTCCAGTTTGGTACTGTATGTCCAGTTTGGTACTGTATGTCCACTTTGGTACTGTATGTCCACTTTGGTACTGTATGCCCACTTTGGTACTGTATGTCCAGTTTGGTACTGTATGTCCAGTTTGGTACTGTATGTCCAGTTTGGTACTGTATGTCCAGTTTGGTACTGTATGTCCAGTTTGGTACTGTATGTCCAGTTTGGTACTGTATGTCCACTTTGGTACTGTATGTCCACTTTGGTACTCTATGCCCACGTTGGTACTGTATGTCCAGTTTAGTACTGTATGTCCAGTTTGGTACTGTATGTCCAGTTTGGTACTGTATGTCCACTTTGGTACTGTATGCCCAGTTTGGTACTGTATGTCCAGTTTCGTACTGTATGTCCAGTTTGGTATTGTGAAAAGTCCACTTTGGTACTGTATGTCCACTTTGGTACTGTATGTCCACTTTGGTACTGTATGTCCAATTTGGTACTGTATGTCCAGTTTGGTACTGTATGTCCACTTTGGTACTGTATGTCCAGTTTGGTACTGTATGTCCAGTTTGGTACTGTATGTCCACTTTGGTACTGTATGTCCACTTTGGTACTGTATGTCCAGTTTGGTACTGTATGTTCAGTTTGGTACTGTATGTCCAATTTGGTACTGTATGTCCACTTTGGTACTGTATGTCCAGTTTGGTACTGTATGTCCACTTTGGTACTGTATGTCCAGTTTAGTACTGTATGTACAGTTTGGTACTGTATGTCCAGTTTGGTACTGTATGTCCAGTTTGGTACTGTATGTCCACTTTGGTACTGTATGTCCAGTTTGATACTGTATGTCCAGTTTGGTACTGTATGTCCAGTTTGGTATTGTGAAAAGTCCACTTTGGTACTGTATGTCCAATTTGGTACTGTATGTCCACTTTGGTACTGTATGTCCAGTTTGGTACTGTATGTCCAGTTTGGTACTGTATGTCCAGTTTGGTACTGTATGTCCACTTTGGTACTGTATGTCCACTTTGGTACTGTATGTCCACTTTGGTACTGTATGTCCACTTTGGTACTGTATGCCCACTTTGGTACTGTATGTCCAGTTTAGTACTGTATGTCCAGTTTGATAATGTATGTCCAGTTTGGTACTGTATGTCCACTTTGGTACTGTATGTCCAGTTTGGTACTGTATGTCCACTTTGGTACTGTATGTCCAGTTAGGTACTGTATGTCCACTTTGGTACTGTATGTCCAGTTTAGTACTGTATGTACAGTTTGGTACTGTATGTCCAGTTTGGTACTGTATGTCCAGTTTGGTACTGTATGTCCAGTTTGGTATTGTGAAAAGTCCACTTTGGTACTGTATGTCCAATTTGGTACTGTATGTCCACTTTGGTACTGTATGTCCAGTTTGGTACTGTATGTCCAGTTTGGTACTGTATGTCCAGTTTGGTATTGTGAAGTCCACTTTGGTACTGTATGTCCAGTTTGGTACTGTATGTCCACTTTGGTACTGTATGTCCAGTTTGGTACTGTATGTCCACTTTGGTACTGTATGTCCAGTTTAGTACTGTATGTACAGTTTGGTACTGTATGTCCAGTTTGGTACTGTATGTCCAGTTTGGTACTGTATGTCCACTTTGGTACTGTATGTCCAGTTTGATACTGTATGTCCAGTTTGGTACTGTATGTCCAGTTTGGTATTGTGAAAAATCCACTTTGGTACTGTATGTCCAATTTGGTACTGTATGTCCAGTTTGGTACTGTATGTCCACTTTGGTACTGTATGTCCAGTTTGGTACTGTATGTCCAGTTTGGTACTGTATGTCCACTTTGGTACTGTATGTCCACTTTGGTACTGTATGTCCAGTTTGGTCCAGTTTGGTACTGTATGTCCAGTTTGGTACTGTATGTCCAGTTTGGTACTGTATGTCCACTTTGGTACTGTATGTCCAGTTTGGTACTGTATGTCCAGTTTGGTACTGTATGTCCAGTTTGGTACTGTATGTCCACTTTGGTACTGTATGTCCACTTTGGTACTGTATGTCCAGTTTGGTACTGTATGTCCACTTTGGTACTGTATGCCCACTTTGGTACTGTATGTCCAGTTTAGTACTGTATGTCCAGTTTGGTACTGTATGTCCAGTTTGGTACTGTATGTCCACTTTGGTACTGTATGTCCAGTTTGGTACTGTATGTCCAGTTTGGTACTGTATGTCCAGTTTGGTATTGTGAAAAGTCCACTTTGGTACTGTATGTCCAGTTTGGTATTGTGAAACGTCCACTTTGGTACTGTATGTCCAGTTTGGTATTGTGAAAAGTCCACTTTGGTACTGTATGTCCACTTTGGTACTGTATGTCCACTTTGGTACTGTATGTCCAGTGTGGTACTGTATGTCCAGTTTGGTACTGTATGTCCAGTTTGGTACTGTATGTCCACTTTGGTACTGTATGTCCAGTTTGGTACTGTATGTCCAGTTTCGTACTGTATGTCCACTTTGGTACTGTATGTCCAGTTTGGTACTGTATGTCCACTTTGGTACTGTATGCCCACTTTGGTACTGTATGTCCAGTTTAGTACTGTATGTCCAGTTTGGTACTGTATGTCCAGTTTGGTACTGTATGTCCACTTTGGTACTGTATGTCCAGTTTGGTACTGTATGTCCAGTTTGGTACTGTATGTCCAGTTTGGTATTGTGAAAAGTCCACTTTGGTACTGTATGTCCAGTTTGGTATTGTGAAACGTCCACTTTGGTACTGTATGTCCAGTTTGGTATTGTGAAAAGTCCACTTTGGTACTGTATGTCCACTTTGGTACTGTATGTCCACTTTGGTACTGTATGTCCAGTGTGGTACTGTATGTCCAGTTTGGTACTGTATGTCCAGTTTGGTACTGTATGTCCACTTTGGTACTGTATGTCCAGTTTGGTACTGTATGTCCAGTTTCGTACTGTATGTCCACTTTGGTACTGTATGTCCAGTTTGGTACTGTATGTCCAGTTTGGTACTGTATGTCCACTTTGGTACTGTATGTCCACTTTGGTACTGTATGTCCACTTTGGTACTGTGTGTCCAGTTTGGTACTATGTCCACTTTGGTACTGTATGTCCAGTTTGGTACTGTACTGTATGTCCAGAAAAGTCCACTTTGGTACTGTATGTCCATTTTGGTATTGTGAAAAGTCCACTTTGGTACTGTATGTCCAGTTTAGTACTGTATGTCCAGTTTGGTACTGTATGTCCAGTTTAGCACTGTATGTCCAGTTTGGTACTGTATGTCCAGTTTAGTACTGTATGTCCAGTTTGGTACTGTATGTCCAGTTTAGTACTGTATGTCCAGTTTGGTACTGTAAGTGTAAAACGTAAATATACGTATAATTGTATTCTCGTTCGTGCGTACGTTCGTGCATTACGTTCGTCTGTGCGTGCATATATATTGATGTATATTATCATTTGTATTCTATTAGTAATATTTATATCTACAGACATAAAACACAATGCAAGGACACGTTCAGTATGGATTGATTTATAATTAATGGCGAATACTGGCCATGGCTGGTGGAATACATGTCATGTATATATAAAGAGATAGTATACAGTAATATACTATTATTCAAGATCACGGCCAATATCACATACATTTTGACAGATTATACTAACTCATTGCATGGACCGTCATGGCTAACTCGTGGAAAGTAGGTCACACTTTGAAATATGAAGCAATGGTATCTTAAGCATAAGCGTAAGCAACTAAGTCTACTTAATCTACAGACGGGTCTGTAGTCCAGTGGTAACACGCTGGACTGGTAAACAAGCGATCGCAGGTTCGATCGCTCGTCTGACCCGAATAAAATTAACAGTCTTTCAGAAGGGACATTAAACCGAGGTCTTGTGTCGGTGCTGTACACCGTGCAAGTAAAAGAACCAGAGGAGACTCTGAAATGGGTCTCTGTCTGTATCATTTCACTATCCTCCAAAAATCTAAAATGACTTATCTCTTCAGGAAGCGATAAATAAACGTAAAACACACACACACACACATAATATACTATGTAATGGAAAATCAGCGTATTTTGCTCCGGTATCGGTAGCAAATACACACATGTATGCCAATACATGCCGCGTTATTGCTCCGTTAACGCTAGCAAATCACAACTGTATGCTGTATAGAGTCACTTCATCTTCTTGATACACCGTGTTAATGTTCACAATAATTGTAATGTATATTTGATTTAGTTTATACAAATTTATTTTAGCTCGATTGTGAAACAAGTTCTTACACCTTATATTAATCAATCTCGATACCTCATTCATGATGGAATCCATCGCCACGAGGGAGAGAGAAGAGGCAATGTGGAATTTAAATGCCGTACCTAAGGGTACAATCGTAACAGCTCCAGCGGGGCTCGAACTCCGGACCTTTGGCATCTGAAGCGAACGCGCTGCCACTGCGCTATATCACGACTTCCATATTTGATTGCATGTAATCTGTTCAGTATATTGAGTGTCCAGCCATGACGACCCAGTTTTAATCTTCCTCGAAATCCGAAATATATAACAAAAACAGAAGCGAGGAAATCTGAGGTTGGCGAGTGGGTTTATATGCTTTAAAACATATTTAACCCATTCAACCCCAAGTAACTGACATGGACTGGTGCACGATATTTAACCCATTCAACCCCAAGTAACTGACATGGACTGGTGCACGATATTTAACCCATTCAACCCCAAGTAACTGACATGGACTGGTGCACGATATTTAACCCATTCAACCCCAAGTAACTGACATGGACTGGTGCATGATATTTAACCCATTCAACCCCGAGTAACTGACATGGACTGGCGCATGATATTTTCAGACCAATAAATTAATAAGAAAATTACATTTGGACCAGTTCATTTATCAAAATGGGTAATTTATGTCTAAACAATTGTAATATTACTGGCAAAAAGTACAGATCCTGATGAGACAGCTCGACATGAGCCGGCTCATCTGGATCTACACTTATTGTAAGCCTATTGAGAGGCATGTGGTGTTGAAATGGCTAAATGTAGTTAGAAGGATTTTAAAGCTTAACACGAACGAAATAGTCAAAACGTGCTACCTCTGTTAGAACAGGTTGAGAAAACGATATAGTTTTCTTTATAGTCTCCTCCGCCGAGGCATTTGGACGACTGGTTTCTCTAAGTAGATTAAGTGTATTTTTACTTTTATTTATCGTCGCTACCAGTTGCCCATATGAGCGACGCCTCCTGAAGAGATTAGTCATTTTAGACGTTTGGAGGATAGTGCAATGATACAGACAGAGACCCATTCCAGAGTCTCCTCTGGTTCTTTTACATGCACGGTGTAAAGCACTGACACGAGATCTCGGTTTAAATAACGTCCCATCTGAAAGACTGTTAATTTTATTAAGGTCAGACGGGGGATTGAACCTGCGATCCCTGGATTACCAATCCAGCGTGTTACCACTGGACTATATATCCGTCTGTCTGAAGATAATATTAGCATCGTACCGACGCAATCAGCGGAGCCATGGGCTTGTGTTCTGTATGGGCACGTTGATAGCAGGTAACAGCTCTTTGAAGATCCGCACGGCTTCTTGACGCTCCATCAATATTGTGGTACAGTGGAGCTTCAGACTTGAAATGGCGGTCTTACTACACTCCTCCTGTATAGCTGCTTCAAGATTATATAACCGTTTATTTGAGTCATAGCAAAACACAGCAATTCCATGCATAAGTTTCACTGCCATACTAATTTCTGTTACCTCCCCTGCCTTCATTATACATATTTTTATTGTTTTATTTTGTGAGGCCCCTATCGGGTAACCTCCTTTATTTTGATACATAGATAACATACATACATTCATACATACATATTATACGTGCATTACATCTATACATACATTGATATCACATATTGTTAAGCATTACATGTAGTATTAGTTATTTAACCTGTATATATATATATATATATATATATATATATATATATATATATATGTATTTTACAAATGTTTTTGATTGAGAATAATGTACCTTGACAGAAAGAGTACCAACATTCCTTAACATTTTGATAGATGGACAAATGCAAGGAGAAAAAAAAACAGCAAAAAGCATAAACGTAGTTGGGTTTAAGTGATCGTTTCCATTTGACAATATTAATGTACTATCTTTTTAAACTCGGGGTTCAGTGCATGATTTAAGAAAAAAGAGACCATTTCCGATTGTGTTGTTCTAATTTGTTTCTTGCCAGTGCTATAGCCTTTTCTAGATTAATTCTTATATCTAAGTATCTTTTAAAATGCTCGAAATGGGGAATAGTTTTCATATACTTCATTCTAAAAATAAAAAATTTGCACAAAATAATAATGTAATTTATACATCTGTATGATTTAGAATTTTGTGTTCTACCAAAACATATGTCTGCTAGGTTGAACACAACAGTAATATTCTTGGATATTAAAAATTGAGATAGGTTATTCCATAATTGTTGGATGTATGCACATTCCCAAAACATATGTTCGATACTTTCGACATGCATGTTACAAAAATCACATATATTAGTTGGCGTTAATTTACATCTAAATAAGTATGTATTTGTTGGGATAAGCTGCATTAGAAAGCGATATTGAAAACTTCTTAATGTAGTATCTATTGTAGCTTCAAATGTTAGTGAATAAATATGTTTCCAATTCAGGATGTGTTTTGGAAATATAGTATTCCACTTCTGTTCTGAGGTTATAGATTCTTCACTTGCTGCTTGTATTTGTATATGATATAGAAGTTGATTTGGATTTCTAGATTTTACCAATTTGTCTAACAATGTTTCTTTTCTGGCATGTGTTAAGATTTCTGGGTTTAAGATGGTTAAATATTTCCTTGGGATACTTTTAGTCAGTTTTAAGTATTTAGAAATTGGTCTTCATTTATATCAAATATTGTTTTAGCTTCATTAAATGAAAATAATTTATTGTTTCGAAAGTCGTATAATTGCTCTATATAATTCATTTCTTTATCAAACCAATTTTTTTATAAATAATGTCTTTCCTTCTGTTTTAATATCCGAGTTGTTCCATATGATATGTTTTCTTACAGTATCATTGGTTTTGTCGAAATCGGAGTTTACTTTAAAACATGCATACAAAACGTCTTTCAGAAAATTGTTTTTAAAACATATGTTATTAATATCTGCTAATGACATGTTGCATTCAAAGATAAAAACGTCTCCAAATGTTTGAAGAGGTGATTCAAAGAAACATTTCCATAACCCTTTATTATCTTTATTTAAAATTCTTTTCACCCAACATGCTTTAATTGAGTAAAGAAAAGCTTGAATGTCAGTTACCTTTAAACCTCCTTTTTCATACTGTTGCTTCAACACATTTCGTTTAATTTTGTCCGGTTTACCATCCCATAGAAAACTATATATGGATTTATTGATGTCTTTCATGATATTTACAGAAGGGTTAGATAAAACGGTAAATGGATATACTAATTTTGGTAACGCAAAGGTCTTGATTACAGTTACTTTGCCTAGAAGTGTTAATTTGCGGTGTTGCCATTGCTTCAAACAGTTTTTAAATTCTTGTAGTTTTGGTTCTAGATTTAACTTAATGTTCAGTTCTTTATTTGTGCTGAAAACCATTCCCAGAGTTTTTGCATTTTGATTTGTCCAGGTACATTTTATATCATCGCGATATCTTATGTTGGCATCTTTTAATGAACCTATTCTGAGAACTGTTGACTTGAAAGTGTTAAGATTAAGACCTGAAATCGTTCCAAATTCGGTTATGACCTCTATTAAACGTTCAAATGACTTTTGTTCACCATTATTGATATATGTGGCATCATCTGCGAAAAGCGTTTGTTTTAGTTCTCTATTTTTGATGGTAATTCCTTTAATATCTATATCTTTTGCAATTACGCTGGAAAGTACTTCCATACATATAATAAAAAGAGAAGATGACAGAGGACAACCTTGTCTTACACCTCTTTCAATCTGAAACGATTCCGACATATGGCCGTTATTTATTATTACACTGTTTACAGTATTGTAGAATAGCTTTACCCATTTAATAAGATTCTCTCCAAAGTTAAAATGTTGCAGACATTTAAATATGAAATCGTGACTGAGACTGTCGAATGCTTTTTCGTAGTCTGAGAAGAATAGGATGCCGGGAAGGTTTTTATCTTCAAGATATTCAATTATTTCAAATATTAAACGGACATTTTCACCGATATAACGACCTTTCATAAAACCAGTTTGTTCAGGACTAATAATTTGTGGTAAAGCACTTTTCAGTCTGTTGGCTACTGTTTTGGTAGCAATCTTATAATCAATATTAAGAAGACTGATTGGACGCCAATTTGATAGTGATGTATGATCTTTTCCTGATTTTGGTAGTAATGTTATTATGCCTTGTTTTTGGAGGTCTGTTAACTCACCAGTACAAAAAGAACAGTTTAGCGAATTGACGTAATATTGTTTTAAATCATTCCAGAATATTTTGTAGAATTCAGTTGTTAATCCATCCGAACCATGACTTTTATTATTTTTCATTTCAAGTAATGAATTCGAGCACTCGTATTCATTTAATAGACCTTCACAATTTACGCTATAATTATGTGACAATTTATTTACTGACTGATTGAAGAAATTTATCTTTGATGCTGCTATATCACGTTTTTTGTAGAGACTCTTATAGAAAGTCACTTCTTCATTTAAGATGTTTTTGGGACCTACTATTTCGTGTTCATTTACATATAATTTTGTAATAGTTTTCTTTTCCGCATGTCGTTTCTCAAGGTTTGCAAAATATTTTGTGTTCTTTTCATTTCCTTCAATATGTAAGGCCTTTGATCTTATCATCATACCATTGACTCGTTGATCGTATAAATTATTGAGTTCTTGTTGTTTATGTATTAGATCTTCTTTATTTTGATCTACATTTATATTTGATGTTATTAGTTTATTTTCAAGTTCTTCTATTTCATTAGTTAGTCTGGCTTCCTCTTTTATGTCAAGTTTTTTCTTACGTGTAGCATATTTTATAGTTGCATTCCTTATATTTCCTTTAATCAATTCCCATAAAACATTTGGACTAGCAGCATGATTGAATTGAACTGTTTCCTTTATACTATTCTTTATTATACTTTGGTACTCATTGATAAGCAATAGACTATTGTTTACTTTGAAGTAGCCAGGTTCCCTTTCTTGGTTAATAAAACTTATATTAATTAAAACTATGGAATGATCAGTCTTGTATCCTGGTTTAATATTGCATGCCTTTGTAATGTTGCAAAAATGTTCAGACACTAAAAAGAAATCTAACCTGCTAAATATCGGAGGCTTTGTGTTAGAGTGCCATGTATATTGTAGCGACGATTTATTGAGATGTCTCCAAATATCTGTTAAGTTAAAGTGTTGCATTATATTGTTTAATTTGTTTCTACATTTGGTATGGGTGTCCTTTCGGCCATTCTTTTTGTCCAGATGAATATTTAATATCGTATTATAGTCGCCCCCTATTATGAAATTTTTATCGTCGTTTGTATGTAAAAAACCTTCTAGTTCCATAAATATATTGATATCATCATTGTTTGGTCCATATATATTTATTATTGTAATTTCTTGATCATTTATTTTAAGTTCTAGTGCAATTAGTCTACCTTTTATTATTTCTGTAAAATTGTGGACGGTATAGGACCCAGCTATGTTTAGAAGTATCGCTACACCTTCACTATTAGACTTTGTACCACTAAAATAAGCATCACCCTTCCAGTCTGACTTCCATTTCTTAACAATATCATTTGTTGAGTGCGTCTCTTGCAAAAGACAAATAGAAACATCTTTACTTTTTAGCCACTGGAACACTTCTAATCGTTTTCGTATATTTCTGAATCCCCTCACATTAAGAGTACATATTAAGGACTCCATAATACACTGTACAAGAGAGATTTAAGCGACATAAAGGAAACGATCAAATAATGTTTTTTTAAACACTTCATATTCGCAAATACTTCGGTCGTGGGCAAGTATAAATTGACAATAGCCTGAAACGAAATTTTGTTACAAGTGGATGTTGCATCACATGACCTCTGTAAGAATACAAATAAATCATATCTTCCAGAAAAAAAGGTCAGAGAAATGCGTACTCGTTACATGAAAGTGTATGGGATAGGTCGCGTATACATTACAGCAAATAGATAGATCAGTATATATTGCAGATACATCGTATACACGTACAAGTACACATATATCAATGAATCAATGAAGCTGATATATATCCTAAGACAAATCGGTAGAGACAAAAAATTAAAAAAAATAAAACGAAAAAACGTTATTGCTTATTGTCAATTGACTGGACAGAAACATGTGTCATATCTATATACAAAAAAAAACAAAACAACACACACTCATGCACGCACACACACACACACGCACGCACGCACGCACGCACGCACGCACGCACGCACGCACGCACGCACGCGCACGCACACGCACACGCACACACCAGCACGCACAAAAGCGTGTGTGTATGCCCACATACAGGTTGTGTATTTATGACACACTATCCATGTGTATGTGTGGCTACCACACCCAAACTTCCATAAATTAATAATTACTAACATAATAAACATGGTATGCATACAGACATATATATCGTGACTCTATGATACATACATAGTTTGATAAAGTTGACTTGCCCTTTCATGGTTACAAAAGAATATTTCATAAGGATTATAATATATTGCTGAAGAACATGTAATATTTTAGTCACGATAATTTCTGTGACATTTGTCATACTTCTGTTATATCAGTTCATTATCTATAATAGTATGTATAGGTAACAAAGATAGTGGACCCAACGCTAACTGTACTAATATCTAGTTCCGCACCTGTAAACAACAACGACAACAACGACAACAACAACATCAAAAACACCTTAATGCCTAGACTTGTCATAGCAAAGAACACTCCCGGACCATGTCCCTGATAATCTATTAGTGTATCAACTGCCCCTCACTCAATGAGCTTGGACCGTATGTATGAGCAGACGAACGAAAGCACACTTAGATATACATCGGCATACTGGCGGACAAGGTAAGGGATTAATCCGCGTTACAACATCTGGTCGTTGCGCTATGTTCCTATGTAAAACACTTTAGCACGTTTACTGTTGTGTAATATTTGATATCGCTATATATGCTCATAATACCATCTGTTTATGCACATACATATAGATAAAGCAAATATGATGTTACATAATGTTATTTATCAAGAAATTACATACATGGATTTCATCAAAACGTACCGGAATTGCTAACCTCACATCGTATTATTATTTGAATAGTCATGTGAATATACCGTCCCAATAAAGTATTTCTTCCTGTAAGAAGAAAAACATGTGGGATGTGTATTGTAAAGCGTTTATCAACATAATATTAATGCTTGCTCGAAACGAAATACAAGCATGATATTATTTAGATTATTGAAGAATAGACACCTGATTGGACACATTATTGCTGCAGGCAATAATAGTAAATATGTCTAAACGGAGCAAAGTGCCATAGGTCAGAGCCAAATTAGACGATCCCAGGTACGCAAAGATTCTTACATAATATGTATGTCTACTTATATATAGCGCCAACATCTCTATAACTACCAACCAATGTTACAAACAATTTGTACATAATACTAGCAGGAGCTGTTTTCACAAACAAACGTGAACGAGAACTTTACATCTGAAGCCCGAAAGTGCCAGATTTCTATAAGATGAAGCAAACATACGTTTGAGCACATCATTTTACAACGCAAATATATAACCTAACTTTATATATTAGCATTATTTGTCAGTATTTTTAATTATTCCAGAGAAATTATTGCTGTTGTATAAAGTTAAGATCGTTCATGAAGCCAACTTCTGGTACGGTATTTATGTTGTGCGGAGAATGATATTAAATTTAATTTAAATTAGGCGAATATATATTACTGTTCGCAGTTGATAACAGTTTGATCACATGATAACGATCGTGTCGATTTCATTCGTACGCTTCAACGCAGGTAACAAATTTAAAGGTATTCTTACTAATCTGTCATACAAAGGTTTTAATCTTTATTAAAGTCTCATCTATGTACATACATGTAATACAAACACAAATATAAATAATCAGATTAAAAGTACATAGCCATTCTGAATAGAATTATAAGAGACATATTGCAACAAAACATATCACATTATAAAATCCCACACTACTATTAGTTAATGCTTATTTACATTCTAAAGCCAAGAAACAGTTGATAATTTATATTTAAATACGAAATAAAACAAAATGGTATAAAACACTAAATCGAAAAACAAGCACTAGTGCGCTTTTAAGAAATATTTTACAAAATCAGTTATCACCCAGGATCAGATCGAGAATGACCTAATTAGCAGTTGCTTCTTGTAGTCTGTAAAAATCATAGATATATATAGTAATTAACACAAAAAAGGGCATTATTTACAAAGGTAAAAGTAACGACGCTGTAGTATATTAAAACAGGTTTTGGCACAAAGTCTTATCACTGATTGATTACTGAATAGAAATAGACATTGATCACGTTTTGTCATATTACAGAAATTATGGTCAGCTAATATTGCCTTCTGCAATAGTAAAGTTCTTAGATCATTATATATGGCACATTCCAATAAAACGTGATGTTCATCTTCTATCACATTACAAAAGGGACATTTACGATCGTCTAATCTTAAATTCTCATACCTTCCGGTTTCTATACGGATTGGTGCAACACCGCATCTAAATTTACTAAATGCCGACCTGTGTCGTGTAGGTAAAATCATTTTACAATATTCCTCAGGTTCAAATACATGCTTAAACTTAATAATACGTTCTTAATTTGTTACGACCTCGTCCAGTAGTACCATGAATGCTATTTATAGAGGCATACCAATCTGTTATATATTTGTTCATACCAAATTTTCCCACACATTCGACACAATGAGGCTTAGAAATTGGAGCATATAAGTTACAAAATTCTGCAAAATCAATATCCGTAAAATGTTTCTTAACAAAATAGAACCAGTTTTTACAGGAAGCAGAATTCTCGTTTGCCCAAAGTGCAATTCGTTTGTTCAATCTCGAGTTATTTGTATTGGAAATTCGTACCCAAAACGTAGAAACTGTTTTCCATTGACGGACAATGGGAGGTTGCCAACCCATTTCACCGAAACGGCTGCATTGGGTGTATACTTGCCGACACCAAGATAAAACCGCATAGCACGGTTTTGGACAGCATTTACAAGGAAAGGATTTATACCCCCATATTGAGGCACCATAAGCAATTACAGGCCAAACAACAGTGTCGTATAGCTTGGTGAATACATTATACGGTACCCCTCCCGAAATTTTACATTTAGCTATCAATAATCCTAACGCACGACTTGCACTCTGAGCAACCATCTTAGCTGTAACATTAAAATCTAGGTGTTCCTGAAGAACAACACCGAGGTATGTATATCTGTCAACAACGGATAACTGTTCATTTCCACATTTAAATATATGTTCACACCTCGCCCGGCTATCTGGACGGAAATGCACTATCTTACTCTTATCGGCATTAATTGACATGTCCTTAAGACAACACCAATCGTTCAGAGCATTTAGCAAAATTTGTAAGTCATATTCATCTTTAGCTAGTAAAACAATGTCATCAGCATATAGGAGTATGCAAACCTTTTCATTATCTATATTAATACCAATATCAAAGGACTTAAGATATACAGCTAGGTCATTGATATATAAATTAAACAACAAAGGTGATAACACACAGCCTTGTCTCAATCCACAATGAACATTAAACCAGTCTGTTTTAATTGAGTTAATTCTAACACAAGAGGCGACAGATGAATAGAGTGACTTTATGGCTAGAACCATTTTACCAGAAATACCTATATCATTTAATCGTGTCCATAATTTAGAACGATTAATGAAATCGTAAGCTTTACGGAAGTCTATGAAAGCTGCATAAGTACATTGCTTAAGTTTCTTTCGTGTTTCAACTAAATTAACTAAAGACGAAATTTGATCGGAAGTGCTTCTCTTCTTACGGAAACCATTCTGTTCATCTGCCAAAATGCCATTGTCTTCAACCCAAGAACTCAATCTATCATTCAATATATTACAGTATATATTGTATGTTGTACAAGCTAGAGAAATGCCTCTATAAGACATGGGGTCTGTAGGATCAGCTGTTGTAGACTTTGGAATTGGATTAATAATACATCTATTCCATAATGATGGAGTAATACCATTCTCAAAGCATATATTATATAAGGCATGCAGAAACAATATAGTGGCATCATTTTTTAATACTTCCGATGGAAGTTCGTCTACTCCACAAGCTTTACCACGTTTGACCTTATCTACGGCCTTATTGACCTCTAACAAAGAAATATGTTCATTAAATGGTACACCATCAATATTATTACTATTTTCAGTAGCCACGGGCTCACTTACACTGTCTTTGTTAAATAAAGAACTGAAATCATTCTTCCACTTAAATAGAACATCATCGACACAAGTAGAAGTAGACCCATCTTCTAATGTAACTTTCATCGGTATTTGCTTACTCTTACAATTACCTACGCCAATTTTCCCAATCGACTTCCAGAACTTAGTCTGGTCCACATTACAGTATGTTAGAAGTTCGTTTTGCATGGAATACCAATAAAATCGTTTAGCCTTTTGTACTTCCCGATCAAAAAATTTACGTGCTTGAACATATTCAGTTTTGAATTTTAATTTAGCATTACGATGGGAACAAATGTAGTCATACTAAGTTACAATGTTTTAATATCGACGTTGATTATTTTCAGCTTCTTGAGGGAACGGCATGTTTAACCAGTGGCTATATTCACTACATTGTACATGATGGATACCGCCAGTTCTGTATTTATACATAATACTTCCATTCCGTGACCACACATACTCTATATCACTTGTCATCTTTTTCTTGACACACATTAACACATTTTGATTCATCTTGGTGAGGTCCTCTGATATGAATATAGGTTTCGGAAGTGATTTTTTCATATTTAGCGAATGCGATACGCAATGCGTGTAACTGGCAGACGGGCATGGGTCCCCATGTGCTTCTGAACACCAATTTGTATGTCCCGACATTGCGGCGGCTCCATCACATCCCTGTCTAACCATATCAATTCAAGTCTTCTAAAAGCTGTAAGAGTTGTTTGGTCATCCCGGCTCCAGTCAAATCAGGGGCCTCCGCAAAGCAGAGAAACGGCTCACATAGGTGGCCGCCTCGGAGGTACCGTAAGCATACAGTCAACTGTTCCTTTCTCGAGACACCTGTAGTCTCGTCCGCCAGACAAAATAATTGAGCCTGATTTTTGGAACACTGTTGATATGGCCGATATCAGGTCATTCTGTGACTGGGGCGAAATGTACGTGGCATTCCTACTTGCTGTGGTCAGATGTTCACGTTATAAGCCGACATTAACTGGAGAGTGGCTGTAAGGTTTCCCTGTCCGTAAACTATATCCGAAGTTTCTACAGAAGGAAGCAGCAGAGTAAAAGCGTCACGATGCTCACGAAGCGGTAGATCCAGTCTGCCCAGAAACTCTATGGAGAGGACTATCCGCTGTAGAGCAACTCGGTTCTTGTCACGCTGTTTGGCTGTTGCGGTGTTCAGCTGTTGTGCTATGTCTCCAGTCTGCATAGTAGTTTTGAACGCTTCTGTGTGCGCTCTTCTGTCTTCGTGGATTATTTTCGCTAGATGGGCTGACAGATAGCCATCTTTGCCGGTTAGGTGAGCGTACTTCTGTAGCGGTGTTCTGACCAGGCTATTCAACTGGTTTCCTCGAACTATATCAGGAGCGAAAAACTTGCAAGAGCGACAGAATAGTCCACCTCTCGATACAGAATATGAATATACGCTGTACTGGCCGAGTAGATGTTGTGCTCCGATGTATTTACGCCTGGTGTTGCCGCCATCTTGACGTTCATAGTAAGGCCACTGAAAACCTGATTGCGCCGACCAAGGTGTAGTGAGTACCATCCCCGCTGAATATTTTCCAGGAATTCAAGCATCATTTTCACTTGGCCTAACGGCATTAAGATCTAAAAATTATGATTAAAATTGAAGAAGGAGGCATGCAAATACAGTACAAAATTATGTAGGTATTGATCAACTCACCTCGGTAGCGTTTCCTTTAATTCACGAATGCTGTCTTCACATTCAAGCAATAATCTACTCTTTCCACATTTAGGAGTATATAGTATATAGTAATCCACTTTTGTCTAGTAAATGTTAAATATATGTAACTTGCTCTTTCAACTGTATATAGAAACTGACTTCCTTAAATTTACCCAAAAAATGTTATATTTATTCCCCCCCCCCCCCAAAATTGGCATTTGCACATCATCCACTACTAGAATACGCCACTCACTGCTAGAATACACTACTCGTACATTTCCCCACTACTCACTGCCAGCAGTACAGAAGTACAGAACTGGAATATGTCGCTCACCGCTAAATCATACCGCTCATTGCTGAGGTAAGCCTAATTGGCTTGTTTCCGGTTACACAACCGACCCTTAAACAATTTTCGAAAAAAAAATATCAAAATTTAAAAAAATAAATAAAACATTAATTTGTGTGCAGAATTTGCATTTGCCCATCATTCACTACTAGAATACACCGCTCACTGCTGGAATGCAGTACTCACTGCTAGCAGTACAGCAGTACACTGCTCATTGCTAACTTTACCCACATTATAACATCACGTGAGAGAAACGAAAACAAACAGAATCTGGTTCGCCTTAGAAGCTTGCTTCTAGCGCGTAAACGGGGCCCTACCGTCCTCTCACGGGTCAAAGAAATCTACTTCAGATCTAACCTACTACTGGATAGAGATACACAGACATCAAGTTCAAAGAATGTGCAGCTGGTTCAAGGCAGTGTAGAGGAACGATACAATATCAAATAGCGGAACTAGCTAGGGGGAGGGGGTCAGAAAAATTGGGATTTATTTGGAATGTTTCGATTGGGCGAGGTGCAATCTGCGGCTAATTCCGACGCTGTATTATGTAATATTGCTCTCGACAGAGGTCATGGGCCCTGAGAGGGGTGGGGCCAACCCCCCCATAAATACGCTACTGTATGAAAGGGTATCCATATATGGAAAGGAATAATTTTTCAACTGATTCATAAACATTGACGTTATTTAACACGAATGATTCATATTCGCATTAATACGCCATGTGCACGCTTAAATAAGTATGCATACACACGACAGTTAGAAGTAGGATTGTATACTGGTATAATATGCTGCATGGAGATTTTCTTCAAGCGCAACAAGGTCAATATGATGATTAAACGAGAGATAGTAGATATACTGAACCAAAAAAGAAACTTTCGCGAGACTTCAATGGGACTGTTTCCACATATGTGTATATTAACAGTTTTTATTCGCATTTGTTATTGCACAATAATTTAAAATCAATTCATCAAAGTTCATTTACAGTCTGAAAATTATCAATTTCATTGGATTTTTCAATTTCATTTGAGGTAGGTGTCGATTCAATTTTTTTTGCTTTAGTAACGATTATGCCCACCGCGAGCATTGCTAACAGCTTGGCAGCGACGACGCATTGAGTGGATGAGATTATTAATTTGAGCCTGGGGTATATTATTCCACTCTTCTAGCAAAGCGTCACGAAACTCATTGACGTTACCAGGCGGATTTTGACGTTGCCGTACACGTGTGTCAAGATTATCCCAAAGGTGCTCGATGGGATTTAGATCCGGGCTTTTTGAGGGCCAGTCGTCTATGAAATCAATATTGTTGTTTCGCAAGAACTGGATATTGTCATGGGCGACGTGAGGTCTGGCGTTGTCTTGCTGAAACACAGAAAAAACGCCGTGATTTTGTAAGAGAGGAACAACGTGTGGGGCAAGGACACGGTCTCTATACTTTTGAGCATTCAAATTGCCATCACTGACCACTAATTGGGTACGATACCCATAACTTATTCCGGCCCAGACCATCACGGAACCCCCACCGCCAAAACGATCCCGCTGAAGAACGCAACAGTCAGCGTAACGTTCATTCCTACGTCGGTAGATCCTGATCCGACCATCACTATTGGACAATGCAAACCTGGATTCATCTGAAAAAAGAATCGTCCGCCAGTCTTGCCTTGTCCAGTTGATGTGTCTATCAGCCCATTGAAGCCTGTCACGGCGATGACGATCCGTTAATACTGTTCCGACGTAGGGACGACGTGCACGTAAATTGTTCTCAGCCAAACGATTTCGTACGGTTTGAGCGGAAATCCTGGGGTTATAAGTACCTGGGGTGACAGACGCTGTAGCTGTCGCAGTTAAAAAACGATTTCGTAAATGTTGGTTCAAAATATAGCGGTCTTGCGCCGGCGTGGTTACACGTGGTCTACCGCTACGTGGAAGATCTTCCGTGCTTCCGGTCTGCACAAACCGCCGTCTCAGACTTCTAACTGCCTGCACAGATGATCCAACGTGCGCAGCAACCTCTTCCGTTGAAGCTCCTGCCTCCAGCATCCCAACGGCTCTCTCTCTTAAATGTTTCGCAATTCGAGGCATCGAAATGTTGCCCAAATTGTATCGATATAAAGGTGTTTAGGTATTTTTATGACTAGTCGTCAAGTGCAATAACTTGCAGTGAAAAAAGTTAACACATGTAAACCAGATATGTCCACCCGTGCGTGTACGTGAAAATGGAGGTTTTGTCAAAACAGATGATATCGTTCAACATGAGGTGATTATCTGACCGATTTCCCAAAGTAGGACGTCAGTGTAAATTACTACATATACACATTTTTCTACATGTTGTATTTAACCGTATAAGTTTAAGACCTACTTTGCGAAAGTTTCTTTTTTGGTTCATGTATATGTGTATGTAAAGTTTAAATCAGTTTATGAGAGCAGAACAACCGCTAACTGTAGATAATCCACTAACTGTAGCTGCATCATATACTGGTAGACACTACTAGACAGCTGCGAGCGGATGAGATTGCCATTGACTGTGCATTTAGTCAGTTAATTTAACGATGGATTTAAGCATTGTATTCATATTTGTTATCATGTTAATGGTGTCGCTCCTGCTAACTCGGAGACAGACGAACTTACCGCCTGGATACTTTGGAATTCCCTTTCTAGGGTCGCTATCATTACTACGTAAATTACGCGGGAAGAGACCTCACGTTGTGTTTCTCGAAGAATCTAAACGCCTAGGCAATGTGTTCCGCTGGTATATCGGCAATCAATTAATCGTTGTTTTAACCGGATATGACATCATTCACGAAGCTCTAGTGAAGAAGGCAGACGCGTTCAGTGATAGACCAGTGTTCACATCAAACCCGATTTTCTCCACATGCAATAATGATGAACACGGTAGGTGACATGTATTTTTAGAAGTTGCAGTAAAGTAACCATTGGATATGCACTGTAGGATATCTGTCGAGATTTAATAATTTAATAATTATAAGATGAGAAAAGACTGTTAATTTTATTAGGGTCAGACGGGGGATCGAACCTGCTATCCATGAATTACCAGTCCAGCATGTTACCACTGGACTACATATCCGTCTGTTATGACCAAGTGGTTAAAGTAACGACTTAAAATCATATGTTCCAATCGCACTGGGGGTGTCAAATCTGTCCATGTGAGGAAGCTATTCGGTCCACACTGGACTGTTAATCCAGGGATCGCAGGTTCGATCCCCCGTCTGACCCTAATAAAATTAACAGTCTTTCAGATGAAACCTTAAACCGAGGTCTCGTGCTGGTGCTTTACACCGTGTACGTAAAAGAACCAGAGGAGACTCTGGAATGGGTCTCTGTCTGTATCATTGCACTATCCTCCAAAAATCTAAAATGACTAATATCTTCAGGAGACGTCGCTCATATGGGCAACTGGTAGCGACGATAAATAAACGTATAACACACACACACAACTAGTCAGTTCGACGGTTCTATGCGTACCTCTCCTTGCCTGAACTACTGCTAGGAGAGATACCCATCAATAATAGTCAACACCAGCACTAGTTGAAGAGTCGCAATATGACCTGAGCTGTTGTTGCGACTTTAACCCGGCCCCATACCACTCAAAGATCCCCCGTTGTGTAATGGATACAGTATATTCCTCGTAACCGAGTGGCTGCAAGTTTGATCTCAGAACACGGATAGTTGTGCCAGTATGAGAAACCCTTATATAACTATTGCCCCTCCCTCTCTCCCTCTCTCCCTCTCTCCCTCTCTCCCTCTCTCCCTCTCTCCCTCTCTCCCTCTCTCCCTCTCTCCCTCTCTCTCTCATTGTAATATATTTCAACAGGAATTAGGATCGAGAGCGATTAGTTTAATATGAAATCACTTGTCTCGCAATCGAGCCGAGTTGTTGTGAGTCGGGGCCAATCCTCCGTCCCTCCATCCATCCCTCGGGGCGATAGATTAACCGAGGAACTTGGTAGAAATAGGGGGATACTCTAATGTTGAAATCACTTGTCTCGCAATCGAGCCGAGTTGTTGTGAGTCGGGGCTAATCCTCCGTCCGTCCGTCCCTCCCTCCCGCCATCCCTCCCTCCCTCCATCCATCCCTCGGGGCGATAGATTACATGGGGAACTTGGTAGAAATAGGAGGATTAGTCTAATGTTGAAATTTGTCCGAACTATCAGAGATTGCTAAATGTTACAGGAATCATAAATGGCAAGTATGGAGAGTGTTGGAGAGAACTACGAAGATTTACCCTCCAAGCCCTGCGAGATTTCGGTGTTGGAAAAGTTTCTATCGAAGAAAAGATTCAGGTGGAGACGGAGACTATGATTTCGGTACTTCAAGAGTCGAATGGAAAACCTACATCAATGAATGACCTAATGCAGAAAGTTGTTTCAAACGTCATCTTCGACATTATATTTGGAAAAAGGTAGGCCGCATTCATACACCGAGAGTCAATTGGAATAGCTACATAAATGAACGACCTAATTCAGAAACACTTAACAAACGTCATCTTCGACAGTACATTTGGCAGGTATGGTGATAGTGGTGTTACATGTGTATGAAATGTGTGCAATGTGCTAGTGTGCCATAGCCAGTTATGTTGCTGCATGAAGTAAAGTAAAAATTATTATAATACAATCGCCTAATTTGTGTTCGACTCACGACATTGCATTATTAGCTTAATTGAGCAAAGCTCATGTGAGGTAACAATACCGCAATGTGTATGTCCGTCGCCCGTAAACATTTCCAAACGTCTTCTTCGCAATAACCATTGGGTCTTTAACCACACTGCATGGTCATGATACTTTGGTAGTTACAAAATTGTTAAAATCACGTCATTACGTAATCCAAGATGGCCGCAGTCTAAAAATAGCACACATTCTTAAATATCTTTCTTCTCGCAAATAAAATCGCTAGCCTGGGTCCATGCTGCTTCCAATTCAGTAGTGGGGCGACCATCCCCTACCCAGCGGGTCCTCAGGTGGCGGATAGGGGAAACGGCCCTCAGATATGGGGGTTAGCTGTGAATCAAATAAGCAGTCCCGGACCACATGGCGGTGTACCTACCAGGACGGTGCAGGATAGCACGTGGCAAAGCTACTCCTATTAAATACTCCACATGTCCCACAACGGGTGCATCAGGCGAATATATGGACCGCCTTAAAAGTCCTAGCCTAAGGGTGAGGTAACCCCAACAGACACCTTGAATGCTGAAGCCGCAAGTACTGGGCCGCACGGCGCATTCTAATAAACCACGGTACTACGCATAACGCAACATGAATCACAATGACAGAAAGAGTAAACCGAGATGGTGCTGGACCTGTGAAGACCCACCAGGCAGGTACAGTGACGGGTTCCATACCTCGAAGGAACCCATCCTTAGCTACTGGAGGTCACCCTAAGCCGCCCTGTGGAGCCAGGGGACGGCGAAGGACAGCTACTGGCCGAAGCATGAAGCAGAAACCTCTTGTGCTCATGCAGTGGAATGCTGAAGGAGTCTTTAACAAAAAGACTGAACTTGAGCAAGTACTACAGGACAAAGAGGTAAGTGTTTGCTGTATACAGGAAACACACCTGAACAAAGACAAGACGTTCAAAGTACGAGGCTACCAGTGCCTCCGAGCAGACCGATAAGACAGACACAAGGGTGGTGTGCTCACTCTAGTCCGGAACAACATCAATGCGAGCGAAGTGAAAACCTACCTTGAAGGAGCGGAATACCAGGAGTTCAAGATCAAGACCAAATCAACTGAGTTGAACCTCGTCAACTACTACTGCCCAAATGACAAAGCCCTTGCCCTTGACACTATTGGAGTTTCAAACAGTCGATACATGGTTGTTGGTGACTTCAATAGTCATTCCCAGAGTTGGGGATATGCACAGTCTGATAGGCGTGGGGATGAAGTGGAGGACTGGCAGGATGAGCACAACTTGATTCTCGTCAACCAGCCCTATGAGGTGCCAACCTTCTACTCTAGGCGATGGCACACTACTACCTCTCCAGATCTAGCATTCTGCACAGAGGACATCCAGAAAGGTACGGTTAGAGAAGTTGGCGATCAACTTGGTGGAAGTGACCACAAACCAGTGTTCCTCACACTCAGCAGTGAAGTGATACAGACAGACCATCCCTACCCTAGATGGAATTACAAGAAAGCAAAGTGGAGTCTCTTTGCTATTCGGTCCAATTCTCTTACTCGAGGCATACAGGTACAAGGAAGAGATGTTAACAACGTTGTGAAAGAGTTCAACAGCTGCATACTCAAAGCTGCCCATGAAACCATACCTAGAGGTGCGAGAAGAGAATACAAGCCCTACTGGACCAATCAGTTGCAGACCCTCCAAGATCAACTCACTGAAGCAAGGAACAGGGCAGAAGAACAGCCATCATAAGAAAACCATGAACAACTTCAGAAAGCAAAGGCACAGTTTCAAAAATCTAAACTGGAAGCTACACGACGAAGTTGGAGGGAGAAAACTGCTGCCCTGAACCTTGAGAAGGACGGGAGGAAGTTGTGGAGGCTCACGAAACAGCTAACTGATGAAGAAAATAACAGACAGAAAATCACGTTGGATGAGGATGGGAAACTGTTGACCGGCAAAGAGACTGCAGACTGTCTCGCCAAAGCCTACCAGAAAGAGGGCAACATCAAAGTCACACGCCAACAGCAAAGAGAGGCACGGAAAGAACAGAAGGAGAGAAGTAAAAGGCATACGGAACAAGACTCCATGAAACTTCCACTTACATACCAGGAACTGTACACAGCGCTCAGACAACTGAAAACGAGGAAGTCACCTGGACCAGATGGAATCTCCAATGAGATGCTAACTCATCTTGGATGCTCAGCCATGCTGAAACTTCTTGACATCTTCAATCTTAGCTGGAAAGAGGGCATAGTTCCGCAGATCTGGAAGGAAGCCAATGTTATCCCAATCTACAAGAACGGCAAGGATAGAAAGAAAGCTTCCAGCTATCGCCCTATTAGTCTCACTAGCTGTGTGGTCAAGACAATGGAGAGGATAGTTAACAAGAGACTCATGTGGTACATTGAGAGAGTAAACCTCCTATCCAAGGAACAAGGAGGATTCCGACAGTTCAGATGCACAGAGGACCAGGTAACATACCTCGCTCAGGAAGTTGAGGATGCATTCCAAGGCCAGAAGGTAGTTTTTGCAACCTGGATAGACCTCCAGAAGGCTTTTGACAAAGTCTGGACTGATGGGCTGCTGGTCAAGATGCAACGATGCAGAATTGCCGACAAGATGCTCCGATGGACCAAATCCTTCCTACACAATCGCAGAGCCAGAGTACTTGTTGACAACCAGAAGAGCAAGAAAGTCCTCATCCGACACGGTGTTCCTCAAGGAGGAGTGATCTCGCCTACGCTGTTCCTCATCTTCATCGATGACTTGCTTGCAGAGCTACCACATGGTATCAAAGCAGCACTCTATGCTGACGACTTGGTCATGTGGTGTGTTGAAGAATATGCAACGACTGCCACATACATAATGCAGATGGCCGCAGACAAGCTCACAGCATGGGCAGAAGACTGGTGCATCTCTATTAATAAGGAGAAGTCGTCAACCACACTCTTCACACTTTCCACCAAACAGAAAGCTGGAACCATCAAAGTCGGTGGAACTGCCTTGAAGACGGACAACGAGCCAACATACATGGGGGTGACATTTGACAGACGGCAGACATGGAAGCCACATATCCAGAAAGCAGAGGCCAAAGCCAAGCGCAAGCTTGCAATCCTTCGGAAGCTTGCTGGCACCACATGGGGTGCCAATGATCACATCCTGAAGACTATCTACCAAGGTGTGGTCAGGCCTCACCTGGAATATGGATCCACCGCCTGGACATCATCAGCCAAGACCAACCAACAGACAATCGACAAGGTTCAGAACAAGGCTCTCAGGCTGATCACAGGTGCAATGAAGAGCACTCCAATCAAGGCCATGGAGAAAATTACTTCCATCCAGCCACTGCAAGAACGTCGCGACACAAGAATTCTTCTACAGACAGAGAAGTTTCGAGGTCAGGAAGAACAACCGATGAAGCAGAGAGTTGAGGCACTAACGAAGAATCGTCTAAAGCGAAGCAGTTTCATCCACCAGTCCAAGAAGCTTGCTCGAAAGCACACCAGCCATCTCCCAACCAAGACATTGCCTCCAACGCCATTTCTATCCAAGCCATGGTTGACTAGCGATAAATCCAAGGTTACCATCTGCAGTACAATCCCATATATGACATCCAGAGATAGACAACATGATGACGTCAAACGTACCCTCACACTAGCACACATCAACAAGAGTTATCCTGGAGAAGCATGGCTACAAATCTACACAGATGGTTCAGCCACATGAGCAGTAGCAAACGGAGGAGCAGGCGTGTATGTCCGACACCCAGATGGACACACACAGTCAGTTGCTCTACCTACTGGAGTACACTGCAGCAACTATGGGGCAGAAGTACAGGCCCTTGAAACAGCAGCATCTCTAGTACATAACACTGTAGATTGTGCCCAGGTTGTCTTCCTGACTGATGCGCTCTCAGTTCTGGATGCCCTGTCTAACAACAAAGAACCCCACCTGATGGAAGCCCTTCGAACAGTCAGCGTAACTAAAAGAACTGTCCTCCAGTGGGTACCTGCACACATAGGCATTCCTGGCAATGAAGCCGCTGACCAGCTTGCCAAGCAAGGTTCTACTGAGAGGCAACCAGACAATGATTTGACTTACAAGGAGAAATGCACCATAATCAAATCTGCATCAAAGCCAACAATCGAGAAGGATGACTACCACCTTCTCACCAGACAGGAGCAAGTCACGATATTCCGGCTTAGAACAGGGCATAACCGCCTGAACTTCCATATGTGTCGGAAGCTTGGACTAGCTCCATCAACTGCCTGCAGCTGCAAAATAGGGGACCAGACTGCAGAACACATCCTCCAGGAGTGTCCCAATCTTCATGGGCTGAGGAAAACAATCTGGGCAACAGATACTTCTCTCCAGACGAAGTTACATGGCTGCCGGGAGGATCTGAGGAGGACGGCCCATTTCGTGTTTGCTGCCGGCTTGTCCATGTGATTCGCGAACGACAAGAAGAAGAAATGATTTTGACGAATATTGGTAGGAATGATCAATGTACACATATTCTTTCAAAATTGTTCAAATGGTTACCCCGGGATCAAAACCAGGGAGGTCAACTAGGGATTAAATGTTATTTTTTAGCGAAAAAAAGTAAGACAATGGGTACAATCATCTATACACAGCAAGTAAATAAATGTATGTCTGATCCACTGAGTGAATATCAAATCCGGCGGTAAACCAAATTATCCCGGTCATTCTTCAATTCCCAAACATGTATTCATATTCCTATGAAATCGTGAAATAAGGGAGATAACAAAGTTGATGAAATGACTTTAAAATAACAAGATTATATTTATATTTACATAGTGTCACACAACACACTATTTAGTAAGATGCCCATTGTATGTAAACCAGAACAGACGGGTATGTAGTCCAGTGGTAACCCTAATAAAATTAGCAGTCTTTCAGATGGGACGTTAAACCGAGGTCTCGTGTCGGTGCTGTACACCGTGCACGTAAAAGAACCAGAGGAGACTCTGGAATGGGTCTCTGTCTGTATCATTGCACTATCCTCCAAAAAATCTAAAATTACCAATCTCTTCAGGAGGCGTCGCTCATATGGGCAACCGGTAGCGACGATAAATAAACATAAGTAGTGGTGTAAACCAGAGGCGTCAGTTATTCATAATTCTAACACGACCCAGCTAATAACATACATACTTGTAGAGTAAAATCTACCTCGGGTTATTCTGCGATATACCTACCTTGAACAATGCTGCGCGCGCACCGTGTTTTGGCTATTCCATTTATACAATCCGTTCACTTAAATACTTTCACGTATTTCGTTCACTTAAATGCGTTCACGTATTTCGTTCACTTAAATGCTTTCACACATTTCGTGTACTTAAAATGGTTTCACGTACTTCGTTCACTTAAATGCTTTCACTTATTTCGTTCACTTAAATGCGTTCACGTATTTCGTTCACTTAAATGCTTTCACGTATTTCGTTCACTTAAATGCTTTCACGTATTTCTTTCACTTAAATGCCTTCGCGTATTTCTTTCACTTAAATGCTTTCACGTATTTCGTTCACTTAAATGCTTTCGCGTATTTCGTTCACTTAGATGCTTTCACGTATTTCGTTCACTTAAATGCTTTCACGTATTTCGTTCACTTAAATGCTTTCACGTAGTTCGTTCACTTAAATGAGTTCACGTATTTCGTTCACTTAAATGCTTTCACGTATTTCGTTCACTTAAATGCTTTCAGGTATGACTATGATGATCCGGAATTTAACAGAGTTCGAAATCTCACAAATGTTGTTGTATCTGGAGCCGGTCCAATCAGCGTATCAAACTTTATGCCAAAATTTCTAGCAAATCTCGTCAATAAAAAGGTATAGTATAGATTGGTGTGGGTTAGTGAATGACCTATGAGTTTATGATACAGTACTAGATAAGTACAGACGAATATGTAGTCCAGGACTGGTAATCCAGGGATCACAGGTTCGATCCCCCGTCTGACCCTAATAAAATTAACAGTCTTTCAGATGGGACTTTAAACCGAGGTCTCGTGTCGGTGCTTTACACCGTGCACGTAAAAGAACCAGAGGAGACTCTGGAATGGGTCTCTGTCTGTATCATTGCACTACCCTCCAACATCTAAAATGACTAATCTCTTCAGGAGGCGTCGCTCATATGGGCAACCGGTAGCGACGATAAATAAACGTATAAAACACAAACACTAGATAAATGATGTAGACCGTGATATCGTGGCGCAGTGGTTAAGGTCGTTGATTTTACATTACTTGCCCGTCATCGCTGCGGGTTCGAATCCCACTGGGGGTGGCGAATTGTTTCATGTTTTCTGTGTGTCATTGAAAAGAATAATGAATGTTCGGCCTCCACATAACATACTATAAACACGCCCACTGTAGTTCATTCCCCGGTGGAAACATTCCTTAAATGTTGTATCAGGCGATCCATATCATGACCCCTGGAAGTCGTGATAGCACGTTCTATTCAGGCGCGGTAACACCCGGAGTTCGCGCCCCCACCGGAGCCGTTACGATTGTGCCCTTAGGCAAGGCATTTAAATTCTCCTTCGTGGCGATGTATTCCATCAGGAATGAAGTCTCGAGAATGAGTAATATAAGTTGTAAGAACTTGTTTCGCAATTGAACTGAAATAAATGTGTATAAACTAAACTAAGTCCACTGTGTTAACACGACCCATTGATCAGCCCCAACAACTGTTTTGACAGGAAGCTGCTATAACCCTGAAGAGGTTCCAATCTGTTGAAGACATGCGGATGTATGCGTTTGCCCAGATAGATGAACACGAAGCAACATTCGATGAGAACAACATCCGAGACTTTGTGGATATATATATCCAAACGAAACGACAGGGGGACGAGAGTATGAAGAAATTTGTAACAAGTTAGTAACATTACTATTAACTTAATACTAGGTTAGCGCGCTCGCTTCTCACCAATGCAACCCGGGTTCGATCCTCGGACCGGAAGTATGTGAGATGGTACGGTTGACGCCAGATCGGACAGGTGGGGTTTCTCCGGGTACACCGGTTTCCTCCCACACGAATGACCACATAAAGTTACGCTTTCATCCGCGCCAACGAGAGTGATTAATATAAGTTGTTAGAACTTGCTTCTCAATCGTTGTAAGTCTCAAAAGTTTAAACTTTTTTTAATACTTTTCACGAATCTGTTTGTTTGTTTATTTGTTTGTTTGTTCATTTGTTTGTTTATTTGTTTGTTTATTTGTTTGTTTATTTGATAGTTGGGTTTAATGTCTCACCGACAACTTAGGTCATATAACAATACTCCAACTATTGTTGGAGGAGAGCGATCCTGAATACAATTCCGAGCAATGTGTTAGAGGCGGTCACGGACCCTGTTAGAACTACCGACCTTCCGCAAGCCAGTTGCAATCCGGATAGCTTCCTCATATAAAAACCATGTGGGATTCGAACCTACATGGCTTAGAGGCAAATTATGTGAATTCAACAGCCGTAACCATTCGCCCACGTAGGCCGACTTCTGGCCAATCATGCGATATCAATACCGTGTATGTGTAGATAGATTACTGACAAAGTATGTAGGAGGTATATGCGGGTCATGGAACAGAACGTAGTGATATTAATTAACACTATATTCTGCCTCTCTCCAACCTACTAGTGGGCGGTATTTGGTTGAATTCTATATTCAGGCAAATTTCTTAAAGCGACATTACATCGCAAAAAGCCAAAAAATGCATTGTTCACGTATAAATGCATTGCTACTACAAATTCTACAAATACATTCGAATACAAATCTTCGGCACCCGTCAGTCTTGTCTGACTATGGAGTTTCGCCCTTTGAGTCTACAGATGATCACCGTCTGCTGTGGCTGTACAGTCCGATGCGTGACCCGCAGTGGCGGTTGCAGCCTTCGCACGTGAAGACAAGGTCACTGGAAGGCGATGCAGTTGGTGTTTGGCTTTCCTCTTCCTGCGCCTGTCGTCAGAGGCTGCTTGCAGGGCGAGTTCTCCCCTCTTTAAGCCCGATAACAGCTGTTATCTCCACGCTATTCTGTTTGTTGCGAGGGATTCCCAGTCTGTGGTGTCCATCCCCAGCGCTTTCATATCTCGTTTGCAGACATCCTTGAAACGAAGTTGGGGTCGACCTTTGTCTCTGTGCCATGCAGCCAGTTCACCATACAACGTATCTTTTGGAATGCGACCGTCGTCCATCCGGCGTACATGTCCGAGCCAGCGTAGACGTCGTTGGCGGAGTAATGTGTACATAGATGGGATGCCGGCTCTGCTGAGGACCTCGTTGTTGGTGACATTGTCCTGCCAGGATATGCCTAGGATGTGTCGCAGACAGCGGAGGTGGAACACTTGCAGTTTTCACTCTTGAGTGTATGTTGTCCATGACTCGCTTCCATGCATAGAGGAGTGTGCTGACGACGCAAGCCTTATACATCGCTATCTTGGTATTGGTTGTCAGCTGTCTGTTTCCCCACACCTTCTTGCTGAGCCTGGAGAGGGTGGAGGCTGCTTTGCCAATAGGTTTGTCCAGCTCCACATCGAGCGAGAGGTTGTTCGTGGCTGTGGAACCCAGGTAGGTAAATTGGCTGACGACTTCAAGCTGATAGTCTCCGATAACAATGGTAGGTGGGATGGCAGTTCCTTGGTACATGACTTGGGTCTCCTTTTTTTTAAATATTTTTTTTTTTATTATACAAATTTATTTTAGCTCGATTGCGAAACAAGTTATTTCAACTTATATAAATCACTCTCGAGACCTCATTCCTGATGGAATCCATCGCCACGAGGGAGAGAGAAGAGGCAACGTGGAATTTAAATGCCTTGCCTAAGGGCACAATCGTAACGGCTCCAGTGGGGCTCGAACTCCGGATCTTTCGCACATGAAGCGAACGCCCATCCACTGCGCTATCACGACTTCCACAAGGTCTTGGGTCTCCTTCAAGCTGATCAAATATTGAATCAATAAACAGTGTGTTTGTGGTCTACAAACTTTCAAAAGTGAATGTAGGATTTCATATACCGGCCATCCACGCTCTTGAATTGATATGTCTTTGTCATTGTAGTCAATACTAAACGCTTGATACTATCGCTTAGAGCTAATACATTTAACTAAGATTAGTCTACAAATAAATATGCATAGGCACACATGTGAGATATAACGGTAAACTGTACCATAATTCTCGTTATTCGGGATACACAGGTTGTATTACGCATGTATGTCGACCCTGTTTACTTTATTTTGTTATGTCAACAAACCGCGTATACAACGCTTGCTTATTATTTGAAATACTCAGTATTTGAGGCAACTATATGGGGGGAAATTATATCATATAATAGGAAAATACATTCTGTAGAAATTTGCGTTTTCACTGATGCAGTGTCGCTTTAAACTTATATCATCATATACGAAAGGAATATAATTCTTTATTATTTATCTGCATTTTGAAGTCAAAATTTGATATTTCGTTGTGTATTTTGTGTGTGCAATTTCCAAAAAGGAGGTGACGTCGATTTGCATTGCGGCCTATGGAGATTTCATTGAACAATATCACATTTCCTGCAATGCGCATTTCTTTACTTGCAGAGGGCAGTATGTTTCGTGTTATATTTGATCTATTTCTGGCTGGTTCCGAAACAACGTCAACAACACTTGACTGGGCTTTTCTATTTATGACCGAATTTCCTGACATACAAAAGAAATGTCAAGACGAAATTGAGAAGGTAACTTGTTTGTTTCTTTGTTTGTTTTGGGTTTAAAGTCACGCATACAGCTTAGATTATATGGCGACTCTCCAGCTATTATTGACAGAGGAAGACCCAGGATGCTCCTTCGAGCAGTATTTCCGACACGGACAGGTACCCAGGTAGAACCAGCGACCTTCAGCAAGCCAGCTGGATAGCTGCATCATGTGCGTTAGAGTATCGTACAAATGTACCCAGTCATATCAAATGTCTGCTCTGCAATCTCTGACCCCCTCCACCCCATCTGTACTCCTTCCGCGTAGATTTCTATACACAGTGCACATGCCTGCTGTACGTCATTGTCTCGTGCCGGCTGTATGTCAGTGTCACGTGCCTGCTGTATGTCAGTGTCCCGTGCCCACTGTATGTCAGTGTCTCGTGCCAGATGTATGTCAGTGTCCCGTGTCCTCTGTATGTCAGTGTCACGTAGCCGCTGTATGTCAGTGTCTTGCGCGGGATGTATGTCAGTGGCACGTGCCCGCTGTATGTCAGTGCTCCGTGCCCACTATATGTCAGTGTCACGTGCCTGCTGTATGTCGTTAATATATCATACTGTCCTCGTAACCGATGTCTATCATGCGTGTTCTGCACGTGCCTGGGCATGTCTATTCAATATCACGTACCGCAATGAACTGACCTATGTCAACGATGTCAATCGTGCGTTTATCTGCAGGTGCTTGGAGCATGTCTATTGATACACGGACCTCAATGAACTGACCTACGTAAACGATGTCTAATCATGCGTTTATCTGCAGTGCTTGGAGACAAGTCTATAGAATACACTGACCGCAATCAACTGACCTACGTAAACGATGTCTAATCATGCGTTTATCTGCAGGTGCTTGGAGACAAGTCTATAGAATACACGGACCGCAATGAACTGACCTTCGTAAACGATTTCTAATCATGAGTTTATCTGCATGTGCTTGGAGACAAGTCTCTAGAATACACGGACCGCAATAAACTGACCTACGTAAACGATGTCTAATCATGCGTTTATCTGCAGGTGCTTGGAGACAAGTCTATAGAATACACGGACCGCAATGAACTGACCTTCGTAAACGATTTCTAATCATGAGTTTATCTGCATGTGCTTGGAGACAAGTCTCTAGAATACAAGGACCGCAATGAACTGACCTACGTAAACGATGTCTAATCATGCGTTTATCTGCAGGTGCTTGGAGACAAGTCTATAGAATACACGGACGCAATAACTGACCTGGACGCAATAAACTGACCTACGTAAACGATGTCTAATCATGCGTTTATCTGCATGTGCTTGGAGACAAGTCTATAGAATACACGGACCGCAATAAACTGACCTACGTAAACGATGTCTAATATTTACTGAGTTGGAAAAGTCTATGAATACAGGGAACGCACTAAACTGACCTAAGTAAACGATGTCTAATCATGCGTTTATCTGCAGGTGCTTGGAGACAAGTCTATTGAATACACGGACCGCAATGAACTGACCTAGAACGATGTCTAATAATGGGGTACTGCATGTACGTGGAGACAAGTCTATAGAATACAGGGAACGCACTAAACTGACATAGTAAACGATGTCTAATCATGCGTTTATCTGCAGGTGCTTGGAGACAAGTCTATTGAATACACGGACCGCAATAAACTGACCTACGTAAACGATGTCTAATCATGCGTTTATCTGCAGGTGCTTGGAGACAAGTCTATTGAATACACGGACCGCAATAAACTGACCTACGTAAACGATGTCTAATCATGCGTTTATCTGCAGGTGCTTGGAGACAAGTCTATAGAATACACGGACCGCAATGAACTGACCTTCGTAAACGATGTCTAATAATGGGGTTATCTGCAGGTGCTTGGAGACAAGTCTATAGAATACACGGACCGCAATAAACTGACCTACGTAAACGATGTATAATCATGCGTGTATCTGCAGGTGCTTGGAGACAAGTCTATATAATACAGGGAACGCACTAAACTGACCTTCGTAAGCGATGTCTAATAATGAGTGTATCTGCAGGTGCTTGGAGACAAGTCTATAGAATACAGGGAACGCACTAAACTGACCTACGTAAACGATGTCTAATCATGCGTTTATCTGCAGGTGCTTGGAGACAAGTCTATTGAATACACGGACCGCAATAAACTGACCTACCTAAACGATGTCTAATCATGCGTTTATCTGCAGGTGCTTGGAGACAAGTCTATTGAATACACGGACCGCAATAAACTGACCTACGTAAACGATGTCTAATCATGCGTTTATCTGCAGGTGCTTGGAGACAAGTCTATAGAATACACGGACCGCAATAAACTGACCTACGTAAACGATGTCTAATAATGGGGTTATCTGCATGTACGTGGAGACAAGTCTATAGAATACAGGGAACGCACTAAACTGACCTACGTAAACGACGTCTAATCATGCGTTTATCTGCAGGTGCTTGGAGACAAGTCTATTGAATACACGGACCGCAATAAACTGACCTACGTAAACGATGTCTAATAATGGAGTTATCTGCATGTACGTGGAGACAAGTCTATAGAATACAGGGAACGCACTAAACTGACCTACGTAAACGATGTCTAATCATGCGTTTATCTGCAGGTGCTTGGAGACAAGTCTATAGAATACACGGACCGCAATGAACTGACCTACGTAAACGATGTCTAATCATGCGTTTATCTGCAGGTGCTTGGAGACAAGTCTATAGAATACACGGACCGCAATGAACTGACCTACGTAAACAATGTCTAATCATGCGTTTATCTGCAGGTGCTTTGGAGAAAAGTCTATTGAATACACGGACCGCAATAAACTGACCTACCTAAACGATGTCTAATCATGCGTTTATCTGCAGGTGCTTGGAGACAAGACTATTGAATACACGGACCGCAATAAACTGACCTACGTAAACGATGTCTAATCATGCGTTTATCTGCAGGTGCTTGGAGACACGTCTATAAAATACACGGACCGCAATAAACTGACCTACGTAAACGATGTATAATCATGAGTGTATCTGCAGGTGCTTGGAGACAAGTCTATAGAATACAGGGAACGCACTAAACTGACCTTCGTAAACGATGTCTAATCATGCGTTTATATGCAGATGCTTGGAGACAAGTCTATAGAATACACGGACCGCAATGAACTGACCTTCGTAAATGATTTCTAATCATGAGTTTATCTGCATGTGCTTGGAGACAAGTCTCTAGAATACAAGGACCGCGATAAACTGACCTACGTAAACGATGTCTAATCATGCGTTTATCTGCAGGTGCTTGGAGACAAGTCTCTAGAATACAAGGACCGCGATAAACTGACCTACGTAAACGATGTCTAATAATGCGTTCATCTGCATGTGCTTGGAGACAAGTCTATAGAATACACGGACCGCAATAAACTGACCTACGTAAACGATGTCTAATAATGGGGTTATCTGCATGTACGTGGAGAAAAGTCTATAGAATACACGGACCGCAATAAACTGACCTACGTAAACGATGTCTAATAATGGGGTTATCTGCATGTACGTGGAGAAAAGTCTATAGAATACAGGGAACGCACTAAACTGACATAAGTAAACGATGTCTAATCATGCGTTTATCTGCAGGTGCTTGGAGACAAGTCTATTGAATACACGGACCGCACTAAACTGACCTACGTGAACGATGTCTAATCATGCGTTTATCTGTAGGTGCTTGGAGACAAGTCTATATAATACACGAACCGCACTAAACTGACCTACGTAAACGATGTCTAATCATGCGTTTATCTGTAGGTGCTTGGAGAAAAGTCTATAGAATACACGGACCGCAATAAACTGACCTACGTAAACGCCGTTATCATGGAGATACAGAGATATTCAAACATTGGTAAAAGCAGTTGTTTTTCGTACGTAGGGAATAATTATGATAATCGTGGCAAGCAGCTCCAGTTGCCGAGGTAATATTTGTGATAAAACAAATAGATGAGAGCATGTATCTCAGGACTGGATTGCAGGCATTTGCTAATTACTGGCATAAACAAACTATGTTTCTAAACGTATTTCTAAATTCTAACGAGTACAAGTTGGAATATATGACTGCCGTTGATATCTGGGATGTAAGTAGCCTTTATGAATTTGCCGTTGATATCAAGGATGTAAGTAGCCATTTTGAATGAGCCGTTGATATCAGGGATGTAAGTAGCCTTTTGAATTTGCCGTTGATATCAGGGATGTAAGTAGCCTTTTTGAATGTGCCGTTGATACCATGGATGTAAGTAGCCTTTTTGAATTTGCCGTTGATATCAGGGATGTAAGTAGCCTTTTTGAATTTGTCGTTGATATCAGGGATGTAAGTAGCCTTTTTGAATTTGTCGTTGATATCAGGGATGTAAGTAGCCTTTATGAATTTGCCGCTGATATCAGGGATGTAAGTAGCCTTTTTGAATGTGCCGTTGATATCAGGGATGTAAGTAGCCTTTTTGAATGTGCCGTTGATATCAGGGATGTAAGTAGCCTTTTTGAATTTGTCGTTGATATCAGGGATGTAAGTAGCCTTTTTGAATTTGCCGTTGATATCAGGGATGTAAGTAGACTTTTTGAATTTGCCATTGATATCAAGGATATAATTAGTAGCCTTATTGAATTTGCCGTTGATATCAAGGATGTAAGTAGCCTTTTTGAATTTGCCGTTGATTAAGTGGCCTTTTTTACTAATAAATTTAGCACCGATAGTAGTAGCCTATGGATGTGCTGGAAATGTTTTGGACATCGTCGATTGTGCACCCTTGTTCATATTGATGTACGTTTTAGATGTTCAAATGTCGATGCATTTTTCATCATGATAACAAATTGAATCTAAAACAGTGATGCAATTTCACAGTGACTTCAACATTATATGATTGCGTGGTGAGATATATTATCGGTTCGTCGTATGATAAAATATCCAACATGAGATAAAATCAGAGTTGAGATGAACTTGAAAGTTAAAATAAACGAATTGTGAGTATCATTTACATGACTGTGCCTTGTATGTATAGTATCATACATGTATGCCCATGTATTACTAACAATGAATGTTCATACAAAATACACTATATAATGTTACCATAGTAACCAGTATTCCTTATGAATTCAAAACTCTGTTTTCAATTTGGAATACATTTGCGTTTATAAAAACTAAAAAGCCATACATTCTTCTAGAAAACGAGCGTGCATTCTAGTGGCCAAGTATTTATATCGTCACAATGTGTGTTGTGACGTCACATACTTTAATATAATTATATATATAATCATCGGAGTTATGTAGTATTAACTGGAATGGTAATCCATGGATCACAGGTTCGACCCACCCCCGTCGGACCCTAATAAAATTAACAGTCTTTCAGATTGGACGTTAAACCGATATCTCGTGTCGGTGCTTTACACCGTGCACGTAAAAGAACCAGAGGAGACTCTGGAATGGGTAGCTGTCTGTATCATTGCACTATCCTCCAACTATCTAAAATGACTAATCTCTTCAGGAGGCGTCGCTCATATGGGAAACCGGTAGCGACGATAAATAAACATAAAACACACAGTAGTTTTAACACTATATACTAATGGTATCTGATTGGAATGATAGCTAATCAATCAGAAAAGTATATACATTTACAAATCATTAACATTTGGAATTATGAATTCTACTCATTTGTTGTTGTTTGCTTGTTTGTATGTTAGTGTTTAAAGTTCTATGGTGACTCCCCACCTATTAGTATTGGAGGAAGACCTCGAATGTCACTCTGAGCAGGATTGCGGTCACGGACGTGCACCAGGGTTGAACCGCCGACCATCGCAATAATTCAAGACACCCAGTGGATTCGAACCTACAGCTGTGAAGTGCAAGTGATTTGAAGTCAACGACTGTAACCACTCGGCCACAAACGTGGAGACATTCACCACCAGGCCACTGAGACTCCCTCTTAATATGGCCCCGTTTTCTCAGCAAGGTTCATATTGTGAATATTTCTATACTATGTGTTGCAGTGCCACTGAATGTGATGCATTGGACGAGCAAGGACACGACTCTAGGAGGTTACACTATCCCTGCAGGAACCATGGTCATGCCGTCCATATACTCGGTCAGCATGGATACTACATACTTCAAGGATCCTACTAAGTTCGATCCAGAAAGGTTCATCGATCAATCTGGCAACCTGATCAAAAACGACGCACTTGTACCGTTCTCAATAGGTATGTAAAACAGCAGTCGTTTCATGATTCAACAGACGGATCTGTAGTCCAGTGGTAACACGCTGGACTGGTAATCCAGGGATCGCAGGTTCGATCCCCCGTCTGACCCTAATAAAATTAACAGTCTTTCAGATGGGACGTTAAACCGAGCTCTCGTGTCGGTGCTTTACACCGTGCACGTAAAAGAACCAGAGGAGACTCTGGAATGGGTCTCTGTCTTTACCATTGCACTATCCTCCAAAAATCTAAAATGACTAATCTCTTCAGGAGACGTCGCTCATATGGGCAACCGGTAGCGACGATAAATAAGCGTAAAACACACACACAGAATGCATACAATATCTTCCTAGGCGACTTCATACAATAAATGAGAGACAAGTCTAATTTGCTATTACCTCCCTTGTCAGATAAAGTCTGATTTATTCCAAAATGTGAATAGGTCCTTTTAGTTAGAATCCTTTGTTTTTACTGTTGTTCCTTTACCAGATGTTGCGGTATGATAAATGTGATTTTATCAAAATCGTGTTAATTAACAGATAATATACGTTTACAAATAAGTACCCTTTGTATATACTGTATGAGATATGTCGAGACATAGTAATTTAATACTCATTAGAAGCTATAGTAGAATAAATTGTTAGCATGTTGTGCAAAGGAAACAACGATAAAAACAGAGGAACACACTAAATAGGACCTATCTACTTTTAGAGGACAGTAACTGACCGATGTCTCTAATTATCTTTTATGTTTTCCAATGAACTTTTGAGTATTTCCAGTGAAAGAAAATGCTATCTTTCATTGTTTTGAAGCAGTGAAATAATGCATTTGTGTTTCCGAGGTTGCGTGTACTTTTGTATTTTAGCTATTTTCAGACAATCATAAACAGGTAATTATAAAATAGACGCTAGAATGCTCTTATGGTTGTAAAACAATAAATAAATTGCCTATTAAATACATAGTAAAAAGTAAAAACATACAGTCTGTTCATTTATATTTCCAATATTGCATTTCTTCTGATACCACATCCACTGTGAAGAGATATTCAAATCAGCCTGAAACATACCAAGAATATTTCAAATTTAATGTTTGAAATAGCCAGTGCTCACCTGTGAATAACGTCACTGTGTTTACACACTGTATTCCTCCGCCAAATAATACAGTGTACCAACCTTAAGTTTGCAATGGTCTGAATTCTTAAACCACATCTTTTCTACACATCAACTTGTCTGAAGTCTTCTCAAGTCACATAATTTCTCAAAAAAACACAACAACTATACACTGTCTGTCATGAAAATGTATTTTTACCAAAAAGAAAAATGAACTATATTAGTTATTGGGACTACATTCAACCGCGGATGCACTTCAGCCTATTTAGGTATATACATCCTTATAAGTTTGTTTCAACGGTCTGTAGTTTTCAATTTGACAGCAGACAAACTAACTTGAAAATTATATTCGAATTAGTTTTTTGTATTACGTTCACGCTACCTGGTTGAGTCTTATAATGAAATGAGGTTCCCGACAGGGGCAGTAAAATGATTAAAAGTGGATACATTATATAAGCCACAATCGTTAAAAACCATAAAAGAAAAGAAGGTGTGTGTTTTATTAGTGTAAGATGCTTATTTCATCCATTGATCACGAGTTCCAGCCGTGTCTCTTTATATGAAAAAGTTGGCAGTTTCTTTCGGAGGTTGGTGCACCAAGTACTTGTTAACAGCTGGAGCATGCCAAGGAAAGGTGTTGCTAGGTAAACTGCCCGTCGGCGAAATAGCCCAAAATGGTGCTGATGCGTAAAACAAATATATCAGAAATTTGGCAAATACATCACAAAACATGTTACATATCAGAAATATTGCAAATACATCACAAAACATGTTACATATCAGAAATATGGCAAATACATCACAAAACATGTTACATATCAGAAATATGACAAAGACATCACAACACATGTTACATATCAGAAATATGGCAAATACAGCACAAAACATGTTACATATCAGAACTATGACAAATACAGCACAACACATGTTACATATCAGAAATATGACAAATACAGCACAACACATGTTACATATCAGAAATATGACAAATACAGCACAAAACATGTTACATATCAGACATATTGAAATGACATCACAAAACATGTTAGATATCAGAAATATGGCAAAGACATCACAAAACATGTTACATATCAGAAATATGGCAAATACATCACAAAACATGTTACATATCAGAAATATGACAAATACATCACAAAACATGTTACATATCAGAAATATGACAAATACATCACAAAACATGTTACATATCAGAAATATGACAAAGACATCACAAAACATGTTACATATCAGAAATATGACAAAGACATCACAAAACATGTTACATATCAGAAATATGACAAATACATCACAAAACATGTTACATATCAGAAATATGACAAAGACATCACAAAACATGTTACATATCAGAAATATGGCAAATACATCACAAAACATGTTACATATCAGAAATATGACAAAGACATCACAAAACATGTTACATATCAGAAATATTGCAAATACATCACAAAACATGTTACATATCAGAAATATGGCAAAGACATCACAAAACATGTTACATATCAGAAATATGGCAAATACATCACAAAACATGTTACATATCAGAAATATGACAAAGACATCACAAAACATGTTACATATCAGAAATATTGAAATACATCACAAAACATGTTACATATCAGAAATATGGCAAAGACATCACAAAACATGTTACATATCAGAAATATTGCAAAGACATCACAAAACATGTTACATATCAGAAATATGGCAAAGACATCACAAAACATGTTACATATCAGAAATATGAAATACATCACAAAACATGTTACATATCAGAAATATGCAAATACATCACAAAACATGTTACAAAAAAACAAAACACACAAACACATATCAGAAATATGACAAAGACATCACAAAACATGTTACATATCAGAAATATGGCAAAGACATCACAAAACATGTTACATATCAGAAATATGGCAAAGACATCACAAAACATGTTACATATCAGAAATATTGCAAATACATCACAAAACATGTTACATATCAGAAATATGGCAAAGACATCACAAAACATGTTACATATCAGAAATATGGCAAATACACACAAACAACAACAAAAACAAATACACACAAAACATGTTACATATCAGACATATGAAAGACATCACAAAACATGTTACATATCAGAAATATGGCAAAGACATCACAAAACATGTTACATATCAGAAATATGGCAAAGACATCACAAAACATGTTACATATCAGAAATATGGCAAATACATCACAAAACATGTTACATATCAGAAATATGACAAAGACATCACAAAACATGTTACATATCAGAAATATGACAAAGACATCACAAAACATGTTACATATCAGAAATATTGCAAATACATCACAAAACATGTTACATATCAATTTAGAATTTACTGCCGTGTGCTTAGATTGAACCACCTGATCATACATTATTTAAATATTTATATTTGTTCTGTTTCATAATACCCAACGTAAATAAATGGACGTGATGTGCATTTGTTTCAACTAATTACCGTGCTTATTTGTATCAACTTTACAGGAAGTTATACAGCTGACTTGGGGAAGGTCGGTGGTTCTACCATGTTGTGTTTTTACGTTTATCTACCTCTCTCCCGATAATAGAGCCCATATGAGCGACGCCTCCATTTTAGATTGAGCAGGATAATGATTCAGTCAGAGACCCATTCCAGAATTTCCTCTGGTTCTTATACGTGTACGGTGTAAAGCACCGACACGTTACCACGGTTTAAATTCCCATCTTAGGATCAGACGGGTGATCGAAATTGTGATCCAGGAATTCATAGTCGTATGTGTTAACAATTGGACAACTGCCACACCTATTCTAGCCGGTGTGCGTTATGTTCATTTATCGTCGCTACCGTTTGCCCATATGAGCAACGCCTCCTGAAGAGATTAATCATTTTAGATTTGTGTAGGATAGTGCAATGATACAGACAGAGACCTATTTCAGAGTCTCCTCTGGTTCTTGTATGTGCATGGTGTAAAGCATCGACACGAGACCTCGGTTTAATGTCCAATCTGAAGACTGTTAATTTCAGTAATGTCAGAAGGGGGATCGAACCTTCTAGCCTGGTGCCCATCCGTGTCTCAAATACTGCTCGGATGGGGCACACAGGATATTATTCCACTAATAATAGCTGGAGAGCCGCCATATGACCTATGGTATTGGTGAGATTTTAAGCACCGAAAACAAACAGGCAAACAAACGTTTCACGGTATAAACGATCTGTTGTAACGTGTTGCATGGTGTGTTAAGAAATATATCGATATCTTTGTCATTGGTACAGGTCCTCGCACGTGCCTTGGCGAACCGCTCGCCAGAATGGAACTATTCCTCATTTTCACTAATCTCGTGCAGCGGTTCGAGTTCAGGAGAGAGAATCCGAACATATCGCATACCCTCGAGTCCAAGCTGGGACAGATCACCAACGCACCGACTACGTACAAGCTCCGGGCCCATACACGAATGTGATGTCAACTACAACACGAGTTCAGTTGTTTCATCCACAGATGCCATTGTCAGCACTTGCATTAATTAGCATGGGGTATTCATATACCGTACCATGATTTATTTCATTCTAAGAAAGATTGTTTGATCAATATATCTGATCCGTGTCGCGCCTTGTAAATAAACAAGAAAAACTATTACATATAAATATGTAATAGAAGGACGATTGAACATTTACTCATAATACACACTCGGATAGTGTATTGAGTGAATGTATATAAATTATACAGTGCATACTTTAGTAATTAAATGCAAACATGGTGATAATAACATGAAACTCTGTCCAACATAATAGTATATACCACATCCCTGCTGCAACATCCGCGAATCATATGGGAACCAATTATTGTTGCAGAATTTCAACTGCGTAAATAGATTGACCTGGCCATTTCTGGAATCCAGCTCAAGCCTGTATTTCTATGCGCACACCAGTGAAAGCTTGGAACTAGTTCCCTGAAAACAATTGGACAATTTTAATACCTATAATACGAATACATAGCAGTAATTCTTATCACATAAATTCCCATTCGTCCAGAAAATTCACATTCTTATTTCGTTCGAAAACAACAGCATGTGGCTGGACTTTGTTATGTAACATAATGACCGGTTTACAGGTTTATTAATCAATGTAGCCTAATTATATTTAATTATAATTGTTTCTAATGATGTTTTGCTTCAGTAATTAGCTTGATTGAGTTAATTAACATAGATTATATGATTTGTGCATGTATTTTATCACTATTGAAATTTCTACATGAGAACATGGTAGTTTATTCATGCAGAGTAAGCATGCTTACATGTAGATATTATTCAGCAGCCCCGTGCAAAGTACATTTGACTGCTGGCTAGTAATTAGGCTGGGCATATAAGCAGATTGTACAATGTTCTTAGAATCACGTTTGATAGACAGATATTTACAAGAAATTGTAAGCTGGGTGCTAACATTGGCTGTAGAAACCCATACACGTGCAGTATATAGCAGAACTATACCATTTGTGAAATATCAAATTGAGGCTGCCTAAGCCAATACAAAGCTAGTTTTAATTGGTTACCAATTCTGTAAACCTCTGTTTCATTAGTTGAAATTAGTCCTGCCTTAGTGTCACAACAAGCGCGGCCATCTTGTCTATGCGGGTTATAAATCCCATATATGCGATCTAGGAAGAGGTTGACTGGACTGGTAATCCAGAGATCGCAAGTTCGATCCCCCGTCTGACCCTAATAAAATTAACAGTCTTTCATATGAACGACGCCTCCTGAAGAGAGTAGTATTTTTAGATTTTTGGAGGATAGTGCAATGATACAGACAGGGACCCATTCCAGAGTCTCCTCTGGTTCTTTTACGTGCACAGTGTAATGCACCGACACGAGACCTCGGTTTAACATCCCATCTGAAAGACTGTTAATTTTATTAGGGTCAGACGGGGGATCGAACCTGCGATCCCTGGATTACCAGTCCAGCGTGTTACCATTGGACTACAGATCCGCCTATTACCCGCTAGAGAAATGTTGTATAATAGTATTATGTAGCCTGTGCTGGATTGCTACGTCTGGTGAAGTTAGCATAACTTATAAAACAATATGTGTTATAGATATGTTTACCTACAATACCCAAGTTTGATATACATAGAGCAGATTAACATATTTTCCTTTGTACTTAATATTCTTCGTAATATTACGGTGGTGGAAGTCGTGATAGCGCGGTGGATGCGCGTTCGCTTCAGGTGCGAATGGTCCGGAGTTCGAGCCCCGCTGGAGCCGTTACGATTGTGACCTTAGGCAAGGCATTTAAATTCCACATTGCCTCTTCTCTCTCCTTCATGGCGATGCATTCCATCAGGAATGAGGTCTCGACAGTGAGTAATATAAGTTGTAAGAACTTGTTTCGCAATCGCATGAAAATACATAGCATGAAAATACAAATGGTTTGGGCCACAAGTTTTAACAACATTAGACAACGGCCCGTACCAGAGACAACGGCCTGTACCAGAGACAACGGCCCGTACCAGAGACAACGGCCCGTACCAGAGACAACGGCCCGTACCAGAGATAACGGCCCGTACCAAAGACAACGGCCCGTACCAGAGACAACGGCCCGTACCAGAGACAACGGCCCGTACCAGAGACAACGGCCCGTACCAGGTCAGATCATATGACGACTCTCGATGGAGGAAGACCCCGGTTGCCCAATCGAGCAGTATCTCAGGCACGGACGGACACATGAATAGAACCACCGACCTTCCACAAGCAATGTAATGAATGTGCCTAAAGTACTGTTAGCCAGTTTTATTGAAAACGCATAAAAAATCATAAAAAAACCGTGAAAAAAAACCCGTAGGAAAGAGGTAACCATATAAGCAAGTTGCTTTCTCCTCAATCCTACATGTATGTACATATTATGTATACTAGACTAACCTAGGAAAGAGGTAACCATATAAGCAAGTTGCTTTCTCCTCAATCCTACATGTATGTACATATTATGTATACTAGACTAACCTAGGAAAGAGGTAACCATATAAGCAAGTTGCTTTCTCCTCAATCCTACATGTATGTACATATTATGTATACGAGTCTATGTATATTCAAAGGAATAAAATATTGTTTAAACTAAAAAACGCGTGACATTCGCATATATTTTATACCAATTTATTTTAGCTCGATTGCGAAACAAGTTATTACAACTTATATTAATCACTCCCGAGACCTCATTCCTGATGGAATCCATCGTCACGAGGGATAGAGAAGAGGCAACGTGGAATTTAAATGCCTTGTCTACGGGCACACTCGTAACGGATTCAGCATGGCTCTAACTCCGGACCTTTCGCACCTTAAGCGAACGGGCATCCACTGCACTATCACTTCATTCGCATATACTGAATTTGTGTTTATTATTTTCAACAGGATTTTAGCTAAGACATATCAATTGTTAGATTGTCGATTGTAGTTTTCAAGCTATCCCAATAGCAAATGTTTGTAACCTTGTTATGTTGCCGCGACAGAGACGACTTCATTCTTCTTTGTTGCCCCATAAGTCTGTTCTATATATTACATGGTGCAGCTCATTGCCAGGTATTGTTGATATCAGTGAACTCATTATAATGGTAATCACACCAGTCAAGGACCATAATTATATACTAGAGGACATAGAAAACGCACACATACATTACATACTAGAGGACATAGAAAACGCACACCTACATTATATACTAGAGGACATAGAAAATGTACACCTGCATTATATACTAGAGGACATAGAAAACGCACACCTACATTATATACTAGATGACATAGAAAACGCATACCTACATTATATACTAGAGGACATAGAAAACGCACACCTACATTATATACTAGAGGACATAGAAAACGCACACCTACATTATATACTAGAGGACATGGAAAACGCACACCTACATTATATACTAGAGGACATAGAAAACACACACCTACATTATATACTAGAGGACATAGAAAACGCATACCTACATTATATACTAGAGGACATAGCAAACGCACACCTACATTATTTGATTATTATTACATGAAAACGAAATACGTATGACATCTTTATTACAAAACACAAACTGAACAACTAAAAATATTCCAAAATGTTTAAATATGTGTATTTATATAATTATTGTTTTTCATGAAAAGCACACTTATCCGAAGTGTGCGTTTTCTAATGTCCTCTAGTATATTAAAAACTCGTTATTAGGATATCAATATAACAATACTCGAATTACAGCGAGTGCATTGTTAAAAATCAACGTAATGTTGAAGATAAATAACAGATTTATTGTCAAAAATTCCGTCATATATATTTCTCAATTTTAAACCAAATTTCGTTCGGCTATGTTCAGAATCGCATTATATGCAACTATGTATTTCCTTTGCGTTTTAACATTCTTTGTTACTATGGATACCTGTGTCGGATATGCAGCACATGCGCAATTAATGAACTATTATGACACAGTAATTGATTTGTATTCCTCGGGGAATTCTACAAGGCGGGATTTCATCCCTATAGCTGACATAACTCAACCGATGGTTGTAAATGTTTCCGTCGATTTATTTGCAATGAACGATTTCGACGAGGTGTCCGGAGCTATTGATGTTATGATTGGATTGCAGTTGTACTGGACCGATGAAATCGCGGCATGCAATAACTTTCAAATGGCGGACCTATTCACTTTTAATTCCAGTGACCCGGATGCGGTGAAGACGTTATTAATGCCATACGGGAAAATATGGACACCAACTTTGGTAGTGCTTAATACCATCGACTCCATAGCATCTGTTGGTGGTTCGGCATACAGACCTCGCTTCGATTTGATAGACGGGGTAGTTAGCTGGAACCCGAGAATTCTGGGCCCCGTTTTATCAACGGTCGTAAGTCAGTCTTAGTTAAGATTATTGCTTAAGACCGAGTTACGCCGTCGTAACGTCTAAGTTAAGACCACGGTCCGTTTTATCAACAAAGTCGCAGCTAAGATATCGTAAATAAAGTCTTAACTTTACGACTGGTTCGATGCAGTCGCAACTTCGGAAAAAGTCTTAAAAATGGCGGCCGAATCAGCAGAATCCGTGCATCAGAGACGTGATGCAAGAATATTCAGGACCGGTAGAGACATTGGAGACGTGTGACACCAATATCCTGTCCCGATATCGCAGGACGAGGCTATGGATTGTCTTGCTTGATGATATGGTGGGGGGAATGACTTGGACAAGGGGACCAACCACTCTCATTCGATACCCGGTTTGACCTAGGTAAAGTGAAATTGATATATTTCTATATCTTGCATTATTAAGGTGCATATCAGTGTTATTTGCGTACACATTTCTGTACAGTAGGCCCTTATTTCTATTTTAAGATTACAAGGGAGGCTACTTCCATAAGAATCTATTGCTATTTATATCGATACTACACACAAGTGTTATTATGATTTTGGAACTGAATGACGATACGTATTCTGTTTCTGCAACGCATTAACTAAGTAAATTGATACATTGTGCAGGTAGGGAATTAAATGCTTGTGTTTATAATGTTGTCTGTTTCTTTTTAAATGCTCGTGTATCGATACAGTATTCGTACACATAATTAAACGTCCCCACGTGTCCAAATGTTTTTCTGGACAGGCTTAGCCGACCTAAGCGGTTAACCAGTACTAAACTATGTATGTGAGGTGACTTGCTCAATGACACTACATACGTGGACTGACCGAGTATCGAACATGGGACAGTTTGATTCCAAATCCGACACCATGCCACGGACGCCCGGAGGAAATCGTCCTGTTCAATCTGTCACCGTACCATATCACATACTGTCCATCGAACCAGGGTTGAATTGGTGAGAAGCGAGCATGGCTAACTACTGCGCGAATTGGACAGCCAAAAGAAGTGTAATCCATATTACAAGTTGTCATGATTGATCTTAATGCGATGATAGACACGATGAGTCGGGAATGCGTAGCTCGTGTTCGCCTGATGTAACATTCTACCCATTTGACAAGCAAACCTGCTCATTTGCCTTAATTCCATGGGGCAACACTGTGTCGGAGATACAGTTTGTTACTATAAACGAAGATTTCAATATGGAGTCCTATACCGAAAATGGAGAATGGGAGATACTTTCTACGAAAACGTCCACATCTGTTGCAAACTCAACACCGCGGATTGATATTACACTGACTGTACTAAGAAAGCCGCTATACTTTGCGTTCAATATAATTCTACCGATTTTAGTGCTAACCACGTTAAACGGAATGGTATTTTGGTTACCCGTGGAGTCCGGGGAGAGAGTCGGCTTTTCTGTGACGTGTTTCCTAGCCTTCAGCGTTATATTAAATATGATCATGGATATACTACCAAGATCGTCTTCCCCAATCGCTTACATGTGTTTCTACACTGTGTCAATGATGGTGTTCAGTGGAATGACGACCGCTCTAGTTATTTTGCAACTGCGAATATTCCACAAACCTAACACTGAAAAGGTACCCAAATGTCTAATCATCTTCATGCAGTTTTGGAAATGCCAGTGTAGAAAATGGAAGAAGAATAATGACAAGGTAGTTCGTATCCCCGTCGAACCAACCCAAGACACTGGAGGCAAACCTGAGAAGTCTGCAGTGGCCGATAACGAAGATGAAATTGGATGTCAGGATATCGCGCGGTTTCTGGACTCATTTTTATTCCTAGCATTTTTGATTGGACAATCCTTCTTTACGGTGTCATTTATAGTGCCGCTAGGATTAGGCGCATAGTACAAGGAAACTGACAGTGACGTAGGCATCATGGGACACCACCCATAATGTGTACAGTAGTCCTTAATGGCTTACGCCGGAAAATACGTTACTTCAAAGCGCATTAGTTTTAGCATATGACACGATTGGTGTTGGAAAGTCATCATTCCTCCTGTAAAACTATTGAAGCATACGATATTTAAGTGTGTAACCCTTATATAAACTACGTTACTTCAAAGCGCATTAGTTTTAGCATATGACACGATTGGTGTTAGAAAGAGTCATCATTCCTCCTGTAAAACTATTGAAGCATACGATATTTAAGTGTGTAACCCTTATATAAACTACGTTACTTCAAAGCACATTAGTTTTAGCATATGACACGATTGGTGTTAGAAAGAGTCATCATTCCTCCTGTAAAACTATTGAAGCATATGATATTTAAGTGTGTAACCCTTATATACAACTAAACTTCTCTGTAGATTGTCTTTGCACTTTACATATTATGTTAATTTTGTTGGCTATAGATGTGTTTTGTACCAGTTCATGCCTAATAAATATATGCTTTGCTATGTTATGTTACGTTACGGTACGTTAGTTACGTTACGTTACGCTAGTTACGTTATGTTACGCTACGCTACGTTACGCTATGTTATGCTATGTTACGTTACGTTACGCTACGCTATGCTATGTTACGTTACGCTACGCTACGCTATGCTATGTTACGCTATGTTATGTTATGTTACGCTATGTTAATTTATATTATGTTACGCTATGTTATGTTATGCTATGTTATGCTATGTTATGTTACGCTATGTTATGCTATGTTATGCTATGTTAATTTATGTTATGTTACGCTATGTTATGTTATGCTATGTTATGTTATGTTATGCAATGCTTTGTATGCTATGCTATGTTAATTTATGTTATGTTATGCTATGTTATGTTATGTTATGCTATGTTATGTTATGCTATGTTATGCTATGTTATGTTATGTTATGCTATGCTATGTTATGTTATGCTATGTTATGCTATGTTATGCTATGTTATGTTATGCTATGTTATGTTATGCAATGCTTTGTATGCTATGCTATGTTAATTTATGTTATGTTATGCTATGTTATGTTATGTTATGTTATGTTGTGCTATGCTATGTTATGTTATGTTATGTTATGCAATGCTTTGTATGCTATGCTATGTATGTTATGCTATGTTATGTTATGTTACGTTATGTTATGTTACGTTATGTTATGCTATGCTATGTTACGTTATGTTATGTTACGTTATGTTATGTTACGTTATGTTATGCTATGCTATGTTATGCTATGTTATGCTATGTTATGTTATGTTATGTTACGTTATGTTATGTTATGTTATGTTATGTTATGTTATGTTATGCTATGTTATGTTACGTTATGTTATGTTATGTTATGTTATGTTATGTTATGCTATGCTATGTTATGTTACGCTATGTTATGTTATGTTATGCTATGCTATGTTATGTTACGCTATGCTATGTTATGCTATGTTATGCTATGTTATGCTATGTTATGTTATGTTATGTTATGCTATGTTATGTTACGTTATGTTATGTTATGTTATGCTATGTTATGCTATGTTATGTTATGTTATGTTATGCTATGCTATGCTATGTTATTTTATGTTATGTTATGCTATGTTATGTTATGTTATGTTGTGCTATGCTATGTTATGTTATGTTATGTTATGCAATGCTATGTATGCTATGCTATGTATGTTATGCTATGCTATGTTACGTTATGTTATGTTACGTTATGTTATGCTATGTTACGTTATGTTATGTTATGTTACGTTATGTTATGTTACGTTATGTTATGCTATGTTACGTTATGTTATGTTATGTTATGCTATGTTACGTTATGCTATGCTATGTTACGTTATGTTATGTTATGCTATGTTATGCTATGTTATGTTATGTTATGTTATGTTATGCTATGTTATGCTATGTTATGCTATGTTATGTTATGTTACGTTATGTTATGCTATGCTATGTTACGTTATGTTATGTTATGCTATGTTATGCTATGTTACGTTACGTTATGTTATGTTATGTTATGCTATGTTACGTTATGTTACGTTACGTTATGTTATGTTATGTTATGCTATGTTATGTTACGTTATGCTATGTTATGCTATGTTATGTTATGTTATGTTATGCTATGCTATGTTATGTTACGCTATGTTATGTTACGTTATGCTATGTTATGCTATGTTATGTTATGTTATGTTATGCTATGCTATGTTATGTTACGCTATGCTATGTTATCTTATGTTATGCTATGCTATGTTATGTTACGCTATGCTATGTTATGCTATGTTATGTTATGTTATGCTATGTCATGTTACGTTATGTTATGTTATGCTATGTTATGTTACGTTATGCTATGTTATGCTATGTTATGTTACGTTATGTTATGCTATGCTATGTTATGTTACGTTATGCTATGTTATGTTATGTTATGTTGTGCTATGCTATGTTATGTTATGTTATGTTATGCAATGCTTTGTATGCTATGCTATGTATGTTATGCTATGTTATGTTACGTTATGTTATGTTACGTTATGTTATGTTATGCTATGCTATGTTATGCTATGTTATGTTATGCTATGTTATGCTATGTTATGTTATGCTATGCTATGTTATGCTATGTTATGTTATGTTATGCTATGTTATGCTATGTTATGCTATGCTATGTTATGTTACGTTATGTTATGTTATGTTACGTTATGCTATGCTATGTTATGCTATGTTATACTATGTTATGCTATGCTATGTTATGTTATGTTATGCTATGTTATGCTATGTTATGCTATGTTATGCTATGTTATGTTATGCTATGTTATGTTATGCTATGCTATGTATGTTACGTTATGTTATGTTATGCTATGCTATGTTATGTTACGTTATGTTATGTTATGCTATGTTATGCTATGTTATGTTATGTTATGTTATGCTATGTTATGCTATGCTATGTTACGTTATGTTATGCTATGCTATGTTATGTTACGTTATGTTATGTTATGCTATGTTATGTTATGCTATGTTATGCTATGTTATGCTATGCTATGTTATGTTATGTTATGCTATGTTATGTTATGCTATGCTATGTTATGTTACGTTATGTTATGTTATGCTATGCTATGTTATGTTATGTTATGTTATGCTATGCTATGTTATGTTATGCTATGTTATGTTATGCTATGCTATGTTACGTTATGTTATGTTACGCTATGCTATGTTATGCTATGTTATGCTATGTTATGTTATGTTATGTTATGCTATGTTATGCTATGCTATGTTACGTTATGTTACGCTATGCTATGTTATGTTATGCTATGTTATGTTATGTTATGCTATGTTATGTTATGCAATCCTTTGTATGCTATGCTATGTATGCTATGTTATGCTATGCTATGTTAATTTATGTTATGTTATGCTATGTTATGTTACGTTATGTTATGTTATGCTATGCTATGTTATGCTATGTTATGTTATGTTATGCTATGCTATGCTATGTTATGTTATGTTATGCTATGCTGTGTTATGTTATGCTATGTTATGTTATGTTATGTTATGCTATGTATGTTATGCCATGTTATGCTATGTTATGCTATGTTATGCTATGTTATGCTATGTTATGCTATGCTATGCTATGCTATGTTATGCTATGCTATGTTATGTTATGTTATGTTATGCTATGCTATGTTATGTTATGCTATGCTATGTTATGTTATGTTATACTATGTTATGCTACATAACATATTGTATGAAATCACAACTCCTGTACAATCTTATTTTTAACTGTGAAGTTTTAACTTTCATCGAGTCTTTGATAAATTTAACTACATGTAGTTTAGCTAAAATAGATTTATTGGTAGATTTCATTACGTCAATAAACTTGTACATTGATGGCCTTTGATGGATATAATGTTTGATGTAATTTTTCCTCAGCTTATTATAACAAGAACATATGCATATGAATTGTATTCATCTTCAATATCTTGAGCATTACAACATAAACAATATATTTCATTTCTTTCAATTCTATTTTAGCCCCCCCCCCCCTCCCCCGAGAATTATATATTGAGAAGATACTCTGATTTTGGTTAAATCATATCTCGAACAATTAATTAACAATTTCAAGTAATTTTCGTAACCAAAATCGGTCTTTAAATGTCGATATGTTTCAAGAACAGGACTATTATCTACAGAAACATCAATGATGCGCTGCTTAAGGCGACACTACATCGGTGTAAACGCAAATGTCTGCAGAATGTAAGTTTCCTCTACACAGTCAAACTTGTATTAAGAGACCACCAAAGAGAAAGGCAAAAGGCGGTCTTTAAGTAGGGCTGGTCTCTTATACAGGCTAATATGTTCCTTATCAACACAAATGGGAACTGAAAAAGTTGTTTCTTAATACAAATAAGTGGTCTCTTAAAGCGACACTACATCAGTGAAAACACAAATTTCTACAGAATGTATTTTCCTATTATATGGTATAATTGTTTTCAAAATATTTGCCTCAAAAACTGAGTATTTCAACTAATAAACAAACGTCGTATACGCGGTTTGCTGACATAACAAAATAATGTAAATAGGGTCGACATCCATGCATAATACAACTAGTGTATCCTGAATAACACGATTTATGGTACATATTTACCGTTATATCTCACAGTTGTGTCTATTTATTTGTAGACTAAATCTTAGTTAAATTATCTCTAAACGACATTATCTCGCGTTTATCAAACCGATGGCAAACAAACGTCAATTCAGGAGCACGGATGGCCGTTACATGAAATCCTACATTCACTTTTGAAAGTTTGTAGTAATACAAAGCGTTTATCCTGAATAACACAAGGTATGGTACATATTTACCGTGATATCTCACATGAGTGCCTATGAATATTTATTTGTAGACTAATCTTAATTAAATTATCTCTAAGCGTAAGTATTGCGTGTTTAGTATTGACTTCAATGACAACACACGTCAATTCAGGAGCGTTGAGGACCGTTATATGAAATCCTACTTTCACGTTTGAAAGTGTGTATACCACAAACACACTGTTAAATTGATTCAATGCTAGTGTTCGATGTATTCAGAAGAATGTGTAGTAGTAATGCATTTATACGTGAACAAAATGCATAGTATTGCTTTTTGCGATGTAATGTCGCTTTAAGCATAGCTAAGAAACGTTTTACATCCAAATTAACGGTGTCATTAAATATACAGTCGAACCTGTGTTAACCGGCCAGCCAATGGAATCACAGAAAGTGGCTTACTTGAGGCTAAATGTATAATAAAACAACATATTGGGTATCTGAAAATCTGCTTGATATAGGTCGGCTGTTTAATAACACATGTTTGACCTATAAGCAAAATCGCACAACAGTTTCATATACGTAAACTGCTTACACACATTTATTTCAGCTCGATTGCGAAACATGTTTTAACAACATTAGATTAATCGCGAGAGAAGATGCAATGTGGATTAAAGTGGTTTTCCTAACGACAACACCACCGCGGATCTGGCGGGGCTCGAACTCGCAGCAACTTGGTTGCAATGCGGACACCGTATGCATTAAACCGCGGAGGCTACAGGCAAAGTAATACAGAGAGCTGAATGCGCAAACACTATACGAATTTAATTATAAGGTTTTATGTCCTACGGAGATTACGTAGACATTTAGTATAATCGAACGGTCTTTCCTTCATATCTCCATACAAACGACAGCCATTTAGCTATCATGCAGTGGATAAGTAGTCGCCATATCTATCCCACCTCCATAGATATTACTGGGACTACATAGAGATTTAGGTTAATATACTATTATATCTCCATACATACGACAGCCATTTAGCTATCATGCAGTGGATAAGTAGTCGCCATATCTATCCCACCTCCATAGATATTACTGAGACTACATGAAAGTCTGGTCTTTATTATGAACATTGGCTTGACTACTACATTGTCAATGTATGTCGTATTGGTAATGGCGTCGAGATACAAACGAGCGTTCTGATTGGATTAGGATTATTCTTCATATAAAATACAAACGTCTTGTTACATTCTAATAATCCAATCAGAACGCTCGTTTCAACGTCGTTTCAACGCGAATTGCGCCGCTTTAGAAATTTTCAAAACAAATTGAAAAATTCTTCGAAATCTCTTTTTGACGTACATTTTTGCCGAATAAACCTACACGTTAGTAGAAACACATTTTATTGATAATATTATTCACAGTTAAAACTCTCCCGTCGAAGATTTTTTGTTGTTGCTGACAGAACCCGTGTCCTAGTATGGAAATGTGACCTTCTATGGCCAATGTATGTGGCGATTGTTTGCAAAGTATACATGCACGCAGCTTAAAGTTGTGTTTTATTTGAAGAACAATATAACGACTCGGGATAGGCGTTATATTTGGACAGATTTGTACAAAATTGTTTCAGATAGGGCCATTTTACTGATCGATGCGAAATATGACACCCCACAGAGTAGAATCCCTGTACTTAAATATATATACTAGTACCCCCAATCGTGCCGAATCCCTGTGTGTGAAACGCGTAGAGCCGAAGACAGTACTAATATTTACATATTGGATCCGTTTGAGGCTTATATCTTACTTAAAACATACACTTATATAATACGATCCTACTAATTAAAATTGTTAATTTCGTACATGCACGCGTACGATTTAATATATACTCTGGCAGTTTGACACCAGTTCAATAATAATAATAATAATAATGGACTGCACGTGCAGGTATGACGTCACGACAGTGTTTTAATAAAGATGAAAGTTTTCAGAAATGGTTCGGGGTAGTATTAAATGAACCAATCGAAGGTAAGTCTGATCAAAACTTTTGATAGTCTGGATCGCTATGCTCGGATACTTCATTCTCTACAGTACCGTTGTCAGGTAAGCCAATAATAATAATTGCCCATATGAGCCACGCCTCCTGAAGAGATTAGTCATTTTAGTTTTTTGGAGGATAGTGCAATGGTACAGAGAGAGAGAGAGAGAAAAGAGAGAGAGAGACCCATCTCCTCTTGTTCTTTTACGTGCACGGTGTAAAGCACCGACACGAGACCTCGGTTTAACGTCCCATCTGAAAGACTGTTAATTTTATTAGGGTCAGATGGGGGATCGAACCTGCGATCCTTCGATCACCAGTCCAGCGTGCTACCACTGGACTACATACCCGTCTGTCAACCCGGTGAGGGCATTTCATCGTGCATATGCATTCATCATTTACACGAGATAGAATTTATACACTGAAATTGTATACGATAATTCCGCTGTTTAAATATAATTATTTACGATACAAGTAAGATTAAATATAATATAGGGAAAGTTCGCTAGTTATATGAATTGACGTAGATCTATTCAACTATATATATTCTTAATTTGGTCGTTTATTCAAATAAGCAATGCACAGATCGAATTCGCCTCTGTAAATGATCGGTGTTTGCTCAATACAATGGTTCTCTCATGTTAATTGGTTAAAGTTTGGTAAACTTACGGTAAACACTTGAGTATATACATAATGTATAGAGAATTTGGGACGAGTTTTTATTGCATATAAAGTAATTATACTGAAACTTATATCAAACGAGAAAAAAATCGAGCCTCTGGCAAATTTCGTTTTCATTTTAAACAAAATATAAAACGAAGTCTCCGTGGCCCAGTGGTTTAGGTCGTTGACTTCACTTGTCTCTCACTGCTGCTTGTTCGATCCCTACTTGGGGTGTCGAATGGCGGGTGGTTCTACCGGGATGGCCGCCCGTGCATTAAAGACCTCTCGGTGGTGGGGGGCACGGGGTATTCCTCAACCAGTTTGACAAAGACTTTTACACTCCTTCTTCCGATCTTGTATCAACACTAAATTGAATGACTTCCAGAAAGGGTTAGCTTTCAAAAAGAGGTCTTAATGTTTAAACACGCAATGGCCTAGCACCTGTCTATCTGCATGAGTCATTCAGATTTATATCCGATGTTCGATCTCAAAACTTGCGATCATCCTCAAATCTCCAACTATACACTCTTAAGCCAAATACTGAACTTTTTAGACAATCTTTTTTATATTCAGGGTCACACTTGTTGAATTCCCCTCCACTATCGCACCAAAACAGCGCATTCTGTTTGTGTGTTTTACGTTTATTTATCGTCGCTACCGGTTGCCCATATGACCGACGCCTCCTGAAGAGATTAGTCATTTTAGATTTTGGAGGATATTGCAATGATACAGACATAGACCCATTCCAGAGTCTCCTCTGGTTCTTTTACGTGCACGGTGTAACGCACCGACACGAGACCCCGGTTTAACGTCCCATCTGAAAGACTGTTAAATTTATTAGGGTCAGACGGGGGATCGAACCTGCGATCCCTGGATTGCACACTTCAAAGCTTTATATATGCAGCAGATGATATCAATATTACTATGTAAAGTGATCATTCTTGCATTTAATGCCCTTGACTAAACTCGCATAATATCATTTAAACTAAAACCACAGTTTCACTCACGTGTGACATCAACATGGCATCCAAAAAGTACCTTCTTCGGACCACAAATCACATTTCATGTAACAGAAATGTGTTTCCGGTATTTTAACACGACTGGCACGTGACCTTGCAAAGTCAATCATTAGAGTTCACCCGTTACAAAAAAAAATAATACTCTATATATATACCTCTGCCTTTTTGGCCTAAACATGAATGGCATTAATGAAAACATCAACATTTACATATTTTCGAAATAAAATGTGAACAATCTTTGTTTTTTGTGTGCATTTTCCTATTTGGCTGTTTTAGCGTGTACTATATCAACCAAGCACCTGTTAATGATAGCGATGACGTCATTCACAAACAAATTCGAAAATAGGTGGGGTGCGAAAACAGTGCGATTGACGGTACTCTTTCATACGCGCAAACGAGTGTCAGAATAATATAAGTTGTTACAGCTCGTTTCGCAACAGTTGTAAAATAAATAGAGTTTATACTTAATATGCTTTATAAACACACGGTGTGATACAAGTACAAGTAGTGGGCTGTCTATTCCTTACATATAACTCACAATTATTCGATCATATTTATATATACATAAACTGACATATAAGATAAATGAAGTCAAGTCAAATGTTTTATTGGCAAACATTTACAGAATGTCCATCGCAAAGTAACAAGGTCGTCGGCGATTTACAGAACAGAACAGAATTATTTTATTAAGACTTGTACATGGTACGTCGTCAAATACATATATACAAATATATATGATGTACATATATACAACAATTTTATCGTGGTCATGTGGCATATAGAATCTGATAATAATAAGAAAATGCATCTAATTATGAGGATGAACAATAATTAGTGCTGATATTGGATTTATGTCATATTATTTAAAAGTGTTATTTTAATGTCAACTGCTTTATTATAGAATAAAGCTAAATTATATAGGATATTTCTTTTATTAGATTGCAACAATTCAATAAACTTAAGCATATTTGGTCTTACAAAATAATATTTCTGTATGTAAAGGCGATTTACAATTAGAAAAAAACATAATGACTTTCAAGATAAGTGTAAAGAAAAGAATTAAAATACAAAATAAAACACACACACTTGCATAGTAAGTAACAATACATAATTATATAGTATTGATTTAATATTGTTGTAATACTATGCACCACATTTATTTACATCATAGCATATTATCGCAAAAAGGGGTCACTCAAATTAGAGACTGCTGCAGGGACTCTTTTCTCTACTGTACACTTTATTATTTATATATCAACCCGTGTCACAACATCTGTTAACTAATTACATGTATACTCATATGTCATGTAAATGATCTGAGTTAATAAAGAATAATTGAATTGAATTGAATGGGAATCATTAATCAGTTACTGCCCCTGAATACTCCTAAAAGTATATTGGTTCTATTAATTGGATTCCTCTGTTTTTATCGTTGTTTCCTTTGCACCACATGTTTTCCAATTTAATCTGTATTCTCGTCTTATAATTATGAAATACTTAAAACTCGACATATATCCTTTAGCATATCCAATGGATACCTTATTGTAAAAATTGGATCAATTAATTAACACGATTTTGATAAAATTACATTTATCCTAACGCAACATATGGTTAGACGACAACAGTAAAAACAAAGGATTCCAACTAAAAGGATCAATATACATTTCGGGATAAATCTGACTTTATCCATCAAGGGAGGTAATAGAAAAAACAGCATTTTCATTGTACAGTAACTTTTGTTTTCTATCATTGATGGAGAAACATCCCGGATGCCCCTCCAAGCAGTACACGATTTCGGGCACGGGACATCGTATGGCTGCGACTTAGTAATTAAAAAAATATCTATCAACGAAAATGCATTTCCAAAGAGCGAACAGCAAAATCCACTCACGAAAAACGTCGATAATATATAGCTTATATAAAAAATTATTTCAGCTCGATTGCGAAACAAGTTCTTACAACTTATATTAATCACTCACGAGACCTCATTCCCGATGGAATCCATCTCCACGGTGGAGAGAGAAGAGGCAATGCGGAGTTTAAATGCTTTGCCTAAGGGCACAATCGTAACGGCTCCAGCGGGGCTCGAACTCCGGACCTTTCGCACCTGAAGCGAACGCGCATCCACTGCGTTATCACGATACTATGCGATAATATATAAAATAAAGGCCCCCATGTCGCATAGCTCTATGTCACCGTATATGTACTTGTATAAGAATATACATTCAAATGACCATACGTCCGAATAGAAATGGCAGTGGAAGTCGTGATAGCGCAGTGGATGCGCGTTCGCTTCTGGTGCGAAAGGTCCGGAGTTCGAGCCCCCCTGGAGCCGTTACGATTGTGCCCTTAGGCAAGGCATTTATATTCCACATTGCTTCTTCTCTCTCCCTCGTGGCGATGGATTCCATCAGGAATGAGGTCTCGAGAGTGATTAATATAAGTTGAAAGAACTTGTTTCGCAATCGAGCTAAAATAAATTTGTATAAACTAATAGAAATGGCAAATTATAATAAAATATGCTGTGGAATATAGGGCATAAATAAACCTATTGGGCAACAACTCCATACGTTCGCCCACATTGTTCGCCGGTGGCGAGGGAAGATAAATAAGCTCAATCATCATCACCTTCTTCCTCGCACGATATGCAAAACGATCACTTTAGATGATGGGTATTTTAATCTTCTTAGAAAACTCAGTCGCCCAAATGCATTTTGGCGGTGACGACTTTAAATAAACTTATTAGTCAGTCGCCCTTCCTCGCGATATTGATACCGACTTATTTTGTTACGACGTGTTCCATTGCCATAGCAGAATATATTGAATCTTCATCCGATGATCAATTAAGATTAAAATAAAATATGTCTCTTAAGATATGGAGCATAATTGTGTCTATTAATGTCAGAATGGAATTTAGTTATCGAGTGATCGCCGAATTATTATTTTAAACATTATTTCGGTGATCACGAGATGAAATAAAATCATATAGTACTCTAATAAACATATCATTTTTTATGGTTTCCGGTGATTGTTTTCGTCTAATATATTTTTTATCCACTTTTAATCATTGCCGGAAACTTCATTTCACTACAATACATACCCGCATACCCATTTATGTTAGAATACAAATTTCAATTTTTAAGTTACTTTCTGTCTACTGTCAAAATTGAAAACGAGACAAAGCAAATTCATTAGAACATACTATTTTTAAAAATTGTCAGAAAACAGCTAATATACAATAGTATACATGCAATCTGTTCGAGGAAATACGAAACACAACCAGTGGAATAGAAAATACCATCTTCCACTGTTTCAAAGCAGTGCAAACTAGCATTTCATTCATTGAGAAAACTCTTTTCTTTAGTCCAACTAGATATGTTTTCGTTTGTGACCATGTATTTATTAATTCTGAATTCTTAATTTGGATATATTAATTCACTATTTATTCTTCATATCTCATGTTGTAGCAAATCTGCAAACTGAGAAAATTAAGCAAAACTTGAAACATTCACACAGACTGATCCCGAGATTATAAAAGTATTTTCAGAACTCAAACTCGACCTCACGTGATTTGATTTGTTTTTATTTAAGCTCAGCTGAACCAATCAGAAGCTTGAGACTGAGTTTGAGATTGGAAAAAGGTTTTATAACCTCCAAGCCTGTATTATTACCGTCCCGTGAGACGAACACTGTTTAGTGAAATCGAACGTTACTCGCTATGTAAAGCAAGGTACACGAAAAATGCAGTAGCAACGCATATGTGCAGAGCCAGGAAGAACACAAACACGAGCACAGCTGATATTGAGCAGCACGCGACAGCATCACCGACACCGGCAGTATTCGATGCACGAGGGTGTTCGTCAATTTCATCCTGATAGTCATCAAATGCATCATCTCCGTCATCCCAAGCTGTTGCTATTGACGAAATACGAACATTACGCGTGGTTTCCGGATTCGTGTCCCTTATCGGCGCTACAGAACCGCGCCCAGAACCCGAATCTTTTGAACGCATTGAAGATTTATTTTTCGGAACGAGACTTTCACTGATCCAACTGCAACTATCGCATCGTTCAAATTTACCCAACAGTACAACGGCTACAAAAGTAACTGCCGCGTTCAGAAGAAGTTCCGCGCACATGTAATACATGATTATAGAGTCTGGCATTATGTTCGACGGCATATAAGTCATCGCCCACAGAAGTATTACGATGACGCCAATCATGTTCATTATACTGTAATTGGATCGCTGACCCGCTTCATTTGGTAAGAAGAACGCAAACAAATGTAATAGACCCATAATCAACAGCGGACAGATGACAAGAAATGCTAAAAGTTGCGATTTCCTTTCGATGGTTACTTTATACTCGACATAAGAATGCGAGTTCACGGAAGAACTGGTTGCGGATGATTTGGTCAGGTTCCATATGCTGCTTTCGTGATATGAGTTTGTTCCGATAGAACTACTAGCGGCAACTAAAGTCATTTCTGAACTATCTAGATCCAAAGAGGAAAACTGGATCGAACAAACGTGCGTATCAAATGGGAAAAGGGAATTCGAGTCGCATGATACCTTTGTGTATACCCATGGTTTCCAAACAACTTGTGCTGTGTCTAAGCTGAATGTCATTACATCATCGTCCGATCCAACTCTTGAAGTTGATAAAACAGTGTTTACTATCGATATCGGTGGCTTCCATATCGCGGTTGCAGGAACTGTGATATCGATGGCATCTGCAACCCGTGTATATCGCTCCTCTGTCCACGTGATGGTCAGATATCCGGACATAGTAACGTAACCAGTGTCGTCGTCAAACTGAACGATTGATACTAAATCAAGATCTAGTGTGACCGCCATAGTAGACCCGACAATATCTACAGGAATGGTTTTTGATTTGTCAAAGTAAATATCCGATATTTCCGCATATTGGGTGTCGATGTCCGATAACGTTGTAATCGCTGCTGTAACTCCAGTTGTCAGAAACATGCTGACGACCACACAAACGATAGCAGTTAGGCGCACCATCTCCATTGTTTCAAATTAATGAGTCCATAAATATACCGAGCATTGAATAGAAACGAATGTGTTGCATATATTCAACGATGGTTCTCGTAGTCAGTAACTGTGTCCACACCTTGTCAAACGAATAACTCAGAAGACCAATGCTATTAATATTGGTCAAATTGAAAACTAGTTCTGTTCACGAAATCTTATTTTCCCTGTTATTTAAATAGTATGCGTTGCGTTTTCACACTAATCAATTCGTTCTTTATCAGCCAGACGAAACTTGTTCTGTAACTCAAATTACTAACTTGTCATATTGCATTCTTAATTGTTCGCTTAATTAAAAATATTGACAGCTGACATATCTCTACGGGAAGATTTCCACATGTTTAGTTGAAACGATTCCAAAAAGTTTCAAATTAATTCAATTATGTGTTCAGTCATTATTTATATACCGATTATCTTTATAAAAGTGACAGTCACAATTGACGTCATGAATGATACCAAGGAAAAAACACTTCAAAAACGAGCCCAGCTGATATTTAAAAATGATAATACAAACCTTACAATAGTTCAGAAGACCAACTACGCTGGTGACATATTGATACATACTCAATTAGCATTGTCGAGATCGTTACATGCATGTATACACATTTAAAACGGTCGCATACTAAGACATGGCAATTACAGTTTTAAAAACTTTAAGAATTTATATTCAATGTTTATAAGTTAAATGTTTGTCGTTTATGAGCCCTTCACGGCTGTATATGTGTATTTAAAGCGACACTACATCGGTGAAAACACACATTTCTACAGAATGTATTTTCCTATTATATGGTATAATATGTTTCCAAATATTTGCCTCAAATACTAAGTATTACAACAAATAAACAAACGTCGTATACGCGGTTTGTTGACATAACAAAATAATGTAACCATCCATGCGTAATACAATTAGTGTATCCTGAAAAAACACGATTTATGGTACAGATTTACCGTGATATCTCACATGTGTGCCTATTTATTTGTAGACTATTCTTAGTTATATTAGCTCGCGTTTAGTATTGACTCAGATGACAAACAAACGTCAATTCAGGAGCATGGATGACCGTTATATGAAATCATATTTTCAATCAACAAAAAGAGTGTTTATTGATTCAATGTTAGTGTTCGAATGTATTCTGAAGAATTTGTAGTAGCAATGCATTTATACGTGAACAAATGCATTTTATTGGCTTTTTGCGATGTAATGTCGCTTTAATTGAACTAACAATATATAATGCACGAGAAATGTAGCCTGTAAATACGTAATTAATAGTTGAGTATGAAATATTATAATGACATACTAGACCATGGAACTCAACTTTACAAATGGAAACGCATGCATGCAATGTTACGTTTAATCAATGTACTGGTTTTTTTAAATTTTTATGTCGTATTTTATCTTTGAAATATCTCTTTAGCACTCGTTAGTTTTCCTTCTCAATACTACTTCATCATCATGAGTACTTTGATTAATCCAATTTGCAACCTATATTAAGTTTTACCAGGTACATAGATTAGTTAATACAAATTTATTTTAGCTCGGTTGCGAAACTAGTTCTTACAACTATATTGATCACTCTCGAGACCGCAATCATGATCGAATCCATCGCCTCGAGGGAGAAAGAAGAGGCAATGTGGAATTTAAATGCCTTGCACAAGAACGCAATCGTAACGTCTACAGATTGGCGCGACCTCCAGTTCGCACCTGAAGCGAGCGCGCTATAACTGCGCTATCGCGACTTCCACAACATAGAAATATTGTAGATATATTGCAATGGTATGGCTATAGCGCTTAGTCTCTGATAACTAATATATTGTCCATGTGATATCTATGTTATACAATTTATAATTGTATGATATAAATTGGTGACACTTCATGAAAACTTTATATTGAAAATGTAGTGTGTAGATTGAAAATTGAAAATGTAGTATGTAGATTGAAATTGTAGTATGTAGATTGAACATGTGATTAGATTGAAAATGTAGTGTGTAGATTGAAATTGTAGTGTGTAGATTGAAGATGTAGTGTGTAGATTGAAAATATAGTGTGTAGATTGAAAATGTAGTGATTAGATTGAAAATGTAGTGTGTAGATTGAAAATGTAGTGTAGATTGAACATGTAGTGTGTATATTGAAAATGTAGTGTGTATATTGAACATGTAGTGTGTAGATTGACAATTGAAAATGTAGTGTGTAGATTGAAAATGTAGTGTGTAGATTGACATTGTAGTGTGTAGATTGAAAATGTAGTGTTGAAATTGTAGTGTGTAGATTGAAAATGTAGTGTGTAGATTGAAAATGTAGTGTGTAGATTGAAATTGTAGTGTGTATATTGAAAATTGTAGTGTGTAGATTGAAAATGTAGTGTAGATTGAAAATGTAGTGTGTAGATATCTGAACATTGAAGTGTGTAGATTGAAAATGTAGTGTAGATTGAACATGTGGTGTGTAGATTGAAAATATAGTGTGTAGATTGAAAATGTAGTGTGTAGATTGAAAATGTAGTGTGTAGATTGAACATGTGGTGTGTAGATTGAAAATATAGTGTGTAGATTGAAAATGTAGTGTGTAGATTGAAAATGTAGTGAGTAGATTGAAAATGTAGTGTGTAGATTGAACATGTAGTGTGTATATTGAAAATATAGTATGTAGATTGAAAATGTAGTGTGTAGATTTAAAATGTAGTGTGTAGATTGAAAACTGAAGTGTGTAGATTGAAAATGTAGTGTGTATATTTAAAATGTAGTGTGTAGATTGAAAACTGAAGTGTGTAGATTGAAAATGTAGTGTAGATTGAACATGTGGTGTGTAGATTGAAAATGTAGTGTAGATTGAACATGTGGTGTGTATATTGAAAATGTAGTGTATAGATTGAACATGTGGTGTGTAGATTGAAAATATAGTGTGTAGATTGAAAATGTAGTGTGTAGATTGAAAATGTAGTGTGTAGATTGAAAATGTAGTGTGTAGATTGAAAATGTAGTGTGTAGATTGAACATGTAGTGTGTATATTGAAAATATAGTGTGTAGATTGAAAATGTAGTGTGTAGATTGAAAATGTAGTGTGTAGATTGAACATGTAGTGTGTATATTGAAAATATAGTGTGTAGATTGAAAATGTAGTGTGTAGATTGAAAATGTAGTGTGTAGATTGAACATGTAGTGTGTATATTGAAAATATAGTGTGTAGATTGAAAATGTAGTGTGTAGATTGAAAATGTAGTGTGTAGATTGAACATGTAGTGTGTATATTGAAAATATAGTGTGTAGATTGAAAATGTAGTGTGTAGATTGAAAATGTAGTGTGTAGATTGAACATGTAGTGTGTATATTGAAAATATAGTGTGTAGATTGAAAATGTAGTGTGTAGATTGAAAATGTAGTGTGTAGATTGAACATGTAGTGTGTATATTGAAAATATAGTGTGTAGATTGAAAATGTAGTGTGTAGATTGAAAATGTAGTGTGTAGATTGAACATGTAGTGTGTATATTGAAAATATAGTGTGTAGATTGAAAATGTAGTATGTAGATTGAAAATGTAGTATGTAGATTGAAAATTGAAGTGTGTAGATTGAAAATGTAGTGTGTAGATTGAAAATGTAGTGTGTAGATTTAAAATGTAGTGTGTAGATTGAAAACTGAAGTGTGTAGATTGAAAATGTAGTGTAGATTGAAAATGTGGTGTGTAGATTGAAAATGTAGTGTGTATATTGAAAATGTAGTGTGTATATTGAAAATGTAGTGTGTACCATAATCACGTGTGTATACGGCCATGTACATATATATTGATTTCATTTAATGATACATTGATGAGTTATAATCTTAATCGTTGTATATTAACTTTCATTGTATATATGGATTTGCACTCGGTGACTTAGAGGACTACATTATCTCTTCTTGTGTTTTACGTTTATTTATCGTCGCTACTGGTTGCCCATATGAGCGACGCCTCCTGAAGAGATCAGACATTTTAGATTGTTGGAGGATAGTGCAAAGATACAGACATATACCCATTCCAGAGTCTCCTCTGGTTCTTTTACGTGCACGGTGTAAAGCACCGACACGAGACCTCGGTTTAACGTCCCATCTGAAAGACTGTTAATTTTATTAGGGTCAGACGAGGGGTCGAACCTGCGATCACTGGATTACCAGTCCAGCGTGTTACCACTGGACTACAGATCCGTCTGTAAAAACAAAGCAAAACAAATACTTTAAATATATTAAGGAACGTTTGCAATATAAATATAGCACATGGCCAGAGAGCATGGCCAAATAGATTGATATTATCAAATGTGCTGATTTGCATAATTGGACTAGATATAGCCAGTTATTGATTGATCATTGATAATTTGACCATATAGTGTGTAAGTGCATACAATAGCGCCAACAGCGCACTCTCTCTCTCTCTCTCTCTCTCTCTCTCTCTCTCTCCCCCCTCTCTCTCTCTCTCTCTCTCTCTCTCCCCCCTCCCTATATATCTCTCTCTTTTTCTCTTTTCTTTCTTTCTTTCTTTCTATCTCTCTCTCTATCTCTCTCCCTCTCTCCTCTCCTCTCTCTCTCTCTCTCTCTCTCTCTCTCTCTCTCGCTCTCTCTCTCTCTCTCTCTCTCAGTATAATGAAAGAGAGTGTACCCTGGGAGAGAGCAATAACCGAGTCTCTTTTCTTTCTTTCTTTCTTTCTATCTTTCTTTCTTTCTCTCTCTCTCTCTCTATCTCACAGCATAATGAAAGAGAGTGTACACTGGGAGAGAGCAATAACCGAGTACTAGCCTCACTATGTGGCTCTAGTTGCAGACCCTGATGTCTGGTTACATTATAAGAGGAATTTTTATTATATGATATATTATATCTAGCCTTTAACGATAAGTCTAACGAGTGAAGGAACAGTGGCTAACACGTTGTACACGTACTCCAGGGATCACAGGTTCGATCCACCGTCTGACCCTAATAACATTAACAGTCTTACAGATGGGACATTAAACCGAGGTCTAGCGTCGGTGTTTTACACCGTGCATGTAAAAGAACCAGAGGAGACTCTGGAATGGTTCTCTCTCTCTGTATCATTGCACTATCCTCCAAAATTCTAAAATGACTAATCTCTTCAGGAGGCCTCGCTCATATGGGCAACCGGTAGCGATAGTTGTTGCCAAAACTTCAATCTTGAAAATATATTGACATTCCGATATTAAAGCTTTCTTTACCCCCTGTATAAGTATTGTGCGAAAGTAATACATATTTTATAATAACAGACGTATTTTCGAGAGGCCTGTACGTTTGAAATGGGGAAGAAATACAACGCAAGCAATAGAATAGTAATTATATTAGTTGTACTTGTAATAATGGAAATACAAATTATGAGTGTGTCTCCGTGGCCGAGTAGATACGGTCGTTTACTTCAAATAATTTGCCCCTCACCGATGCTGGTTCGAATCCCACTGGGGTGTCGTATTTTTCCATCTGAGAGAGCTGCCCAACTGGCTTGCGGAAGGTCGGTGTTTCTACATGGGTCCCTGTCTGAAATACTGTTCGAAATGGCACTCTGAGTCTCCCCTCACCAAAATAAAGAGTCGCCGTATGACCCCAACTGTTGGTGCGACGTTAAACTCAAAAGTCCGATTAGCGCAGTGGTTAGCTCGCTTCTCGCCAATGCAACCCAGGTTCGATCCTCGGACCGGGAAGTATGTGAGATGGTACAGTAGTCGCCAGATCGGATAGGTGGGTTTTCTCCGGGTACTCCGGTTTCCTCCCACACGAATGACAACATTTATGCTTTCATCCGCGCCAACGAGAGTGATTAATATATTAATATAACATTAAAACATGCTTCGCACTCGGTGTAAAATAAATAAAGTTTTAAAAAAAACAACCAAAAAACAAACGCACACAAATTATGAATATTGCGATAACGAATCACTATAACATCTGTTTTTTCAAACAAGCCATTTGGCCATTATCCTATACCAATGCTCGTGTATATATATAATATATATATATTATATTATATATATATATATTATATATATATATATCTTCATTCCTCAGTGAAACAGAACTGTCTCGTTTAACTCTTTCAGCGTCGAATAAATTCAGAGCATTTACAAACAACATATATCCTGATCAGACGCGGCAGTACGCCTCGATCTGTGTTGTTTGCTATTCGGGCAGGTGCTTCAGCCCCACTGTGTGAAGAGCAATCAGCGTATAGCCTGATCAGACGGCACGTTCTGTTCTCTCTGGTCGTGTTCTCTGCGTTTTGCAAAGTCGCTTTTATGCGATATTGGTGGTGAATGAGTTAAGAGATGATCCAAATTAATAAAAGTTACTTCATTGCTGGTGGAATGGACATATACCCTTTAAGCACTGCATATCGGTGGCGTGATAGTGCAGTGGATGCGCGTTCGCTTCATGTGCAAACGGTCCGGAGTTCGAGCCCCGCTGGAGCCGTTACGATTGTTCCCTTAGGCAAGGCATTTAAATTCCACGTGTCTCTTCTCTCTCCCTCGTGGCGATGGATTCCATCAGTAATGAGGTCTCGAGAGTGATTAATATATAACCGTCTCCGTGGCCTAGTGGATAAGGCGTCCGCCTACGGAGCGGGAGGTCGAAAGTTCGAATCTCGTCAGGGGTTCGTTCTGATATGGCCGGTTGGTGAGCCGCCAGCTAGTTAAATAATGGTTACCGATTGCCTACCGCCTGGCGCCTGGCATACAAGTATAGGATTCGGGAAGTACTGATGTTCATGAACAAGAGGTGTCTCGTAAGTCAGAAATGGCTGGCCCTTTAAATAGGGGTGACACTATAATAAACAAACACTTTACTTTACTTTACTTTATAAGTTATCAGAACTTGTTTCGCAATCGAGCTCAAATAAATAGATAACACTCAATAACACTGCCACTAATGAAATAGATATAAATTGAAAAGTTAGATATTATGATAAATATGGGTATACAACAGTGTTCTGGTTACAACACATTAACAAGATCGGGTAATCCGTATATACAAATATGGAATTGAATTACCTGTACGTATATAGATTCATATCTAGTAACTGGGCAGTGATTTCTCTGTGAAACTAACGTATATAGAAATACATATAATTGCTAACCAGGTATTGTGTTTGTTCTTCAAAAGATCAAACATTCCTTGCGGTAGTTACACTAATCATACCATATTTTACTGGCAGACGAAATCTGATCATTAAAGGGGGGGGGACATAACATTTAAGATTGTGCTAGATATTAACAAAGCATTCATAAATTGACAAATTAACAACAGAAGCCATGTCGGTGCCTCAGTGTCCGAATGGTTAATGGCGTTGACTTTAAACCACTTGCCCCTCACCGTTGTAGCTTCGAATCACATTGTGTTCCTCAAATTATTTCATGCAAAGAAGCTATCCATCTGTATTGTGGAAGGTGTATGGTTCTACCAGGGTTCCAAATAAAATTATGATATGGAAGTTCCCTTAGAAGAACGAACTGCAATTACATTGTAATATAATCACCACGATGTATGTTAGAAGTTATCTACTATGCAGCTGTATTGATATTATCAAGGTAGTTTTTTTTTTAGAAAACACGACTATTTATTGCCATAGCATGATCAGCAGCTGTCAGTCCATCAGAAAAAATCAATAAGTGTACTTCAACGTTCACTGTAGTATATGTACTTCAACGTTCACTGTAGTATATGTACTTCAACGTCCACTGTAGTATATGTACTTCAACGTTCAATGTAGTATATGTACTTCAACGTCCACTGTAGTATATATACTTCAACGTCCACTGTAGTATATGTACTTCAACGTTCACTGTAGTATATATACTTCAACGTTCCCTGTAGTATATGTACTTCAACGTTCACTGTAGTATATATACTTCAACGTTCACTGTAGTATATGTACTTCAACGTTCACTGTAGTATATGTACTTCAACGTTCACTGTAGTATATGTACTTCAACGTTCGCTGTAGTATATGTACTTAAACGTTCGCTGTAGCATATATACTTCAACGTTCACTGTAGTATATGTACTTCAACGTTCACTGTAGTATATGTACTTCAACGTTCTCTTGTAGTATGTACTTCAACGTTCGCTGTAGTATATGTACTTAAACGTTCGCTGTAGCATATATACTTCAACGTTCACTGTAGTATATGTACTTCGACGTTCACTGTAGTATATGTACTTCGACGTTCACTGTAGTATATGTACTTCAACGTTCACTGTAGTATATGTACTTCAACGTTCACTGTAGTATATGTACTTCAACGTTCACTGTAGTATATGTACTCCAACGTTCCCTGTAGTATATGTACTTCAACGTTCACTGTAGTATATGTACTTCAACGTTCCCTGTAGTATATGTACTTCAACGTTCCCTGTAGTATATGTACTTCAACGTTCACTGTAGTATATGTACTTCAACGTTCACTGTAGTATATGTACTTCAACGTCCACTGTAGTATATATACTTCAACGTTCACTGTAGTATATGTACTTCAACGTCCACTGTAGTATATATACTTCAACGTTCACTGTAGTATATGTACTTCAACGTCCACTGTAGTATATATACTTCAACGTCCACTGTAGTATATGTACTTCAACGTTCACTGTAGTATATGTACTTCAACGTTCACTGTAGTATATGTACTTCAACGTTCACTGTAGTATATGTACTTCAACGTTCACTGTAGTATATGTACTTCAACGTTCACTGTAGTATATGTACTTCAACGTCCACTGTAGTATATATACTTCATCGTTCACTGTAGTATATATACTTCAACGTCCACTGTAGTATATGTACTTCAACGTTCACTGTAGTATATGTACTTCAACGTTCACTGTAGCATATATACTTCAACGTTCACTGTAGCATATATACTTCAACGTTCACTGTAGTATATGTACTTCAACGTTCACTGTAGTATATGTACTTCAACGTTCACTGTAGTATATGTACTTCAACGTTCACTGTAGTATATGTACTTCAACGTTCACTGTAGTATATGTACTTCAACGTTCACTGTAGTATATGTACTCCAACGTTCCCTGTAGTATATGTACTTCAACGTTCACTGTAGTATATGTACTTCAACGTTCCCTGTAGTATATGTACTTCAACGTTCCCTGTAGTATATGTACTTCAACGTTCACTGTAGTATATGTACTTCAACGTTCCCTGTAGTATATGTACTTCAACGTTCACTGTAGTATATGTACTTCAACGTTCACTGTAGTATATGTACTTCAACGTTCACTGTAGTATATGTACTTCAACGTTCCCTGTAGTATATGTACTTCAACGTTCCCTGTAGTATATGTACTTCAACGTTCACTGTAGTATATGTACTTCAACGTTCAATTTAGTATATGTACTTCAACGTTCACTGTAGTATATGTACTTCAACGTTCCCTGTATTATATGTACTTCAACGTTCACTGTAGCATATGTACTTCAACGTTCACTGTAGTATATGTACTTCAACGTTCCCTGTAGTATATGTACTTCAACGTTCACTGTAGTATATGTACTTCAACGTTCCCTGTATTATATGTACTTCAACGTTCACTGTAGCATATGTACTTCAACGTTCACTGTAGTATATGTACTTCAACGTTCCCTGTATTATATGTACTTCAACGTTCACTGTTGTATATGTACTTCAACGTTCCCTGTAGTATATGTACTTCAACGTTCACTGTAGTATATGTACTTCAACGTTCACTGTAGTATATGTACTTCAACGTTCACTGTAGTATATTTACTTCAACGTCCACTGTAGTATATGTACTTCAACGTTCACTGTAGTATATGTACTTCAACGTTCACTGTAGTATATGTACTTCAACGTTCACTGTAGTATATGTACTTCAACGTTCTCTTGTAGTATATGTACGTCAACGTTCATTGTAGTATAATTATGTACTCCAACGTTCTCTTGTAGTATATGTACTTCAACGTTCACTGTAGTATATGTACTTAAACGTTCGCTGTAGTATATGTACTTCAACGTTCACTGTAGTATATGTACTACAACGTTCACTGTAGCATATGTACTTCAACGTTCACTGTAGCATATGTACTTCAACGTACACTGTAGCATATGTACTTCAACGTTCACTGTAGCATATGTACTTCAACGTTCACTGTAGTATATGTACTTCAACGTTCACTGTAGTATATGTACTTCAACGTTCACTGTATTATATGTACTTCAACGTCCACTGTAGTATATGTACTTCAACGTTCACTGTAGTATATGTACTTAAACGTTCCCTGTAGTATATGTACTTCAACGTTCACTGTAGTATATGTACTTCAACGTTCCCTGTATTATATGTACTTCAACGTTCCCTGTATTATATGTACTTCAACGTTCGCTGTAGTATATGTACTTCAACGTTCTCTTGTAGTATATGTACTTCAACGTTCTCTTGTAGTATATGTACGTCAACGTTCACTGTAGTATAATTATGTACTTCAACGTTCACTGTAGTATGTGTACTTCAACGTTCTCTTGTAGTATATGTACTTCAACGTTCTCTTGTAGTATATGTACGTCAACGTTCACTGTAGTATAATTATGTACTTCAACGTACACTGTAGTATATGTACTTCAACGTTCACTGTAGTATGTGTACTTCAACGTTCACTGTAGTATATGTACTTCAACGTTCACTGTAGTATATGTACTTCAACGTTCACTGTAGTATATGTACTTCAACGTTCACTGTAGTATATGTACTTCAACGTTCACTGTAGTATATGTACTTCAACGTTCACTGTAGTATATGTACTTCAACGTTCGCTGTAGTATATGTACTTCAACGTTCGCTGTAGTATATGTACTTCAACGTTCCCTGTAGTATATGTACTTCAACGTTCCCTGTAGTATATGTACTTCAACGTTCACTGTAGTATATGTACTCCAACGTCCACTGTAGTATATGTACTTCAACGTTCTCTTGTAGTATATGTACTTCAACGTTCTCTTGTAGTATATGTACTTCAACGTTCACTGTAGTATATGTACTTCAACGTTCTCTTGTAGTATATGTACTTCAACGTTCACTGTAGTATATGTACTTCAACGTTCACTGTAGTATATGTACTTCAACGTTCACTGTAGTATATGTACTTAAACGTTCACTGTAGTATATGTACTTCGACATTCGCTGTAGTATATGTACTTCGACGTTCCCTGTAGTATATGTACTTCAACGTTCCCTGTAGTATATGTACTTCAACGTTCACTGTAGTATATGTACTTCAACGTTCACTGTAGTATATGTACTTCAACGTTCACTGTAGTATATGTACTTCAACGTTCACTGTAGTATATGTACTTCAACGTTCGCTGTAGTATAATTATGTACTTCAACGTTCACTGTAGTATATGTACTTCAACGTTCACTGTAGTATAATTATGTACTTCAACGTTCACTGTAGTATATGTACTCCAACGTTCACTGTAGTATATGTACTTCAACGTTCACTGTAGTATATGTACTCCAACGTCCACTGTAGTATATGTACTTCAACGTTCTCTTGTAGTATATGTACTTCAACGTTCTCTTGTAGTATATGTACTTCAACGTTCACTGTAGTATATGTACTTCAACGTTCTCTTGTAGTATATGTACTTCAACGTTCACTGTAGTATATGTACTTCAACGTTCACTGTAGTATATGTACTTCAACGTTCACTGTAGTATATGTACTTAAACGTTCACTGTAGTATATGTACTTCGACGTTCGCTGTAGTATATGTACTTCGACGTTCCCTGTAGTATATGTACTTCAACGTTCCCTGTAGTATATGTACTTCAACGTTCCCTGTAGTATATGTACTTCAACGTTCACTGTAGTATATGTACTTCAACGTTCACTGTAGTATATGTACTTCAACGTTCGCTGTAGTATAATTATGTACTTCAACGTTCACTGTAGTATATGTACTTCAACGTTCACTGTAGTATAATTATGTACTTCAACGTTCTCTGTAGTATATGTACTTCAACGTTCGCTGTAGTATATGTACTTCACCGTTCTCTTGTAGTATATGTACTTCGACGTTCACTGTAGTATATGTACTCCAACGTTCACTGTAGTATATGTACTTCAACGTTCACTGTAGTATATGTACTTCAACGTTCACAGTAGTATATGTACTTCAACGTTCACTGTAGTATATATACTTAAACGTTCCCTGTAGTATATGTACTTCAACGTTCACTTGTAGTATATGTACTTCAACGTTCCCTGTAGTATATGTACTTCAACGTTCCCTGTAGTATATGTACTTCAACGTTCACTGTAGTATATGTACTTCAACGTTCACTGTAGTATATGTACTTCAACGTTCACTGTAGTATATGTACTTCAACGTTCACTGTAGTATATGTACTTCAACGTTCACTGTAGTATATGTACTTCAACGTTCCCTGTAGTATATGTACTTCAACGTTCACTGTAGTATATGTACGTCAACGTTCACTGTAGTATAATTATGTACTTCAACGTTCACTGTAGTATATGTACTTCAACGTGCACTGTAGTATATGTACTTCAACGTTCACTGTAGTATATGTACTTCAACGTTCACTGTAGTATATGTACTTCAACGTTCTCTTGTAGTATATGTACTTCAACGTTCACTGTAGTATATGTACTTCAACGTTCACTGTAGTATATGTACTTCAACGTTCACTGTAGTATATGTACTTAAACGTTCACTGTAGTATATGTACTTCGACGTTCGCTGTAGTATATGTACTTCGACGTTCCCTGTAGTATATGTACTTCAACGTTCCCTGTAGTATATGTACTTCAACGTTCCCTGTAGTATATGTACTTCAACGTTCACTGTAGTATATGTACTTCAACGTTCACTGTAGTATATGTACTTCAACGTTCGCTGTAGTATAATTATGTACTTCAACGTTCACTGTAGTATATGTACTTCAACGTTCACTGTAGTATAATTATGTACTTCAACGTTCTCTGTAGTATATGTACTTCAACGTTCGCTGTAGTATATGTACTTCACCGTTCTCTTGTAGTATATGTACTTCGACGTTCACTGTAGTATATGTACTCCAACGTTCACTGTAGTATATGTACTTCAACGTTCACTGTAGTATATGTACTTCAACGTTCACTGTAGTATATGTACTTCAACGTTCACTGTAGTATATATACTTAAACGTTCCCTGTAGTATATGTACTTCAACGTTCACTTGTAGTATATGTACTTCAACGTTCCCTGTAGTATATGTACTTCAACGTTCCCTGTAGTATATGTACTTCAACGTTCACTGTAGTATATGTACTTCAACGTTCACTGTAGTATATGTACTTCAACGTTCACTGTAGTATATGTACTTCAACGTTCACTGTAGTATATGTACTTCAACGTTCCCTGTAGTATATGTACTTCAACGTTCACTGTAGTATATGTACGTCAACGTTCACTGTAGTATAATTATGTACTTCAACGTTCACTGTAGTATATGTACTTCAACGTGCACTGTAGTATATGTACTTCAACGTTCACTGTAGTATATGTACTTCAACGTTCACTGTAGTATATGTACTTCAACGTTCACTGTAGTATATGTACTTCAACGTGCACTGTAGTATATGTACTTCAACGTTCCCTGTAGTATATGTACTTCAACGTTCACTGTAGTATATGTACTTCAACGTTCACTGTAGTATATGTACTTCAACGTTCGCTGTAGTATAATTATGTACTTCAACGTTCACTGTAGTATATGTACTTCAACGTTCACTGTAGTATAATTATGTACTTCAACGTTCTCTGTAGTATATGTACTTCAACGTTCGCTGTAGTATATGTACTTCACCGTTCTCTTGTAGTATATGTACTTCGACGTTCACTGTAGTATATGTACTCCAACGTTCACTGTAGTATATGTACTTCAACGTTCACTGTAGTATATGTACTTCAACGTTCACTGTAGTATATGTACTTCAACGTTCACTGTAGTATATATACTTAAACGTTCCCTGTAGTATATGTACTTCAACGTTCACTTGTAGTATATGTACTTCAACGTTCCCTGTAGTATATGTACTTCAACGTTCCCTGTAGTATATGTACTTCAACGTTCACTGTAGTATATGTACTTCAACGTTCACTGTAGTATATGTACTTCAACGTTCACTGTAGTATATGTACTTCAACGTTCACTGTAGTATATGTACTTCAACGTTCACTGTAGTATATGTACTTCAACGTGCACTGTAGTATATGTACTTCAACGTTCACTGTAGTATATGTACTTCAACGTGCACTGTAGTATATGTACTTCAACGTGCACTGTAGTATATGTACTTCAACGTTCACTGTAGTATATGTACTTCAACGTTCACTGTAGTATATGTACTTCAACGTTCACTGTAGTATATGTACTTCAACGTGCACTGTAGTATATGTACTTCAACGTTCACTGTAGTATATGTACTTCAACGTGCACTGTAGTATATGTACTTCAACGTGCACTGTAGTATATGTACTTCAACGTTCACTGTAGTATATGTACTTCAACGTTCACTGTAGTATATGTACTTCAACGTTCACTGTAGTATATGTACTTCAACGTGCACTGTAGTATATGTACTTCAACGTTCACTGTAGTATATGTACTTCAACGTGCACTGTAGTATATGTACTTCAACGTCCACTGTAGTATATGTACTTCAACGTTCATTGTAGTATATGTACTTCAACGTGCACTGTAGTATATGTACGTCAACGTTCTCTTGTAGTACACGTATTTTGACGTGTCGTGCTACTTATGAGAAGTATTACTATCTCTGGCAATGTATTCTGTAATTAGTGTTTCAAACATATTATTAAGTAGTTTGATTGTGACATTGATATTATTTAGATGTCGTCATTAGCTGCCTGTAAACAGTGGCACTAGAAAAACTACAGTCAAAAACGATTGACCTCCAGCAAACGCAAGGAAAAAGAACGTGTCAAGAATTCTGCCCACTTCTGCCCAGGTCACCTCTTCCTCTAAATCTGCAAGAGAGTCTACCTCACTGTCCTCAGAGTATTCATCCATAACCTGACTTATTCTGGATATTCTACTAGCCCTTCTGGAAATCGGAATGCCAATCTTCTCCTGGACTATGGGTTTAGGCAGTTTCTCTTTCTCTGAAGATCTTCGTGCCACCCGAATCTGCTTTATGACTTCTAAATCATAATCGACATTTTCTGATTCTGATGCTGATATTTTCATTTTCTTTGATTCTTTCTCCTTCAGAGAAGCCCTGGTTGGTGTAGTTTTCAGAGTCACGTCCATGGATTCACCACTGTCTATATCGTCCGTTGCTGATTTGCTGTGGTTGCCAATCGGATTAAGTGCGTTTCCCCTTTTGTTCGATGAAGTGCCTTTTGTAGCCTGGTCCCAGCGTTTCAGCAAATCTTCTTTTGTATCTAAGCTATTCTTTCCTTCAAATGTTACTTTCAAACTTTTACTCTCTTCACTGTGCTTGGGGACAGGCAGCACATCATTTTCTATATATGTGTCATCATGTGTTGAAACCTTTGTTTTCCGTAAAAAATTGAAACATGCAGTTGTCGATATTTTTTCTGTTTCAATTGATCCTTTTCTTTTGGCACTGGTAGTGCATTCCTCTTCATCTCCTCCATTGTTACTGTTGGATCGTTTTCCTAGAACTGAAGAACAACTTGCTGAATTTTTGTCAAGAACGTGAGCCCTTTCCTTCCGATCACTACCACAACTCATGCATTCATCATCCACACGCTTAGATGTATCTTTATGTCCTTCATTGTCTTTGGCCATGTCATCGTCCGATTCTTTTGAGGCCTTTCCGAAGATACCCACACATACATTTACACAATGCGATGTTTTCTGTATCTGTGCGTTTCTGTCTGTGTTTTCTTTTCTGTCATTTGATGATTCCTCTGCCTCTACGCCGCTGCCTATTTTGTTTGTATATGTTTGTGTTTCTTTTCTTTTCTTTAAAAACCTGAAACACGTTGAACGTTTGCCTATATTTGCTTTAGCTGGGTTTTCCTGGGTATGTCTCTTGCATTTCTTGCAACCGAGAACACACCCACAGCAGCATTTATTGTTCGATGTATTCTCTTTCTTTATACAGGAAAGAAAGCAACAGCATTTGCTTTTCGTTTCGACGTCCTCGTCTTCTTCATCTTCCGTTGTAGTTGATGCATTTTCCATCGCGGATTTTTCTATTATATTCTTATCTTTATCTACAGTTATTTGAGTTAGTGCATCCTCACTCGTGATTTTCTGTCTCTTACTACATCCACATGCATTTTTGATGCATCTGCAACACATTACACAACATCTAAGCTTATCGCATCCACAGTTAATGAACGTGACAGCCCGTTGCATCCATCTTGGTACTTCGCTCTTCTCTGGTTTATGATACACTCGCATCATAAGAATCGTAACAAGTGTCATTGCCCCGCTATTTGTCATCATGACCACGAGATAAAAACATAGGAACGAAATGGGGTTGGAACTGCGAGGCATAATATCCATGATCATGTTCAGTAGCACCATAAACGACAGGAAACATGTCACGGAGAACCCTACTCGTTCTCCTGACTCCGCTGGTAACAAAAACACTGTGGAGTTTAATAAACACAAAACCACAATAGGCAGAAGGATGTTAAATGCGAAATAGAGCGGCTTTCTCAGCATTGTTAGAGTGAATTTTATTTTCGATCCTTCGCTGTCTTGGTATGTTTCCGTGCTTGTTTTGTCAATAGTCCACTCTCCAGATAACCCATAATCTTCTTGATTCCATTCGTCTGACGTTGTTGTAATGAGTATTTCATCTGCTTTAAAACCCCAAGCTGTATATACAAATTCACATTGCTGTTTATCGAATGGGTAAAACGTCACATCCGGAGTACATGAAGCACTGATGACCACCCTTGGTTTCCACGTAACTCGATTCGTTACCATGTCGAACCGGCAAAGATAGGCTCTATCTCCAACATCACTCGTTTCACCAATAGCGTTTGTCAGAACAAGTTTCGGAGTCCAAATCATATCATACGGAACAAGAAATTCTTTTCTATCATCGATTTTAAACGAAATGGATCGTATAATAGACATTTCATCTACCCATGACATCTCCATGGCTACTACAAGCTCTATATTTCCTGCAACTTCATCGAAGCCGTTGATAGCATAAAGATATAGATCAACATTGACGACCATTGCTTGACTAACGTTAGCCAGTGGCGGAAAGTCTACTGTACTGTAACCATTCAGAGAGTATGCCGAAACAAGATTCACATAATTTTGAATATGAGAAATGTACATTGATCCGCATTTCGTAACAATTGCCAAGAAGTAAACGGTGCCGATCTCAAGCCTCATGTTGTTTTATAATACAGTTTATAAACAGTAATTCACCGGAATTAAATAATTCACTGATTCTGTTTTATTTCGTTCTTTTCGCTCCTTTTGCTTTTCCAATTTCTTTCTTTGTGGTTACACCGGAATTAAATAATTCACTTATTCTGTTTTTTCCCCGTGCTTTTCGTTCCATTTGCTTTTCCAATTTCTTTCTTTGTGGTTACACCGGAATTAAATAATTCACTGATTCTGTTTTATTTCATTCATTTCGCTCCTTTTGCTTTTCCAATGTCTTTCTTTGTTGTTACACCGGAATTAAATAATTCACTGATTCTGTTTTATTTCGTGCTTTTCGTTCCTTTTGCTTTTCCAATTTCTTTCTTTGTGGTAATATCAGAATTAACTAATTCACTGATTTGTTTTATTCGTTTCTTTTGTTGTTTTATTTCTTTCTCTGTGGTTTATGGCTGAATGAACATGCTATGGTATAGAAATCTAGTATCATCTGATATTAATGTAATATACACACACTGTCTACGTTTATTGTATGAAGTCAGTGAATCAAGCTGTTATAAAACAAAAGGAGAAAATCTTTTAATGGAATTAATATGCAATCTTTTATATAATATAGACATTGCTTTCAAAGTGTATTGTATGATATAATGTATGGCATGTATTCGTCTTTTAACCCGTAACCTGCCGAATAAATTGGACGGAATGTGCAAATAACATAGATCAAGAACAGCCGCGGCCTAACGCCTCGTCTGATCAGGATCTATGTTGCTGGATATTCAGACAAGTGTTTTAGCTCCACCATCTGAATAGCAAACAGCTGTGACTTTAGTCGTGATTGACTGGCTAATGGTTAATGAAAATAGTCGTGATTGACTGGCTAATGGTTAATGAAAATAGTCGTGATTGACTGGCTAATGGTTAATGAAAATAGTCGTGATTGACGGGCTAATGGTTAATGAAAATAATCGTGATTGACGGGCTAATGGTTAATGAAAATAGTCGTGATTGACGGGCTAATGGTTAATGAAAATAGTCGTGATTGACTGGCTAATGGTTAATGAAAATAAATACGTCCCTGTTCTAGAATTTGATACTCCCTGTAAGCGACTACAAACCCCAAACATGATACAAAATAAAGCGTTCTTTCAGAATTAATTCGGCAGGTTAAGTGCTAATTTGATTAAGTATTACCAGCATGGAAGTGAAAGTGTGTCAAATTTGTAAACTGTATGACAGACCCCCCCCCATTCAAGTTGCAAGCGCGCACTGTATCACTTCATAAGCAAACATCAGCAACCCCTCGTTTGTTTTAAGTTTGCATATACAGTCGTGGTATGTTGTGTTTACAGTGGATGTCTCCGTGTTCGAATAGTTACGTTCGATTACTTCAAACCACATGTCCCTCACCGCTGTATGTTCGAATTTCACTGGGGGTGTCGAATTATTTCATGTGAGGAGCTATCCAACTGACTTGCGGAAGGTCGATGGTTCTACCCAAGTGGCTGTCCTAGTGTTTTCCTCCACCAATAATAGCCGGAGAGTCGACAAATGACCGACGCTGTTTGTGCGACGTTAAGCGCCAAAAAACAAACAAATGCACTGTGCTTACAACTTTTTTTAAACTCTGTTTATTTTACCACGATTTAACAACTTATATTAATCACTCTCGTTGGCTCGGATGAAAGCGTATATGTGGTCATTCATGTGGGAGGAAACCGGAGTATCCGGAGAAAACCCACCTGTCCGATCTAGCGACCACCGTACCATCTCACATGCTTACAACTCGACAGTAATGTATGTAGGACATTTTACAAACTTTATGCAGTCCATAAATTAAAGCTAAATGTCAAAGATGGACTATTCACCAAGTCAATGTCCTGGCCCGATACACACATTTCAGAGAAAACATAAGGTTCGTTTCGTATCATTTTAATTACACAAATGGCTTTATTTATATGACAACAATATTCAAATGTGTAGCAGACTCTCTATATACAGTCAAACATGTATTAAGAGACCACCAAAGAGAAAGGCATATAAATTGTATTCATCTTCAATATCTTGAGCATTACAACATAAACAATATATTTCATTCCTTTCAATTCTATGTTAGCACCCCCCCCCCTCCCCCGTAGAATTCTATATTGAGAAGATACTCTGATTTTGGTTAAATCATATCTCGAACGAACAATTAATTAACAATTTCAAGTAATTTTCGTAACCAAAATCGGTCTTTAAATGTCGATATGTTTCAAGAACAGGCTATTATCTACAGAAACATCAATGATGCGCTGCTTAAGGCGACACTACATCGGTGTAAACGCAAATGTCTGCAGAATGTAATTTCCTCTATACAGTCAAACTTGTATTAAGAGACCACCAAAGAGAAAGGCAAAAGGCGGTATTTAAGTAGGGCTGGTCTCTTATACAGGCTAATACAAATGGGAACTGAAAAAGTTGTTTCTTAATACAAATAAGTGGTCTCTTAAAGCGACACTACATCAGTGAAAACACAAATTTCTACAGAATGTATTTTCCTATTATATGGTATAATTGTTTTCAAAATATTTGCCTCAAAAACTGAGTATTTCAACTAATAAACAAACGTCGTATACACGGTTTGCTGACATAACAAAATAATGTAAATAGGGTCGACATCCATGCATAATACAACTAGTGTATCCTGAATAACACGATTTATGGTACATATTTACCGTTATATCTCACAGTTGTGTCTATTTATTTGTAGACTAAATCTTAGTTAAATTATCTCTAAACGACATTATCTCGCGTTTATCAAACCGATGGCAAACAAACGTCAATTCAGGAGCACGGATGGCGGTTACATGAAATCCTACATTCACTTTTGAAAGTTTGTAGAACACAAAGACTGATATTGATTCAATATTAGTGTTCGAATGTATTCGGAAGAATTTGTAGTAGCAATGCATTTATACGTGAAAATTGTATTGTATTTGCTTTGTGCGATGTAATGTCGCTTTAATAGTTGTCTTTCGAGCATGTTTAACTATATTAGTGTAACTGGAATATCGTATATCTTTAGTCAAGCTCTAGAAATGAACAATAGACACGGTGCGGCTAGGCCTATATAATAGTGAATTTTGCTAAGATCGGGTTGTACAACTTCTCGTGAGAATACAGTCAAACCTGTGCGTGAATACCATCCCCTGTAGAGGTTGTCTTACATCCATGGCACTACATTAATAAAATAATTAATATTACTTGATGGGAGATATCGAAACAGTTTCCTTTAGAGGCGTAGTTTTAACAGGCGGTCTTTTATTTAGTTTATAGCTCGATTGCGAAACAAGTTCTTACAACTTATATTAATCGCTCTCGAGACCTCATTCCTGATGTAATCCATCGCCATGAGGGAGAGAGAAGAGGTAATGTGGAATTTAAATGCCTTGCCTAATGACACAATCGTAACGGCTCTAGCGGAGGCTCGAACTCCGGGCCTTTCGCACATGAAGCGAATTCGCTACCACGCGCTATTACGACTTCCGTGGTCTTTTATTTAGCACAGGCCGGACTGTAGAAATGTACGCCTATTCACATGATATATGCCAGTGTGTGCGTGTGACATGGATTCAAGGGATGCATGTCACGCGCACTAACATGCATCATTCATTTGATTATACTAAACAATGACAGTCGATTGCATAGATAAACCATAATTTATAGTTCAGTCGACGTTTTTAGCATTTTTAAAACAAGGCGTTTACTGTCAATTTTGCCAGTTGATATTTTAATGATGGTGCCAAAACCTGTTTTAATATTTTAAATAGAAGAAAAACATTGTTGTATAACTGAAGATTTTAACATATTGTATACATAGTAATGTTGTAAATACATCACTGAGTATTAAGATGTTATATAATTGTTCAGTATTTTACTAGTGCTGTGCGAAGGCTTTTACTGTACTTATTGTGTCTTAGAAAATTGTCTTCATTATATTGCTAAGTTTTAAGTCTCTCATATTTCTTCTTAGAAAGGTTTGCATGATGAAAGTTTCTATATTTTGTAATTATATGTATCATGTAAAGTGAGACTATAATAAACATATCTTATCTTATCTTATTTGAATTTTTAAACAGTGAAATGCGGGTCGTTCATTAAATCGAAATTCGCCGCGTACAACGACCAAGAGTAGCCTACTGCGGCGTATGACGAGATGGAGAGTCGAGTTGACTAGCGTAGAATTTGACAGCGTACATGATTCATGGCGAGTAGCTATGCCATTGGCCGCCTACCTCTAACAGAAGTTTTGGAACATTCACTCATATAATCCAGCCTGAGTTATGTGCCCTTATGTAACAATGAAAATATTCTACATCTGCCACGTGACCATGTAACTGTCACGGGTCAAAATCATAGGCAATCGATTGCATAGATACGTCCCCATGTAGTTCTGACATGTATACATGCACAAATCGTACCCTAGTCAACGCCATGCCTCGTCACACGCCGCAGTACCCACGACCGTTGTAATTTTAAGCGGCGAGTTTCCATTTTAATGAATGACAAGCACTTCACTGTGTTCAAATATCAACAAGATTTACAATAAAAGCCTTGTTTTAAAAATGCTAATAAAAAGGTCGATTGTACAATAAAAAAAATACTGTTTACATCACAGGAACTTGAAATTGTATCCATAAGCCACCAACGATCTCGTAACTCTATCCTAGGATACCCCCTCTATTAAAAAAAGTATTTTTCTAGAGTTACGAGACCATTGATGGCTTATGGATAACATTTCAAGTTCCTGTGATATATCTTAGAGCTGCATGGGGCGTATCTGCGTATCTATGCAATCAGTTGCCAAGGGTTAAAATATAAAATAGGTTTTGACAGATGAAATTGTTACACCGTGAGGTCAATGGAAGCTAAGTATTGTAAATAAAATTGAGGTATAATGCTGTTGTCTTTCATCAAAGTTTGTCCTTGTGTATTATTTGGCACTGTGAGTCGACAATAGCACTAACATTACGTCATAGTAGTAGTAATGTAGTATAGCACAGTGGGCATGACGTCATCCGCGTTGTGTAGTGTAGAGGTCGATATCAGCACAGTGGAGAGGATGCTATTGAGGCTCACCTATAATTGATGAAATATAAATACAATGTACCTAAGGATGGATTGATATTGTTGGAGTTAACACCAACACCGCATACTGCATTTCACACGAAAAATATTGCAGAAAGAGAAAACTGACAATGTTGTATACACGTTTGTAACTCTGCGACAAGAAACATGCACACGTGTGTAACTTGGTGACAGGAAGCATGCACACGTGAGTAACTTGGTGACAGGAAGCATACACACGTGAGTAACTTGGTGACAGGAAGCATGCACACTTGAGTAAATTGATAACAGGAAACATGCACACGTGAGTAACTTGATGACAGGAAACATGCACACGTGAGTAACTTGATGACAGGAAACATGCACACGTGAGTAACTTGGTGACAGGAAGCATGAACACATGAGTGCAACTTGGTGACAGAGGCACGCACACACGTATATAAGTTTACGACAGGAAGCACACGCGCATGCGTGTAGTTCGGCAATTTGAAGCTTCTACGCATATGTGTAGCCTGAAACATGCACACGCACGAACACACACATACCGAGAGCGTTTAGTTAATACAGTTAATGTCCCAGCACGACACTGTCAACATGGGTCGAACGAACACTCCATTCTAATACCTCATGCTTCGGCTTTCTCTCTTTCCTCGGTAACTTCCGGAATCCCTTCGCGGCCTTGCTTTCTGTGTTTGCTTAAATAAATCACATCATCAGTTTTGTATGTTTCTAGTATATACTCGCCTCTTTTCTGAAATCTCCCCGTCTGCTTTGGTTGTGCACTTGTTTTCTGTGGTGATTCCGTGTCGTCTGAATAGAACGTACTCTCGCGAGATTTGATTGCGTCGAACCTCTTTGCGACTTCATCTTTTATGTTTTGTTGGTGAGATTTTGGCACGATTCTTGCGGATCTAGGCGTATGTCGTTCGCCTTTCGTGGTGCCATACTTGTGTAGACGACTATACGACTTTAGATTTTCTATTGGATAATCGTCTGCATCAATTTTTGCAGGCGACAATGCACCAACAAATCTACTGAAACGTACATCTTGTTCCGACCCGCCCGCCTGAAGAAGTTTTTTGCCGCAGTAACCATTGTGTCTGTCTAGAAGTGCTTGGTCGATATTTATTATTTCCGGAAATCTGGTCATGAACGTCTTCTCTCTGTGCGTGATTATTTCAGTCTGTTCACGCCTCACTGTCAAGTTCATCTTCGGGAGTACCGGTGCGGGTCCTTCCGGTCTTTCTCCATCCGGTTTAAATTCGGACATTCGATACATTATTTTACTACTTTTCGGACGTTCTGCTTCGCTTTTTAGATGGATACAAGGTAAATTCATATTTGAAAGACGAATTTCGTCTACTCGTTTCCATTTCTGCTGTTTTCGCTTTTGAGTTTGTCTGAACGCTCTCATATTTGATTCAAGCACCTGCGCGTTCCTGATTCTGTCCGTATGCATTGATTCCATCTTCATAGCAAGCTGTCGTCTGTAACTAACGTTCTCGTATAAGATGGCCTGCGAGAGGCGTGTTTTTGGTAGAGTCCGTCGGAGACATAGAAAGTGTTTTATTCCTATATTTCTTGTATCTGCTCCTGTCGTGAACTCTAACGTCTCCGGAGTTATTTCAAAACTTTTAATGGGTGTGATATCCGTGTGAACCTCCATGTTTATTAGTAGATATATGTGTTTTAAAATGATCACGAACAGTTAACGGTGTGAATTTGTTGTACTAAATCCATACTTTCATAGCTTTCTTTATGTTACTTAATGAAACATGTCCAATTAATTACATCGTTTGTTAATTCCATTGCGTTAACTACTAACTGCATTTCGCCTGCTCTTTCTGTTTTAGCATTTAATTCATTTTAAAATAGATGTTAATTGTCAATGATTTAACTATATATTATTAAATTGAGACAATAATCTTTTGAATACTGGTCTAAGGGGACTTTGAAAGATCAAGGAGTTAGCATTCAGAAGCGTTGGTTAATTGTGCCGCGACGAACACACAAAGCCGATCAATTCAGTGAGATATCATTTAGGCCTAATAATAAAACAATGGACTGCGTCAATGTAATTCATATAACCGATGAATGTGGTAGTTTATCTTCTGTTCTTGCCAATAACTTTGAATTGGTTTATGATAGTGTTAAAAGTATAAAATGTCGTATGATATTGAAACCGCTGCACTTTAAATGCATATCGTGTGCATCCTTTCAAACAGTAATTATTCAAATGTAATGACACGGCACATATCAATATATCACACAGTTCCCATGGCCTGTGAAAACACTGTGAAAATAGTCAAAACCCTGATAAGATCTTATCTCGGCCGCCATTTTTGGTAGACAAGTTTTATAAATGGCAATTTCATGATTTTTCCCTAGTAATTCTTTAATTGCAATAACATAATTAATGTTTGTTTGTTAATATAAAATTTGGTAACATTTTAAAGGTATTGAAATGCACTTTTTAAATATTAATTTATTTTTGGACGATAATGTATTAATTATAATTTATAAAAACACTTGAAATATTAATACACAGGTAAATTATTATTTAGTCTTTAGAGATACGAAATGTGTGAAATGATGCAAAAAACATGCCCATTGAAAGCTTTCAAACAACGTATGAACAATGGTGATGGGATCAAAAATAATAGTGTATGAAGAAAACAAAATTACCCTACTATACAATATAATAATTATATAATATCTGGTCAACTTTGCCAAACAAAATGGCAGCAACAATAGGAATGATGACGTCACATGAGATCTATGTATAAACTACAAGTTAACAGTATTAATATAATACAAGCATACACAAACTATTTGAAATGGATGCGAAAACACTTCTATAAGTTCATCTCCATTTCAATAAATTATAAGCTATGTGAGCTACGCTTAACCCTTAGTCTGCCGAATAAAGTGGACGAAATGTGCAAACAACATGGATCATGAGCAGACGCGGCCTTACGCCGTTGCTGATCTGGATCTATGTTGTTTGCACAAACTATTCAGATATGTGATTTAGCTCTATTATCCGAATAGCAAACAGCATAGAGGCTGAACAGACTGTTACTAAAAATATAATGAATATAAGAGGACTCTGGGTGTGATGTAACGGTGCTATATTAATTATAGAACTAATAGAAATGCTACGTGGTGTAATAAAAACTGTTCTTTGCTGACCAATAATCCATTTCACCCACACAGAGACAGTTCGTTCTAAATATTAACAACACACGTGACATTTAGAGTTTAATATTTTAATAAAATAAACCTCTTTTCCAATATCGGAACTGACTACAGCACCGACACGACACCAGATCCCCCGTCTGACCATAATAAAATTGACAGTCTTTCAGATGGGACATTAAACCGAGGTCTCGTGTCAGTGCTTTACACCGTGCGCGTAAAAGAATCAGAGGAGACTCTGGAATGGATCTCAGTCTGTACCATTGCACTTACCTCCAAAAATCTAAAATGAATAATCTCTTCAGGAGGCGTCGCTCATATGGGCAACCGGTAGCGACGATAAATAAACGTAAAACACACACACACATTCACCACCAAATTACATTCAGAGTAGGGGGTGGGTGCCTGACATTTTCTTTTTCTCAAAGGCCAGTCTGTTGAAAACTACTGTATTTTATGCCAAACTATTTTTGGGTAAAATGTAATGGCACTGTGTGTTATAATGGTGGCCTATGTAAATTTCAATAGCGGTGTCTGACCTATATTCAAATGTTGTTGCAGTGATCAGGAGAGATAACTGCGTTTATGTTTGTTGTTGTAGCCGTACAGGCTTACCGAAAATGCTTCTTGTTTGAGTGACATAAATCCATTACGGACAATCAACCTTCACTAACTGACCAACTCCCGGGCTGGTTATGGCCTCGGTCAACCACCGTATACAATAATAGGACAGAGACAAATAAACAACAACAGAATTCATTTAAAAAGTGCAGCTTATATTTCGGACACAGCACTAGGTAGTTCAAATATTTAGACTTGAAAAATGTGACATTTTACTATCCTGGCATTTTTCAAATGCAGACAATTTTCGAAATAACAGAAACAAAATGTATGTAGAGGTCTTATATATAGGGCTATAGCACTAGGGTGACCGCCGTCTGACATAAATGGTATCATGATATTCTTTGATAACACAAATAATCAATTATGTAAATGTCTTCATATTCAATATGAAATTAATAACAACAACAACAAAACAACAACATTTATTCGACATTAAGCACAATTACAGTGATTCCAGTACCATAGCCAAATGCAAATTTCAACCGAGGCAATATATGGGTTCCGTGGGCATGTTTCCCCTCAAAATTGATGGGGTATAGAAGCGATTTCCTGCGCTTTCCGAGTTAATGAGATTAGACGTAGATCTATAATTATTATAACCGTTCAGCTCTTTAGCAGTCAACATTTTATACAGCAATGGGATATTTTTTGGCATTTTATATAGGCCTATTTCATTTTTCATGTTGTTTTTTTTTTGCTTTGGGAACTGTCCGATTAGCACAGTGATTAGTGCGCTCGCGTCTCACCGATGCAACCCGGGTTCGATCCGGGTGAGATGGTACGGTTGTCGCCAGATCGATCAGACTAGTGGGTTTTTCGGGTACTCCGGTTTCCTCAGTTTAACCACAGTTACGCTTTCACCAGCGCCAACGAGAGTGATTAATATAAGTTGTTAAAGCTTGTTTCCCAATCGTTGTAAAACATAAATAATGTTTTAACTTTAAGCAGAAAACGTTTAACACTTGAGATAGTTGAATCCTTGTTTGAATTCGAGCTCAACATGTACGCTAAACCAGATCACAGGGATTCGGCAAGTTTGGGGGTACTAGTATATATATTTAAGTACAGGGATTTTACTCTGTGGGATGTCAGATTTAGCATCGATATCTCTTTTTGACGTACATTTTTGCCGAATAAACCTACACGTTAGTGGAAACACATTTTATTGATAATGTTATTCACTGTTATAACTCTCACGTCGAAGATTTTTTTTTGCTGCTGACAGACCCGTGTCCTAGTATGGAAATGTGACTTGCTATGGCCAATGTCTGTGGCAATTGTTTGCAAAGTATACATGCATGCAGCTTAAAGTTGTGTTTTATTTGAAGAACAATATAAAGACTCGGGGTAGGCGTTATATTTGGACAGATTTGTACAAAATTGTTTCAGATAGGGCCATTTTACTGGTCGATGCGAAATCTGACATCCCACAGAGTAGAATCCCTGTACTTAAATATATATAATAGTACCCCCAAACGTGCCGAATCCCTGTGAACCAGATTAGCCACTTCCAAAGGACTTGTCGTAAAGCCAGGATCGTGATTTGTAATCAAAATATCATCTTACCATATATCTAATTATCTTGAAACTGAATACTATAACATTACAACAATAAAAGACACATAGTGTTTAGTTTATACAAATTTATTTTAGCTCGATTGCGAAACAAGTTCTTACAACTTATATTAATCACTCTCGAGACCTCATTCCTTATGGAATCCATCGCCACGGGGGAGAGAGAAGAGGCAACGTGGAATTTAAATGCCTTACCTAAGGGCACAATCGTATCGGCTCCAGCGGGGCTCGAACTCCGGACATTTCGCACCTGAAGCGAACGCGCATCCACTGCGCTATACGACTTCCACATAGTGTTAATTGAGAAACAAACTTTAAATGTAATGTACGATTATAATGTTAGAGTTAGATACTTGTACCGTAGCCAGAGGCAAATTTCAACCGAGGCAATATATGGGGGTCCTGGCGCATGTTCCCCCTTAAAATTATTGGGGTATAGAAACGATTTCTGATTTAATGAGTTTAGACGTATAAATATGTATAAATATGTATAGCTCTCTAGCAGTCAACATTTTATACAGCAACGGGATTTTTGGCATTTTATTTATTTAATTTTTCCTTTTTTTCTTTCTTTTTGTTGTTGAAATTTTAACCGAGGCAGCTGCTTCGGTGTGCCTCAGTGTGGCTACGGGCCTAGATACAATAGATGCGTGTATAAATATTTCGTTATTATGACGTGATAGGATACATGTATCTGTTCTATTGTCGGGGGGTCTCCGTGACCGTGTGGTTACGGTCGTTGATTTCAATTGACTAGCCACTCACCGCTATAGGTTCGAATTCCACTAGTTGTGTCGAATTATTTCGCGCGAGGAAGTTATCCAGCTGCATTGCGTATGGTTGGTTGTTCTACCGGATGTCCATCCGTCCGTACGTATCTGAAATACTGCTCGGAGGAGGCCACGCGAGATCTTCCTCCATCAATAATAACTGGACAGTCGGCATATGTCCTTAGTTGTAACGGTGTGTTCCCACTGTCCCAACCTTTTATTAGTCCTATAGAAATTGAGGTAGGTGTTGGGGGAATGAATTGTTCGGTGTAACAATAGAGTTGAAAGGTGATAATTGGCGAAAATTGCTATACTGTACTGAAAATTTGTGTTTCTAAATTTGGGAAAGTTGTTCATAAATATAAGTTTCATATAGATAGATATTCTTTATTTTGAGTTATAAGCATTAAATCGAAAACATAGATATTTACATGGATAAGACAAACACATGAACATGCATAGCACATAAGATATAAATCTTGAAATATTTTTATTGTACATATTCACTTTAATTTGACTAAGTGAGAAGCAGCATCAACATACGTCATGATGTCCATTGGTGCTTCAGTCTGATGAGCATTTGCTCACGCTCACGGTATACCCGCTTCCTTGGTCGCTGCTTTCCACCGTTGGCGTGCTGAAACAGCTTCGCCTCGTTAGCAGCCTGCTCTTTCTGGACCAGTTCTATCAATGTATAAATATTAGGATGGCAGTGTCGTAGTTGGTTGTTTATTTTATGGTGCCAACCCTCAACATGATTGGTAGTGCGTGGACCATCATTCTCGTAATGATTCCAGGAGCGGCGGTCTCCCTCTACCCACTGCTCAGTCACATAGTCCTTAAACGTAGACACCGGCACTGAGTCATTGTCACATTCTTCCAGAGTTTGGAACCACACATCTTCGACAGAGGCTAGGGGGACAAGTGGCAGTACCGAAGCACGTAGCACAAGTTTCTTCACTTCTTCATTGTCCTTGAAGTCAGCTACAAGGCCACAATATTGTACTTTTCTCCACATACACTGTGTGAAGTGAAAGAAACAACCACGGACTTGAACACCAACAAACACGATACTGACAGAACGCCACGCTGCTGTTTCGAAGTCCATCATTATCGTTTCTGGGGACAGAGGAATGTTATGTTCACGGGCGAAATTCTGGATGAGTGTGAAGAATCTGGTGTACATTGTCTGTTGTTTATTTGGGAGTAGTCCATACACTAGGGGACACATATACCCGTCGATCATGGCGTGGATGGTGTATAGCTGGTAGAAATATGACGGCGAAGCGTAGAAGGTACCGTCCATATACCAGGTATCGGCTGTAGACAGCTGGGCCAGGTTGTCAACGGTGGCGAATATGAGCATTCGCGCCACATCACCGTCATTGGCGATTAGGAATGGCTCCCCTGCAAGCGACTCTATCCACTTCCCTTCCAAGTTGACATTCGCCCTTGTCTTTGGCAGAACTGGTCTAGTCTTAGACCGCTGTCTATATAAACTGGATTTGGCTTCGTAGAATGTGGGTAGATTAGCCACAACCTCTTGGGTGGAATTGTCCCATTCGATCGATCTTGTGTCTGCCAGCATATCGTTATAGATGGAGGGCACCGGCTGTGTTGACCCTCGGACCTGCTTTCGGACACCACTCATGATGTCCGCAGCAACAATTCTGCTGTCATCTCTTGGGTGATTGTGTTCATCAGCGATTTTGGTAGGAAGCTCATTCTTAATGTTAATTTTAGCATTGCATGCTTTGTTGACACAGTTCCAGTAGCGACACTCCCGTTTTCTGGTTTTCAGGCTGTACATGTAACCATTTAGAACTAGAGTCTGACTTCCTCTGCTATTCTCTATGAACCGTATATTGACTAGCGCATTTGCCATTTTAGAGATTTAGGTTTTAATCTTTATTAAAGTCTCATCTATGTACATACATGTAATACAAACACAAATATAAATAATCAGATTAAAAGTACATAGCCATTCTGAATAGAATTATAAGAGACATATTGCAACAAAACACATCACATTATAAAATCCCACACTACTATTAGTTAATGCTTATTTACATTCTAAAGCCAAGAAACAGTTGCTAATTTATATTTAAATACGAAATAAAACAAAATGGTATAAAACACTAAATCGAAAAACAAGCACTAGTGCGCTTTTAAGAAATATTTTACAAAATCAGTTATCACCCAGGATCAGATCGAGAATGACCTAATTAGCAGTTGCTTCTTGTAGTCTGTAAAAATCATAGATATATAGTAATTAGCACAAAAAGGGCATTATTTACAAAGGTAAAAGTAACGACGCTGTAGTATATTAAAACAGGTTTTGGCACAAAGTCTTATCACTGATTGATTACTGAATAGAAATAGAAATTGATCACGTTTTGTCATATTACAGAAATTATGGTCAGCTAATATTGCCCTCTTCAATAGTAAAGTTCTTAGATCATTATATATGGCACATTCCAATAAAACGTGATGTTCATCTTCTATCACATTACAAAAGGGACATTTACGATCGTCTAATCTTAAATTCTCATACCTTCCGGTTTCTATACGGATTGGTGCAACACCGCATCTAAATTTACTAAATGCCGACCTGTGTCGTGTAGGTAAAATCATTTTACAATATTCCTCAGGTTCAAATACATGCTTAAACTTACAATACGTTCTTAATTTGTTACGACCTCGTCCAGTAGTACCATGAATGCTATTTATAGAGGCATACCAATCTGTTATATATTTGTTCATACCACATTTTCCCACACATTCGACACAATGAGGCTTAGAAATTGGAGCATATAAGTTACAAAATTCTGCAAAATCAATATCCGTAAAATGTTTCTTAACAAAATAGAACCAGTTTTTACAGGAAGCAGATTTCTCGTTTGCCCAAAGTGCAATTCGTTTGTTCAATCTCGAGTTATTTGTATTGGAAATGCGTACCCAATAAACGATTTATGATTACAGAGGAAACTGACCTTCATTTTATACTATGTTAAAGAATGACTTACAGTTAGTGACCTGTTTTTCTTAGTTTTCAACAGTTAGTTATAAGTAAATTGTTAATTTCATTAATCATTATTGTTGTTCTCAGACTAATTTGCAATCAGTTCATAATTGCTAATTAAAAAATAGTGTTGATATATAATTATGTAATTACCTAGTATAACTGTTATAATCATAAATAAATAATAGATACATATTGTTAATTGTTTGTATCTTTATAGTTCACATTTCAAAATTAAAATATGTCTGCTATTTATTATTATGAACCTTTATCTGAATTATTAATGTTAAACGTACATACTGACAATTTTAATTTATACACAATTAAAGGAACACTTTTCTCCTTAAAGACTGGAAACAAAAATAACAAAAAAATAGTTTATTCTAGAATAAGTAAGTATTTTCAACAGATGGAACAAAATAAATAACATTGAAATAGTACACTGCAAGTACAAGTTTGTGTGTGCCTTTCATTTATTTTTTGAACAGTATAGAAAATACAGGTAAGTTTGAGGGGCGAAGAGATAATTGGGGATAATTAGTATGTGTGAAAATAAAAGGTTGGGAAAGTGGGAACAAACCGTTGTAACATTGGTGCGAAGTTAAGCCACAACACCTAACGCAACAGAAATGTTATATACATGTATGTGAGGATATACACAATAAAATACGCATGCACCTAAATTAGCATGGAGTTGTTCTACTTGTTGTATAATTCATAGTCACCACCGCCAAGGTAGTTTTTAGTTTTAATCTTTATTAAAGTCTCATCTATGTACATACATGTAATGCAAACACAAATGTAAACAATCATATTAAAAGGTATATGGGCGACTGGTTTCTCTACGATGATTATGTTTCTACTAGGGATGGCAACGAACGTCCGAATATGCGAATGTTAAAACCATATTCGAATATTAAAAAAAAAATTCAAATCAAATTTTAATAAATTGCAGTTATTAAATCATAGCTTAAAAGGATATATATGTTTGTTTAAATTTCAATCAATTAAGTTTCGAAAACTAAGAATGACCCAATGCATGCCCGAAGGTGCGAAATGTCATCGCGATTTGGCTCCAAATAACAAAGGAGGGTGATGACATGTTGTTTACACCTTACAGGGGTCACTAATTGATTAATGCAGTCTATTTGACGGGACACATTCCAAATTTGTGATATTTGTGTCTATAACTAAAAATACTATTGGAAATATTTATTCACCTTGACAATTGATATATTCTGTTTTGTGCTTTTGTTTTGTAGCCTCGTTTGTATGTCTTGTTTATTGTAAATACCTCATATTTGCATGTTCTGTACATGTATTGAGTGAAATAAAAGAGATGTTCTGTTCTGTTCTGTTCTGACACAAACGTGTTTGTTTGTTTGTTTGTTTGTTTGTTTGTTTGTTTGTTTGTTTGTTTGTTTGTTTGTTTGTTTGTTTGTTTGTTTGTTTGTTTGTTTGTTTGTTTGTTTGTTTGTTTGTTTGTTTGTTTGTTTGTTTGTTTGTTTGTTTTGTTTGTTTGTTTGTTTGTTTGTTTGTTTGTTTTTGTTTGTTTGTTTGTTTGTTTTGTTTTGTTTGTTTGTTGTTTGTTCTAATATAAAGAGATTGTGTTCACTAATTAAATTGTTGTAATATAAATTAGTTTATTTCTTCAAACTTATCCCCATTCAGAGAGCGAAATTTTATTTTTCACAAACCCACAAGTATGAGTAGTTAAAAGCATACATATAAGAAAGTTAGGTTAAGAGTTTAAAAGCAGCTTGGCAGGCCAACTAGGGGCTGGCGTGATCAATACAGCAAACTGCCGTATTGAATTGTTCTATGGTAATACCGTATGGAGATGGACAATGTACGGAGGGAGATGGTTCCAATGGTAGATTGTTCTTGGGAAAAAGGAAAACGTGTAGTAGTCTGTAGTTGCTGTAATTAACCTATAGCTTAAAGGCCTGCAGTTTGACCCCGTCCAATTGTAAAGATTTATACTTTACTACCTGTTCCATGTGATTAGTGGCTTGTATCAACAATGTAGCAGTACATTGTAATAAACAGTATAATTTGGCGTATGTAGGTATTTTCTAACGGTTAATATGCACGATCACTCTGTAAGCTGAGAATTAGTCAAAATGAGGCCCTGACAATTTAAGTAAACGTATATTATTGATTGTAAAGAAAATTGATAGTTATGAGTATTCAAACTACATAATCCAGATCAGCACAGGGACATAGATTACATGTTATGTAGGTGCCTCATCAGCCGTAGCGTAATCACTGAGACTGATAATTTGTATGCATGTATATAATATGTATGTATTTATATGAATAAACTATATGTGTTCGTTATATGGTAACCTTCATACTTCATTTAATTATATATCTACAGTATTATTCGCAAGTTTTCTGTTATATTTTAAATATTTCTCTGTGTCAGTGTGTGTTTACCGATATTGATGCTACATAATAATCACAGTGAATGCTATGAGTACATGTATAATATTATAATTATAATCTCTTGAACATACGAGTATTACACATATTCTGCCGATTTCTACAAGATGCCATTGAGTAAAATAACAATGTATGTAACTGATGAGCAGAGAAAAGAATTGCTGACTTTCTTGCAAAATAAGAACTGGGACGTAGAGATGGAAATAGAAGAAACAGCCACCGCCATGCCCGTTGCAGAGGCTGCTTACGTACCTCCCCCTATGCCTCAGCATGCTGAAGGTGTTGCTGAGTGTCCACTGTGCTTGTGTTCCCCTTGCATAATAAATGAACAGAACAAACAACTTTGGTGGCCTGCTAATAATCGTCCACCGCATAATCTAAATTCACATGAGAGAAAGCTTCTATACAGGAGGTTTTGGGCAATGCTATATAATTGTGGCGCATGGAAAGATGTCAGATATATAGAGAGAAAAGTAGCGGCTAGAAGAGGAGACTGTACTTGGCATAAGAGGGAACTGATGCCTGAATGTGTGGTACAGCAATGCAGGAACTGGCTGCCTAACCCGCGCAACCAGCCTTATTTGGGCCATAAGTGGAGTTGAATTGTTTATACCAGTTGTAAGTACTATAAAAATACAGAACTTCAATTTCAGCAATTTATAACCTCTGATATGTACGTGGGTCATAATAGATATAAGTGGTGCTCATGTATTAGATGTATACCATGCAGGGCCTCGCATGTGGCAACTACGATGTGCGTTGACCGTCAGATTTGTACCGCTATTCCTCGTGTGTTTAGTGCGTCGACCGTCAGATTTGTACCGCTATTCCTCGTGTGTTTAAGGTCAAATATAGGTCAACCTGCAGGCCTTTAAGGAATGACAATGGCGAGCAGGACGGGAAAGGGGAACTAGGTATTTTTTCAATGGGGATAGCAACAAGATCATTATGAATTTTATACATAAGGGATAACCTATCGTCAATACGTCGTTGATCTAGTCTGCGTAGATTTAGGGAATGTAGCATGTCTGTAACACTAGAGGTACGATAAATATTAGACAGCCTTTATCCAATGGGCTGCTCTTCGCTGGACACCTTCAATTTGGTCTATCAATGTTTGGGTATGGGGCGACCAAATCTCGGAGCCATATTCCAGCTGAGGTCTCTCTAGTGTCTGATAAGCCATGTAATTAAGGGGTTCGGATGACCTGGATGTTTCTACTTAGAAATCCTAATGCTTGGTTAGCTTTCTGTGTTGACCTATTTATGTGAGCGTTCCACGACATGTTATTTGAGATATTCACGCCAAAGTATTTGGCTGAGGTGACCGACTCAAGTAGGACTCCATGAAGTTTATGGTGACTGGGAATAGGATGTTTCCTTCTGGTGACGTGGATAACTTGACATTTGGAGGGGTTAAAGTCCATGTTCCACTCCAATTCCCACTCGTCTAATCTCTTAAGATCGAGTGTGACCGACTCATTTGCAGATGTCAGTGATATATAGACAGCAGTATCATCTTCAAAGATACGGACTTTGGAACTGATGTTTTGTGGGAGGTGGTTTATATAGACTAGGAATAGCAGGGGTCCAAGTACGGATCCCTGTGGGACTCCAGAAGACACAGGAATGGCTTCTGAACCAATACCAATAAGGACACATGATTGGAGTCTATTACCTAGAAAACTCTTAACCCACCTTATTGTTTGACCTCGTGCATTTTAGTAGTACTTTCTCGTGATTGACCTTGTCGAAAGCCTTACTGACGTCTAATAGGATGAGATCTACTTGATGTTTATGGTAGACAGAGGTAACCAAGTCATTGACTCACATTACTAATTTAGTCACGCATGACCGTTTCCCTCTAAAACCATGCTGGAAATGGTACAGAATACTGCGGTTAGTGAAGTGTTTTACTATCGAAGAGGAAACTATATATGTTCTAACACCTTGCATAGAACACGTACATGTATGTCAGTGAGATAGGCCTATACTTTGCGGGGTTTTACTTGTCCTCTTTTTTTGTAAATTTTAGCAACATTTGCTGGCTTCCACTGGGCCGGCAGTGATCCTTCGTTGAGGGATTTTTGAAATAAGACTTCAAGGATAGGTGAGAGTTCTTTAGACAGGGTTTTAAGTATGATTGGCTTACTTTGGTCAGGACCACTATAGCCTTGTGGGGGTTTAGGTTATTGAGAAGTTTCTCTATACCATTTGAACTTACTGTGATCTCCTTCATGTTTGATTTGATTGACCATTCAGGTTTCCATTTGTGTCCTGACTTCATTTTACAAATGGAGGTAAGTCTTAGTGGGGATTTGGAGCTGTTCAAAGACAGACTGAAAGCCAATACCACATTTTAGACGCCATAGCCCATTAAGTTAACCAGTCATGGTGCGACGATATCCGCAACATACTGTAGTATTCAACGCAAAATGGATTACAGTGACAACATTATCCTCAGTGTGAAAAAGTTGCAATAAAATATTATTAAATAAATGACAAAATTGCAAATTCTCATATTTTCGTTCACAATTAGTGCGCTTAATTTTGCTAAATGTCGTAACCAGGATATTTTATCCGGGTAA
>CM026390.1:17097956-17140784 GCA_014843695.1 Archivesica marissinica | reverse complement strand
TTTTTTACAAAATGGCGGTGATGTAGCGACTTTTATCCGAGTAGATTTTCCATGAAAACATTGCAATATGTCTAAGAATACAAATAAAAAAGCAAACCACAAGAAGGAAGTAGACTTGGCCTGGGTACAGAAATATATCAGAGATGGTGTTTACACACCAGGTTTGAGTTTTACTGAGAAACGTATGGTTCGAAAAAGGGCGGAAAGATTCTGTTATTGGAAAAATGAGCTTTATTATTTGGGAACTCCAACCGATCAGTCATTGGGGAAGAAGACGAGAAGAGTATTATTGACACAAAACGAACGACGTGAAAAGGTTGAGGAGTGTCATGTTGATGCAGATGGTAAGTTTCGAAAGTCAAGTGTGTCAGTTTTTATTTTCCGTTGGGGTTATATAAAATTTATCCCAGCGTGAAGGGTTTTCGCCTAGAACAGGTTTTTGCCGAACTGTGGGAATAGCAAGTCGCGAGAGATCACACAATAGTTCACGCTCCACTTACCGGAATTATAAATTAACATATATTGTGCGACGGTGCGAAAGCACGTTTGCTCGCCCATATGGTTTACCGGCGGCGAGGGTAAATAAACTTGATCATCATCATCATACATTGTGCACTTGCAATCTATTTCTAATCGATCAACCAGGTAAATTAGCCTAGCCTACATAAACGACCTCCCACAAAACATCAGTTCCAAAGTCCGCATCTTTGCAGATGATACTGCAGTATATCTATCACTGACATCTGCAAATGAATCGGTCACACTCCAAAATGATCTTAAGAGATTAGAAGAGTGGGAGTTGGAGTGGGACATGGAATTTAACCCCTCCAAATGTCAAGTTATCCACGTCACCAGAAGGAAACATCCTATTCCCAGCAAATATAAACTCCATGGAGTCCTACTTGAGTCGGTCACCTCAGCCAAATACCTTGGCGTGGATATCTCAAATAACCTGTCGTGGGACACCCACATAAAAAGGTCAACAAAGAAAGCAAACCAAACATTAGGATTTCTACGTAGAAACCTCCAGGTCAAATCTGAACCCCTTAAGACCATGGCTTACCAGACATTAGTGAGACCCCAGCTTGAATATGGCTCCGAGATCTGGTCGCCCCATACCCAAACATTGATAGACCAAATTGAAGGTGTCCAGCGAAGAGCAGCCCGTTGGATAAAGGCTGACTTCTATCGTACCTCTAGTGTTACAGACATGCTACATTCCCTAAATCTACGCAGACTAGATCAACGGCGTATTGACAATAGGTTATCCCTTATGTATAAAATTCATAATGATCTTGTTGCTATTCCCATTGAAAATTACCTAGTTCCCCTCTCCCGTCCTACTCGCCATTGCCATTCCTTAAGCTATAGGTTAATTACAGCAACTACAGACTACTACAAGTTCTCCTTCTTTCCAAGAACAATCTATCATTGGAACCACCTCCCTCCTGACATTGTCCATCTCCCTACCATAGAGCAATTCAATACGGCAGTTTGCCATATTGAACATGCCAGTACCTAGTTGTTCTGCGTAGCTGCTTTTAAACTTTTACCACAACTTATTTTCATACCTTTTTAAATTATACTTTAACTACTCATACTTTTAACTTCTTAGCGGTTTTTGACGCGCAACATGTCTGCGTCCCCGCGAGGGGTTCGACATTAAAGGAAGATAGATAGATAAATAAGGGGTGAAAACTTTAAACCTACCCCAGTTTTCACTATATCCCGTTTTATGTCGCCATATAAATATCATTTTCTAAAGAAATTAGCAATGTTTTCTCCAAAATGACATATTCATCGTCTGCCACGCCAATATATTTACGAATAAAAATGTCATTATAGTCTCACTGCTCCGTGTTTATGAGTTTCGTCCGTTATTACACACAAGGGGTCCTTATGAATAATATATATCGTTTTTCGCCTTCATATGTGTTGTCACAGAGGTTCTCCAAATGATATACATGGTTGTATATTGAAACCTAGTTATTCCCTGTTAGGCACTGTGTGATGTGTTCGATGGATGGGTCCATATATGGTTCTGCACTCAAGTCAGAGTAATTAGGAGGGATGACGACTTCTTATGACCTGTGTGTTTGTCTAAGTTAAACTAAATGTTAGTGTTTTAGATACAGTATATAGACAAAATGCTGCCCAACAAATGAATTTTGAGTGAAAATGATAAATTAAGCCGACTTATTAAAGTAAGTCTTCCTTAGTTATATTGTTTTGTTAAAAAAGAACTGTTGCTTACAAACTAATGCTCGCGCTGTAGGCAATTTTCACAGTTAGGCGAAAACATGTGACGTCATTCCGGATTACTGAGAATGAGGTACCGCTATTTTGTCAACTTTTCTTACAAGGAAGATAGATAGAAATTTGCATACGACAACCATATGCCTAAAATATAATCCCATAAAGTTGGAGCCAAATTTACATAAAAATATTCATTTTTTGCCGATTTAACGAATATTGATTAAAAATGTTCAAGCTTTTATCTTACTGTTGGTACCAAAATCATTTTCCAGAGCAAACTATAAGATACCTGCATTTTGTTATTGAAATGGGTGACATCAGGTGTAAATCTAAGTATTCAGGGTTCATTCACAGAAACTTGAAATTTTATCCATAAGCCACCAAAGGTCTCTTACCTCTATCCTAGGACACCCCCCTCATTTTGAAATTTTATCCATAAGCCACCAAAGGTCTCGTACCTCTATCCTAGGACACCCCCTATTAAACTTAAAAGAGGGGGGTGTCCTAGGATAGAGGTACAAGTCCATTGGTGGTTTATGGATAACATTTCAAGTTCCTGTGGTTCATTCTAGGTCAGAATTTTTGGGAGAAGTGAGAAAGCGCGTGATCGTTTCCTTAAATGGTGTTCTTTAATATACTTCTGCAAAATAGGGATAAAATGCACAGTACAACCATTAAATACAACATTTGAATAGAAGGAGTGCTTTATATGTATTTATAGTGTATCTTACTAGATAAAAAATTTAGGGAGAAGTGGGGTCCCCAGAGGGCTAAGTCAAGTCAGGGTCCCTAGGGCGACAATTCGCCCACATCGCCCTCTAGAATGATCCCTGATGTATTTATCAAATATGAAAACAAAAGTCTTGTGTGACAGCTGAAATATACCAAATAGTAATACCTGAAATATGTCTAATAATAACAGCTAACTGATCGCACAAAGTGATCGCACAAAGATTATGTCATTCATCATATTTATGGAGAAATGACAGAGAAAACTAAAATACTGGTGCTAAATTTTATGAATTGGCGCCAACTATTTTTGTCAGTAATTGACATTTTATTCAATGCTGCCGAACATCCTAATTATGTTGCCTGAAGTTATTGGTCCACCTAATAGCATCTGATCCAGGCTAACCCCCCGCTTTATGAACGGTGAAACAAAAGTTATTAATTGGGGATTATAAACTGAATGGGATTCGTACGAGACTGGATGATAATTTGTATGCCACAGTTATAAATAAATGAAACGCCCTTCCACTAATTGTCCTAAAAAAATCGCAACCCATTGCTTATTATCTGCATATTTGCCAGACATATATCACTACATAATTATGTCTAAGACTGTCCACTGGTTTAAATGTAAACATTATTACAGCATTCTAATCAATCAGTAGTGCTCAACGATAAATAAAACGTAAAACACACGCAAACAACTGAGAATAGGGCTCCCGAGAGGGAGGATCGGGTTATTCGGTGCAATTCAGGAGGAGGGATTGGCACGACTGTGACGGCATCTAATACGATTCAATACACATTACATAATTCATTGGTTTTCTGCGTGTCGAATGACAATGAATTCATACTTGTATTTCAGGTACTCACCTGGGATTAGAACGGACAGCAGAAAACATCACCTCACAATATCACTGGAATGGAATATACAGATTTATCAAACAGTGTATTCGTCAGTGCAAAATATGTTTGGAGAGACATCCAAAAATGTTTTCGAAGAAGGCGAGCGCTGAGGAGACGAGTGATGTTAGTGTCGGAGAAGAAACAGATAGTGGGGCGGAGGGACAGGAAGAGGGTGTAATGAAACCTGGATCCACGGTGGGTTTTACTGTAGGAAATTGGGATGGATTATAATTAATTGTACTAGATAATGTATGTCCGCCTCCGTGGTCGAGTGGTTATGGTCGCTGACTTGTATACCACTGTAACCTATCATCATTGATGGTCACGGGTTCGAGCCCCGCTCAGGCTGTGTCTCATTTATATGAAAAAGTTGGCAGTTTCTTACGGAGGTTGGTGCACCCAAGTACTGGTTAACCGCTGGAGCCTGCCCAGGAAAGGTGTTGTTAGGTAAACTGCCCGCCGGCGATATAGCCCAAAATGGTGCTGATGCAGGCGTAAAACCCGATAACATAATAACTAGATAGTGTCACCTGACCCATTCACTTTTCTTTATATTTGTATAATTGGTTTTAACATATATTTACATGTAGAGTCAAAGGAGTGACAGAAAGGTTCTGCTTGGGTCAGGTAGTTGCTTAACAATATTAAACAGGGGTTAAAATTTGGAACTAATGGCCAGTGCAGGAATTTAGTAACTGACTGCATAATATAGGTGGTTGCTTAAGTTAAAACTATATATAAAACGAAACAAGCTATAAAATATGACTAAACTAAAATTGATTCTGGAAAAATTATAAACTAAAATTGATTCCGGAAAAATTATAAACTAAAATTGATTCCGGAACAATTATAAACTAAAATTGATTCCGGAACAATTATAATTTTTTAACTGGAAACAGTTTAAATGTTTTTCCTATAATATTGTGGATTGATTCCTATTTCTCTGAACCATTATCAATGAAATTGATTTCCAACCTCAGTGTTGGACACTCGTTTCAATATGTTCCGGCCAACTTGGCCTGTACTTGAGAAAAGGTACCGGCCAAGATGAAATTGTACAGGCCAATTTTTGGCCTGTACTTAAGAATTAGTTCCGGCCAACAATAAATGGTACAGGCCAGTGAATGTGGTTCTGTCCGGTGGCTTTGCCACCGGATGCATGTGCCGGAGCCAATTGCCATGCTAGGGGGGTCCGGGGGCATGCCCCCCACGAAATTTGTTTTAAGTAGACACAAATATTTGATATTTTGTTAATTCGATGAGAAAAAGCGCCTAAAATGGCAAAGATACTGTGTGCCCTGGTTCAGGCGAGTATGAACTTCAACAAACTCGCCAAGGGCTATCAAATAAGACATCGTACCATCTCACATACTATGAGATGAGATGGTACGATGGTCACGAGATCGGACAGGTGGGTTTTCTCCGGGTATTCCTGTTTCCTCCCACATGAATGACCACATATACGCTTACATCCGAGCCAACGAGAGTGATTAATATAAGTAGTTCAAACTCGTAAAATAAATAAAGTATTAAAAAAAACATTTTAAAAAAAAACATCTTGCCACGATGTCGAGTGCGTAGTAAAAGTTTCTCGCCAGTCTAAAAACGTTATCGCCATGGCGAGTGCGAGTATCCAACGCTGCAACCTACATGTAAGTCCAAGCAAAATGTTTGTTTGTGTTAAATAAGTTTGATGCCATATTGCCCACCATTAATAACATGTCTCTAAACGACATTTGATTCTCTCGATCATTCTATTAACAGTTTACATGTATCGTAGCCCGTTGTGAAAGACCATTTTCGTTATTTGTCTACGTGTTTGACGGCTTTGATGATATTTTGTAGGTTGATCTGAGGCTGTTTGGACCGTTCAAAGTAGCGGATAGTAATCGCTATATCTTGACTGGTGTGGATGCACGGTCCCACTGGGTTGAAGCATTTGTTCTTGATGCTGTATCCTCGGACACGGTGGCCCGGAGCTTACTACAGATGATATGCCGGTAACAGTACATGTACATGTAGTTTTCCCTGTGCCTTGTCCAAGATCTGTGCTTCCTACCCGAGTGTCTGCTCCAAAATCTGTGCTTATCCAATTGTCTGCACTCCAAGATCTGTGCTTCCTACCAGAGTGTCTGCTCCAAAATCTGTGCTTACCCAATTGTCTGCTCCAAGATCTGTGCAAGGGGTTTGACATTAATGGAACATACATACATACAGTCTAAAGCACCGACACAAGACCTGGATTTAAAGCAGGGTTCCCTCTGTCGGTCGCCAATGGCACCAATTGCGACAAAAAACAAATATTGGCGCTAAATTTTGTGAATTGGCGAAAATATTTGGCGCAGCCTTATTTTTGTTTTGCACATGTTTTGTCAAATACATGGATTCAAATATTTATTTGTGAATTATATGGCTCTTAGTTGGCTCCAAGTTTTTTAAATTGGATCCAGTGTTTTTCAATTGACGACAGAAGTGGCGCAGACAAACATTCAGACAGAGGGAACCCTGTAAAGTCTCATCTGTTATTTTAGTATTGTATAGCGTGGGATCGGGGGAACTGTGACCACGGATAAGTGCAACGTGTTAACCAATGGCTCACTGATCTGCTACTATATATATTCATGTTGAACATCCACGTATCTAACTACCAGCTCTATTGATCACATGCTGGTACTAGAAAACACTGTTACCACTGTACACGCTGTTCCGTAAATGCTTTACTGTATGTCCGAAATGACCATTTTATTACATGTAGGTGGGGTTGGTGGTGTCTGAGTGTGAGTGGTTACGGTCGCTGATTTCAAATCACTTGCCCCTCACTGCTGTAGGTTGGAATCGCACTGGGGGGGGGGTCAATTTCTTTCAAGTGAGGAAGCTATCCAGCTAGCTTGTGGAAGGTTGGTGGTTCTACCTATGTGCCGGAAATACTGGGACCTTAGCTGTTGGTGCGACTTTAAACCCCAAATAAACATACACATTATTTCATGTTGGTCCACAAATGTCCATTGCACCATTACTAATTAGAAGTGGAAATGTTTTTGTTTTCACACACAAGGATAAATCACGTGTATATTTGCAGGTACGGTCAGATGCGCTCGGTGACCATGTATGTTACAAACGGCATTTTGTACCCGGCTGTGCATGATGCACTAGCATCGTTAAAGATTGACTCAGATATAGATGTACTGTTAGGTAACCTGAGCCCTGCGGACATTCCTGGCTTAAGTATGCTGTTTATTCACCTCTTTATTCTCTTTCCCTTGCAAAGTGGTTCGTCCTAATTCGGTGTTCTGACGTCCATCGATCAATGTCATGGTCGAAGCAGGGGTCAAAGGTCATATGCACCATATTGTGTGTTTGCTCCGAATTCTTAAAATGATTCTAGCATTTTGAAAGAAATTGACAGAAATGGTCACCCAGACGACAAGCAGAGGTCAAGTTCCAGTCACGTCCTGCGAACAATATTTGAATCGGCTTCATTTAATGTCAGGATTTTGTAAAACGTAATGGTCGTTGACTTCAAATCACTTGCCCACTACTGTAGGTTCGATTCCCACTGAGGGTGTCAAATTCTTTCATGTGTGGAAGCTATCCAGCTGGCTTGTGGTAGGTCGGTGGTTCTACCCAGGTGCCCGTCCGTGCCATTAACACAGCTCGAAGGGGCACCCTTAGTCTTCCTCCACCAATAATAGCTGGATAGTCGCCGTAGGACCTAAGCTGTTGGTGCGAATTTAAAGCCCAAAAAACAATCGATAAAAACATAAATATTCACCATATTGGTTTAAACAGTATTTATTGCAATACATAAATCACATATAACATACATAAAACATAGTGCAAACGGAAGTAGGAAGCTAAAAGTAGCTTTTATAAAAACATATTCCGTATTCACCATATTGAGACGATATGCAAAGATAAATTGGTGTAGATGCTTACCATAGAGAGGAGATATGTAGAGCTCATGTAGGTTCGATATGAAAGTTGATTGCAACAATCCGTCAGGGTCATGTGTTCCTTTTGCAACAATCCGTCGGATCCTGTGTTCCTTTTGCAACAATCCGTCGGATCCTGTGTTCCTTTTGCAACAATCCGTCGGATCCTGTGTTCCTTTTGCAACAATCCGTCGGATCCTGTGTTCCTTTTGCAACAATCCGTCAGATCCTGTGTTCCTTTTGCAACAATCCGTCGGATCCTGTGTTCCTTTTGCAACAATCTGTCGGATCCTGTGTTCCTTTTGCAACAATCCGTCGGATCCTGTGTTCCTTTTGCAACAATCCGTCAGATCCTGTGTTCCATTTGCAACAATCCATCGGGGTCATGTGTTCCTTTTGCAACAATCCGTCGGATCCTGTGTTCCTTTTGCAACAATCCGTCGGATCCTGTGTTCCTTTTGCAATGATCCATCGGATCCTGTGTTCCTTTTGCAACAATCCGTCGGATCCTGTGTTCCTTTTGCAACAATCCGTCGGATCCTGTGTTCCTTTTGCAACAATCCGTCGGATCCTGTGTTCCTTTTGCAACAATCCGTCGGATCATGCTCAGGATCACAACTATTGCGAAACAAGCATTAACAACTTGTATTAATCACTCCCGTTGGCACAGATGAAGGCATGTTCCGGTATGCGACCAACGTATCATCTCACATACTTTCCGGTCTGAGGATCAAACTGGGGTTGTATTGGTGAGGCGCTAATCGGACAGCCGTGTTTCAAACAATTCTCTGTTATATACATGTACCTTAAAATTCCCTCTACACTTCAGGGATCATTCTAGAGGGCGATGTGGGCGAAATTGTCGCCCTAGGGACCCTGACTTCGCCCTCTGGGGGCCCCACTTCTCCCTAAAAAACCCAAAAGAAAACGATTTTACGATTTTCAAACAAAAGTTTGTCTAGTAAGATACACTGGCCATTATAAAGCACTCCTTCTATTCAAATGTTGTATTTAATGGTTGTACTGTGCATTTTAACCCTATTTTGCAGAACTATATTAAAGAACACCATTTAAGGAAGCGATCGCGCGCTTTCTCACTTCTCCCAAAAATTCTGACCTAGAATGAACCCTGCACTTTATAGAGATCAAGGGCATATTTACAATATTTTGGCCCACTCCATAGCAACCTGGTGCAGATTTTGCGTAGAGTTATAGTCCTTGTACTTTGACAGTTCAATAGTGTCAAGACAGTGTTGCGGAGGTATTAGTTAATATCTTATAGTGATAGTTCTAATGTTATTCTGTCAGATAATGTTTTCAAGAAAGCCGAGAAGCTGATTGTGGAATTTATTAAGAAGAATCCGACAACCTGGCCGGAGAAGATTGACTTCTGCCTACTGCCACTGCGGATGTCCACACAAAAAAGGTATACAGCAGATTGTACGGATTTTCCACTACAAGTGTCTGTCGGAATCTAACTAAGAATTTGGTCATAACTAAATATATTTTCTATAAAACCCATTTAGTAAAGATTGTTTTATCCTTCTCACATCATCTTTCCCAATCACACTGACTGCTTTCCCAATCTCACTGACAGCCTTCCCAATCTCACTGACAGCCTTCTCAATGTCACTGACAGCCGTCCCAATCTCACTGACAGCCTTATCAATCACACTGACAGCCTTCTCAATCTCACTGACAGCCTTCTCAATCTCACTGACAGCCTTCTCAATCACACTGACAGCTTTCCCAATCACATTGACAGCCTTCTCAATCTCACTGACAGCCTTCTCAATCTCACTGACTGCTTTCCCAATCACACTGACAGCTTTCCCAATCACATTGACAGCCTTCCCAATCTCACTGACAGCCTTCTCAATCTCACTGACAGCCTCTCAATCTCACTGACAGCTTTCCCAATCACACTGACAGCCTTCCCAACCTCACTGACAGCCTTCTCAATCTCACTGACAGCCTTCCCAATCACACTGACAGCCTTCCCAACCTCACTGACAGCTTTCTCAATCTCACTGACAGCCTTCCCAATCACACTGACAGCCTTCCCAACCTCACTGACAGCCTTCCCAATCTCACTGACAGCCTTCCCAATCACACTGACTGCATTCCCAATCACACTGACAACCTTCCCAATTACACTGACAGCCTTCCCAATCACACTGACAGCCTTCTCAATCACACTGACAACTTTCCCAATCACACTGACAGCCTTCCCAATCACACTGACAGTTTTCCCAATCACACTGACAGCTTTCTCAATCACACTGACAACTTTCCCAATCACACTGACAACTTTCCCAATCACACTGACAGCTTTCCCAATCACACTGACATCTTTTTCAACCACACTGACAGCTTTCCCAATCACACTGACAGCTTTTTCAACCACACTGACAGCTTTCTCAACCACACTGACTGCTTTCCCAATCTCACTGACAGCTTTCCCAATTGTAGATAGCTAAATGCATTTCTATTAAAAAAATGTTTTATTTACTGGTCATGACAACTAACACCCTAGAATTATGTCTCCCCAGAAAGGGGCCAGACATGTTCAGTTTGTACTGACTGTATGTCATAAGTTTGATCTTGAAAACCATTTGTTGAATTTTCACGAAACATCACTGGAATGTGCATATTATCTTCGTGTTGCGCTAGGTTCAATTTTCATACAGTTATTACACTTTGAATCTTTTTAAATAACACGCTTTATTTGGACTCTGTCTTATAAACTCCTGGCCAGACTTTCATGAAACTTCACAGGAATTGTCAGTATCAAGCCTAGTTGTGCATATTATCTTTGCATTCCACTCACAGCTATGACCCTTTACGTCACTAATGCAACACTGCTGGAGAGAAATGTATGATGCCAGTGGCATTGGTTGCCCTGACAAGGGAACAAGTGGATTCGAACGTTGATTCGTCTGTAGTTGCACCATGGAATTATTGAATTATCTGTTGATACAAATTTATTTTAGCTCGATTGCGAAACAAGTTCTTACAACTTATATTAATCACTCTCGAGACCTCATTCCTGATGGAATCCATTGCCACGAGGGAGAGAGAAGAGGCAACGTGGAATTTAAATGCCTTGCCTAAGGGCACAATTGTAACGGCTCCAGCTGGGCTCGAACTCCGGACCTTTTGCACCTGAAGCGAATGCGCATCCACTGCGCTATCACGACTTCCACTCAATATCTGGGTGTTCAGCACATTCTAAGTAAATGTATAGTGGGGCTATTAAGGTATATAAATGATAATTCGCAGCCCAAGTGTATTATTTGTATTCTGTTATGATCATTGATGTATCCACTCGCCCACAGCGCCTCTAGCTTGAGCCCTGCTGTGTACATGTAGTACCAACTAACCTGTCCCTATAGACTACCTAGGGGACCGGCATAGAGTAGTCTCTCTCAGGTTAAATGTTGCTGATAGTGACTAGTTAGTTATTGATGGGAATATTTAGTTATGCCGTATAGAGTTGGGTTTTGAATAAGTGGTCTTTATTCTGATGATATTCTGGTCCGCCTCCGTGGTCGAGTGGTTACGGTCGCTGACTTGTATACCACTGTATCCTATCATCACTGATGGTCACAGGTTCGAGCCCTGCTCAGGCCGTGTCTCATTTATATGAAAAAGTTGGCAGTTTCTTACGGAGGTTGGTGCACCCAAATACTGGTTAACCGCTGGAGCCTGCCCAGGAAAGGTGTTGTTAGGTAAACTGCCCGCCGGCGATATAGCCCGAAATGGTGCTGATGCAGGCGTAAAACCCGAAATATAACATTCTGACCTGTAGGACAGGTTTGACTGCATATTGAAATGAAAATGTTATTTGATGAATTGATGTACACTACTGATCGTGATTTCTGTGTGACAGGCAGCCAAGTGCAAGTTCCAGTCGGAAAACACCGGAGTTGATGTCAAATGAAGAAGAAATGAACAGTGCCGCTGAGGCCCTGATGTCGGTGCATAAAGGGCAGGGCACCCCGTCACCACAGGTCTCTCCTAGCAAAGCTGACACAACCAGTGTGCGAGGTGAGTTAATTTCCCACTAGTCATAATCTCCTTATTGCTGGATTTTATTCACAGTTTGTCCAAAATGGGAGTGATAATTGATTTTGTGAATACCTATTTTATCCCTCGTCATAGTGTGGGGATGGGTGCACATGCCCTTTTCATGGGGATTCCCTGTTAATTGACTAATAAGCCAGAAATGTATCCCCGTCCGTCCGCAGTCTGTTCTCAGTATCCAATGAATGGAATTTTATGAATCCATAGTGCGATGCTTCACACGTGATTTTAGTCGGGGATCAGGTCAGTAACACCCTAGTGATTGCCCTTTGATTGACTAAAATGAGACATTTGTCTGTCCAGAGCCATAAGCAACGGAGCTTCTCAAACATTGAGGTCATGGGTTTAAACCAACATAACATTGTTTATATCTATAGGTATCATTACAAGGAGCCGGACCGGTCGAACAAAACCCAAGACACTGGATGATAGCAATTATGAAATACCAACTCTCAAGAGGAAGGCTAGCTTCGGTCAAGCGGAGAGCCCTTCAAGTCGGAGAAGAGTGAAGGTGGAATTGCAGGCGCCGGTGCCTCCGGTTATACAGCTATACAGGGCTACAGCTCATAGTTCCAACCTCGTTGAAATAGACGAGTTGCCGAATTCATCCAAAAAAACTGTAATTATGCTTTTATGTGGAATTTTTGTTAGTATGAATGGTAGACCTAACGCAGAACTGTTTGTTCTGCATATAGAACGAGAAACATATCGAACAGTTTTGCTAATGTGGGAAAACACTAACAGTAACAATTAAACATAATTTGGCCGACGACACACAAAAATGGGCACTCGACATAATTAACAAAATTGAAGTTGTATATCATGAAAAAGTTGGCAGTTTCTTATGGAGCTGGAGCCTGCCCAGGAAAGGTGTTGTTAGGGTAAACTGCCCGCCGGCGATATAACCCAAAAATGGTGCTGATGCAGGCATAAAACCCGAAATATAACATAACATAACTGAAGTTATATATCAGGTATATATACCACATTGTCTCCAAAAACAAATCCTGACAATTTCAACTCGACATGTTACTAATTGAGAAAGTTGTGACTTGTTTAGTGACACACATAGACAGATGTTTTTGAAAGAACGTTTGAAATGGTGCGCCAACAATAATGATGGTATAATCTGTAATTTTGGTCACTTTTGATGTCAGTATTTTTTACTATCAATTTAAGAAATACACATATAGTAGTTATGAAATTCCTTTTGTTCACATTTATGGTACACGACTATTTTAGTTTATGTCATGATTTGACCAAGTATCATGCCATTATTTTTTGAGTGATGCACTTAGAAACATTGTTCCTAAGGAAACAATTTCTAGATTTTTACACTATCTTATATAGAAATTTAGCCGGCATAGCTTTAACTAATAATCCTTTGATACTATAAAGCAGGACTTCTAAAAATGCCGTTCTCCCGGTCCAGGACCGAATTTTAAACTGGCGGACCAGTTGTAGCAACCTAAAAGTCACAAAAAATCAGTCAAGAAAATTGTTGAAAAGGCCAAGAAATCTGTCGAATACATTTTTCTAACAAGCCTAAATTGGTAAATATAATCCCTTGATAAGGTGTATACATTTGTTCACACATGTTTCCGGTCTAAGGTCGATATGCGACCTGCTTGACTGATCCAGGTTAATTGCCCCTATTGTCCGATAATCTCGAAGCTATACATTTATCCCAGACAGATGTTTTCCCTGAGGCACTAAATTAATCCCGTCAACTGACTGGCACAGTACTAAAGGTATTATAGATTATAGTCTATAAGGGAAGTAACCGCTACAGAGCTTCATAAAATTACAACAGGTGTGTGTCTATAAATAGATATGGAATTTCCGTGTTTGGTTTCTAGAATATTGATTTTGGAATACAGTGCGCACTTATTTGATGAGTTGATGCATGTGTCAAATACTGCAGGAATTCGGCCTATATATCGCAAATGGTGGGAGCTACATATTTTTCAAACATTATTCAAAGCATGCCAAACTAGTTGAGTTTAAAGCAAGGAGGCAAAGTGGGTTTACTTACGAATTTATGGGAGGGGGGATCACAAAAATATCAGAAGGACATCGGGGTGTACTGACCATCGATTCGATTTCAGCCTGTGTTGATTTGTTTTTAATAGAAGCCCTGTTAATTATGTATGTGTAAAGCATGTGTAAATGCTCCACAGCAATCAGTTAGATCACTGTAGATGTTGGAGAGAAATAATCTCCTAGTGCTTCCCTACTCTATGACTTCACCTTTGTAGCGAGGTGATTTCGCTCGACGCCAGCAATCCATATTTGCGGATGGCGGAGTAATGCAATCGTGTAGAATATAATGGAAGGCACTTGATGTCATTGATTTAATAAATGCAAATATTTTATTTAGCAATTTATTTAACCGTTTGGGGGAATGTTGCTTTTGCCTGAAATACTGACCCAGATTTGCACCGGGAGTCTTCTTCCACCAATAACAGCTGGAGATATTTTTTTAAATTTAATTTATTTACAATCTATGTGTATCTACAAGTACATAATTTAAACATTTTAAATATGATAAGAAATTGACATAGAATATTTTGTAGCTCTCATCCACTCTCGCCCTCTCACAGACACTTTCTCACACAACCATGCACACATTCATACAGCATACGCACGTATCAGCAGGTACAGAAGCACTCTCACTACCATACACACATTCATACAGCATACGCACGTATCAGCAGGTACAGAAACACTCTCACTACCATACACACATTCATACAGCATACGCACGTATCAGCAGGTACACAAGCACTCTCACTACCATACACACATTCATACAGCATACGCACGTATCAGCAGGTACAGAAGCACTCTCACTACCATACACACATTCATACAGCATACACGCGTATCAGCAGGTACAGAACTCTCACTACCATACACACATTCATACAGCATACGCGCGTATCAGCAGGTACAGAACTCTCACAACCATACACACATTCATCCAGCATACGCATGTATCAGCAGGTACACAAGCACTCTCACTACCATACACACATTCATACAGCATACGCACGTATCAGCAGGTACACAAGCACTCTCACTACCATACACACATTCATACAGCATACACGCGTATCAGCAGGTACAGAACTCTCACTACCATACACACATTCATCCAGCATACGCACGTATCAGCAGGTACACAAGCACTCTCACTACCATACACGCATTCATCCAGCATACGCACGTATCAGCAGGTACACAAGCACTCTCACTACCATACATACATTCATACAGCATACGCACGTATCAGCAGGTACAGAAGCACTCTCACAACCATACACACATTCATACAGCATACACATGCATCACCAGGTACACAAGCACTCTCACAACCATACACACATTCATACAGCATACCCACGTATCAACAGGTACAGAAACAAATTCAATATGTGTACAAGCTACTTCTACTGTATTCCAAATATATGTTTATATACATTTGTTGGAACAAGTTTATAATTAAGTCCTAAAAAAGATTTCAACTAACATTTGGCTATTAGGTAAAATACGGTATATTGTGAATCTGAACTACAGAATACTTTATTACAAGGCATATATCCAACCACATTTTGATTATTGTTGTATCATATGGGGAAACACCACACAACAAAATATCAACACATTATTAAGATTGCAGAGACGAGCTTGTAAATTCATTCTGGGCCAAGATTATATTTCTTTGCGTGAATCAATGTCTGAAATTAATATAATGACTTTTGACCAACGGATTATTTTTCAAAAAGCAGTAACAATGTACAAAATTAGGAACAATCTTGTACCGAATTATTTGAATGAACATTTTCAATTAAGACATTGTAATTCAGTTACTTCAGATATGACATTGAGAAATGTTTCAAATATGGATCTCTATATTCCAAGACCTAGATGTGAAATGTATAAGAAATCATTAGAATACTCTGGTCCAAAGATATGGAATTGTCTACCATTTGAAATTAAGACATCCAGATCTTTAAATATATTCAAGACAAAATGTAAAGTATGGATACAACGTTTTAATTGGTAGACACTAGACAGTTATATATATATAATGATTGTAAATCAATATGCTTATGTCGTTTTGTATTTCTATCAAAGTACCTGATTTACTTAGGCTGTTGTTTAAGTTACATTGTACAACATTATGCATGTATATTGTACGGCATAACTATGTTATAATTATTGTGTATGTACATTTATTCTATAGTGTTAACAAATTGAAGAGGGCCCTAAGGAGGATTAGTTCAAAACTAATTAGGTCACCCTCTATAAATAAAGAAATCTATCTCTATCTATCTATCTATCTATCTATCTATCTATCTATCTATCTATCTATCTATCTATCTATCTATCTATCTATCTATCTCTTCTTCTATCTTCTATCTATCTATCTATCTCTATCTATCTTCTATCTATCTATCTATCTATCTATCTATCTATCTATCTATCTATCTATCTATCTATCTATCTATCTATCTATCTATCTATCTATCTATCTATCTATCTATCTATCTATCTATCTATCTATCTATCTATCTATCTATCTATCTATCTATCTATCTAAAACTAACAAAATAATTAATATGCGGGGGAATTTATTCCATTTAGTATTATGCTTTTCCAATTTGTCATGCATCAATGCGATAGTTTTTCGATTTCCAATCAACCTTTTAGGTATTTGAGAAATGTGTCTATATGTGGATTCGATTTTTTAATTTTACTTAAGAATATGTGTATTTGGCTATGAGAATAATGACAGTTTTGAATCCTTTTCGGCGTCACGTTTTGTTATTAAGCAGCAGATTGTTTCATAATTTATATCTAAGATTATATCTCTCTGTCGGAAATAACTCTTTAACCCTTTCAACACCACAGACCTCTAAATAGGCTTACAAAAAGTGTAGATCCAGATGAGCCGGCTCGTGACGAGCCGTCTCATCAGGATCTGCACTTTTTGCCAGTGATATGACTATTTTTAGACATAATTACCCATTTTGATAAATGAACTTGTCCAAATGTGATTTTCTGATTCATTTATTGGTTTATGAATATCATGGACCAGTCCATGTGAGTTACTTGGTGTTGAATGGGTTAATTCTCCCCAAAAAGTTTGTATATGTTTGCATTCCCAGAATAAATATTTTTTGCTTGAGCAATAGCTGGAGATTTGCCATATCCCATACACTATCCGTGTCACGTCCGCCTCCGTGGTCGAGTGGTTACGGTCGCTGACTTTTATACCACTGTAACCTATCATCACTGATGGTCACGGGTTCGAGCCCCGCTCAGTCTGTGTCTCATTTATATGAAAAAGTTGGCAGTTTCTTATGGAGGTTGGTGCACCCAAGTACTTGTTACGGAATAACCGCTGGAGCCTGCCCAGGAAAGGTGTTGTTAGGTAAACTGCCCGCCGGCGATATAGCCCAAAATGGTGCTGATGCAGGCGTAAAACCCGAAATATAACATAACCGTCCGTGTCACATTACAACCAAAACTTCACTTATCAATGTTTGCAGGTTGATTTGGATGTGTACTACAAGGCAATACAGAAATATGCGTTGGGAGATGGTTATCCTCTAGAGTCATCAGCCAGCTTCAAACGGCTCATCCGAGATCAGGCCCGCAATTACGCAGTGATGGACGGGGAGCTCTACCATGAAGTGGGTTCAAAGGGGGAACAGAAAAAAATTATCATGAACAAAGATGACAGGCTGAATCTTCTGTCGCAGACTCATTTAAAATCCACTAGTCAGTATCTTCATTTTCTTGTATCATCTCGCCCACTTTAGCAGAATGCTGTATATAAGTTTAAACTTTATTTATTTTACAATGATTGAGAAACAAGTTTTAACAACTTATATTAATCACTCTCATTGGCATAGATGGTAGCGTAAATGTGGTCATTCGTGTGGGAGGAAACTAGAGCACCCGGAGAAAACCCACCTGACCGATCTGGCGACCACCATACGTACTATCCAAGGATCGAAGCGAGCGTGCTAACCACTGCGCTAATTGGACAGCCGATGCATTGGCATCATAAACTCTTGCTTAGAATATAGTTTAACCCATTCAATACCAAGTAACTGACATGGACTGGTGCATGATATTTTTGGACCAATAAATTAATAAGAAAATTACATTTGGACCAGTTCATTTATCAAAATTGGTAATTTTGTCTAAAAATAGTAATATTACTGGCAAAATGTGCAGATCCTGTTGAGACGGCTCGTTATGAGCCTTGAGACGGCTCGTTATGAGCCATCTCATCTGGATCTACACTTTTTGTAAGCCTATTTAGACTAGAGGTCTGTGGTGTTGAAAGGGTTAACTCGAACAACTGTTAATAATTAGCCCTGTATGGACTGTTTTTCAGCCAAATATTTGTCTGTTCTTGGGAGGTTTTCTGCATCGCTGGGTGGGAAATTGCCTGTCATTGTGTGTTGTTGGGAGGTGTCGTTCATGAGAGGTGAAATTACGTGAAAATACAACGGGTGGGAATAAAAGTGACGTTATAAAGAGGGTGTCGCTCTTGGGAGGTGATGTTTGGGGATGTGGGACTGTACTACCAGGTGTCTGTCCATGCCTGAAGTGCATCTATTGTCTTACCCCGCCAATTTTACCTGGAGAGTGGCCATATGACTTAATCTTACGGCGTGACTTTAATATATCCCACCCTCACCCCACCCCCAAATTATTTGAATTTTTTTTTTAAAAACAATATTAATTAATTAGATAAAAGAAATGTTGTCACTTCCAGGTAAAGTTCAGATGTTGCAGTCCCTGGATATGTATCATTGGAAAGGGAAGCTAGTGGATTGCGAAGCGTTCCTCCTCGCCTGCCCACACTGCAATAGGATGGACCAGAACAGGCTCACCAAGGATGTCGCCTTCAAGAACATGGGTGAAACCAAGGTCAGTACCCAGAATAGCGTCTGTTTGTGTACAGCATTGTGTGGTTCCCTTGCGTCCAGGTCCTTGTAGAGTAGGGACCACTGCCTTCCCCGTGCATGATTGAAGGGTGTACAGCATTGTGTGGTTCCCTTGCATCCAGGTCCTTGTAGAGTAGGGACCACTGCCTTCCCCGTGCATGATTGAAGGGTGTACAGCATTGTGTGGTTCCCTTGCGTCCAGGTCCTTGTAGAGTAGGGACTACTGCCTTCCCCGTGCATGATTGAAGGGTGTACAGCATTGTGTGGTTCCCTTGCGTCCAGGGGTCCTTGTAGAGTAGGGACCACTGCCTTCCCCGTGCATGATTGAAGGGTGTACAGCATTGTGTGGTTCCCTTGCGTCCAGGGGTCCTTGTAGAGTAGGGACCACTGCCTTCCCCGTGCATGATTGAAGGGTGTACAGCATTGTGTGGTTCCTCTCCAGGTCCTGTAGATAGGGACACTGCCTTCCCGTGCATGATTGAAGGTGTACAGCATTGTGTGGTTCCCTTGCGTCCAGGGGTCCTTGTAGAGTAGGGACCACTGCCTTCCCCGTGCATGATTGAAGGGTGTACAGCATTGTGTGGTTCCCTTGCGTCCAGGGGTCCTTGTAGAGTAGGGACCACTGCCTTCCCCGTGCATGATTGAAGGGTGTACAGCATTGTGTGGTTCCCTTGCGTCCAGGGGTCCTTGTAGAGTAGGGACCACTGCCTTCCCCGTGCATGATTGAAGGGTGTACAGCATTGTGTGGTTCCCTTGCGTCCAGGGGTCCTTGTAGAGTAGGGACCACTGCCTTCCCCGTGCATGATTGAAGGGTGTACAGCATTGTGTGGTTCCCTTGCGTCCAGGGGTCCTTGTAGAGTAGGGACCACTGCCTTCCCCGTGCATGATTGAAGGGTGTACAGCATTGTGTGGTTCCCTTGCGTCCAGGGGTCCTTGTAGAGTAGGGACCACTGCCTTCCCCGTGCATGATTGAAGGGTGTACAGCATTGTGTGGTTCCCTTGCGTCCAGGGGTCCTTGTAGAGTAGGGACCACTGCCTTCCCCGTGCATGATTGAAGGGTGTACAGCATTGTGTGGTTCCCTTGCGTCCAGGGGTCCTTGTAGAGTAGGGACCACTGCCTTCCCCGTGCATGATTGAAGGGTGTACAGCATTGTGTGGTTCCCTTGCGTCCAGGGGTCCTTGTAGAGTAGGGACCACTGCCTTCCCGTGCAGATTGAAGGGTGTACAGCATTGTGTGGTTCCCTGCGTCCAGGGTCCTTGTAGAGTAGGGACCACTGCCTTCCCCGTGCATGATTGAAGGGTGTACAGCATTGTGTGGTTCCCTTGCTCCAGGGGTCCTGTAAGTAGGGACCACTGCCTTCCCCGTGCATGATTGAAGGGGTACAGCATTGTGTTGTTCCCTTGCGTCCAGTCCTTGTAGAGTAGGGACCACTGCCTTCCCCGTGCATGATTGAAGTGTACAGCATTGTGTTTCCCTTGCGTCCAGGTCCTTGTAGAGTAGGGACCACTGCCTTCCCCATGATTGAAGGGTGTACAGCATTGTGTGGTTCCCTTGCGTCCAGGGGTCTTGTAGAGCAACACTGCCTTCCCCGTGCATGATTGAAGGGTGTACAGCATTGTGTGGTTCCCTTGCGTCCAGGTCCTTGTAGAGTAGGGACCACTGCCTTCCCGTGCATGATTGAGGGTGTACAGCATTGCGTGGTCCCTGCAGAGAAGGGCGTCAGCATTGTGTGGTTCCCTTGCGTCCAGGGGTCCTTGTAGAGTAGGGACCACTGCCTTCCCCGTGCATGATTGAAGGGTGTACAGCATTGTGTGGTTCCCTTGCGTCCAGGGGTCCTTGTAGAGTAGGGACCACTGCCTTCCCCGTGCATGATTGAAGGGTGTACAGCATTGTGTGGTTCCCTTGCGTCCAGGGTCCTTGTAGAGTAGGGACCACTGCCTTCCCCGTGCATGATTGAAGGGTGTACAGCATTGTGTGGTTCCCTTGCGTCCAGGGTCCTTGTAGATAGAGACCACTGCCTTCCCCATGATTGAAGGGGTACATCATTGTGTGGTTCCTTGCGTCCAGGGGTCAGAGTAGGGACCACTGTGCATGATTGAAGGGTGTACAGCATTGTGTGGTTCCCTTGCGTCCAGGGGTCCTGTAGAGTAGGGACCACTGCCTTCCCCGTGCATGATTGAAGGGGTACAGCATTGTGTGGTTCCCTTGCGTCCAGGTCAGCATTGTGTGGTTCCCTTGCGTCCAGATTGGGTGCCTTCCCCGTGCATGATTGAAGGGTGTACAGCATTGTGTGGTTCCCTTGCGTCCAGGGGTCCTTGTAGAGTAGGGACCACTGCCTTCCCCATGATTGAAGGGTGTACAGCATTGTGTGGTTCCCTTGCGTCCAGGGGTCTTGTAGAGAAGGGTGCCTTCCCCGTGCATGATTGAAGGGTGTACAGCATTGTGTGGTTCCCTTGCGTCCAGGGGTCCTTGTAGAGTAGGGACCACTGCCTTCCCCGTGCATGATTGAAGGGTGTACAGCACTGCCTTCCCCTGCATGATTGAAGGGTGTACAGCATTGTGTGGCTTGCGTCCAGGGGTCCTTGTAGAGTAGGGACCACTGCCTTCCCCGTGCATGATTGAAGGGTGTACAGCATTGTGTGGTTCCCTTGCGTCCAAGGGTCCTTGTAGAGTAGGGCCACTGCCTTCCCGTGCATGATTGAAGGGTGTACAGCATTGTGGTGCGTCCAGGGTCCTTGTAGAGTAGGGACCACTGCCTTCCCCGTGCATGATTGAAGGGTGTACAGCATTGTGTGGTTCCCTTGCGTCCAGGGTAGGTAGAGACCACTGCCTTCCCCGTGCATGATTGAAGGGTGTACACATTGTGTGGTTCCCTTGCGTCCAGGGGTCCTTGTAGAGTAGGGACCACTGCCTTCCCCGTGCATGATTGAAGGGTGTACAGCATTGTGTGGTTCCCTTGCGTCCAGGGGTCCTTGTAGAGTAGGGACCACTGCCTTCCCCGTGCATGATTGAAGGGTGTACAGCATTGTGTGGTTCCCTTGCGTCCAGGGGTAGAGTAGGGACCACTGCCTTCCCCGTGCATGATTGAAGGGTGTACAGCATTGTGTGGTTCCCTTGCGTCCAGGGGTCCTTGCAGAGAAGGGTGCCTTCCCCGTGCATGATTGAAGGGTGTACAGCATTGTGTGGTTCCCTTGCGTCCAGGGGTCCTTGTAGAGTAGGGACCACTGCCTTCCCCGTGCATGATTGAAGGGTGTACAGCATTGTGTGGTTCCCTTGCGTCCAGGGGTCCTTGTAGAGTAGGGACCACTGCCTTCCCCGTGCATGATTGAAGGGTGTACAGCATTGTGTGGTTCCCTTGCGTCCAGGGGTCCTTGTAGAGTAGGGACCACTGCCTTCCCCGTGCATGATTGAAGGGTGTACAGCATTGTGTGGTTCCCTTGCGTCCAGGGGTCCTTGTAGAGTAGGGACCACTGCCTTCCCCGTGCATGATTGAAGGGTGTACAGCATTGTGTGGTTCCCTTGCGTCCAGGGGTCCTTGTAGAGTAGGGACCACTGCCTTCCCCGTGCATGATTGAAGGGTGTACAGCATTGTGTGGTTCCCTTGCGTCCAGGGGTCCTTGTAGAGTAGGGACCACTGCCTTCCCCGTGCATGATTGAAGGGTGTACAGCATTGTGTGGTTCCCTTGCGTCCAGGGGTCCTTGTAGAGTAGGGACCACTGCCTTCCCCGTGCATGATTGAAGGGTGTACAGCATTGTGTGGTTCCCTTGCGTCCAGGGGTCCTTGTAGAGTAGGGACCACTGCCTTCCCCGTGCATGATTGAAGGGTGTACAGCATTGTGTGGTTCCCTTGCGTCCAGGGGTCCTTGTAGAGTAGGGACCACTGCCTTCCCCGTGCATGATTGAAGGGTGTACAGCATTGTGTGGTTCCCTTGCGTCCAGGGGTCCTTGTAGAGTAGGGACCACTGCCTTCCCCGTGCATGATTGAAGGGTGTACAGCATTGTGTGGTTCCCTTGCGTCCAGGGGTCCTTGTAGAGTAGGGACCACTGCCTTCCCCGTGCATGATTGAAGGGTGTACAGCATTGTGTGGTTCCCTTGCGTCCAGGGGTCCTTGTAGAGTAGGGACCACTGCCTTCCCCGTGCATGATTGAAGGGTGTACAGCATTGTGTGGTTCCCTTGCGTCCAGGGGTCCTTGTAGAGTAGGGACCACTGCCTTCCCCGTGCATGATTGAAGGGTGTACAGCATTGTGTGGTTCCCTTGCGTCCAGGGGTCCTTGTAGAGTAGGGACCACTGCCTTCCCCGTGCATGATTGAAGGGTGTACAGCATTGTGTGGTTCCCTTGCGTCCAGGGGTCCTTGTAGAGTAGGGACCACTGCCTTCCCCGTGCATGATTGAAGGGTGTACAGCATTGTGTGGTTCCCTTGCGTCCAGGGGTCCTTGTAGAGTAGGGACCACTGCCTTCCCCGTGCATGATTGAAGGGTGTACAGCATTGTGTGGTTCCCTTGCGTCCAGGGGTCCTTGTAGAGTAGGGACCACTGCCTTCCCCGTGCATGATTGAAGGGTGTACAGCATTGTGTGGTTCCCTTGCGTCCAGGTCCTTGTAGAGTAGGGACCACTGCCTTCCCCGTGCATGATTGAAGGGACTACTGCATCTCTATCTTATTGCTGTGTTGTACGAGATACACAAGTTTAAGAACTAAATACCTTGGTAATATATGTTGGCCGTGTGTACAGAAATTCAACACTATCATGTCTTGTATGAATAAAATAGAATTGTTAAGAATATCTAGTATATAAAGGAATCTATGTTTCTAAGAAAAAATACCCGAGATAATATCACTGTTTCTTAACATGTGTATGTATGTATGCATATATGTATGTATTTGTGTATGTCTTTGCCATAGTTTATACTTATGCCACTCTCCAAAGGCAATGTATTGCTGATAACAGACGGTTCTGTAGCCCAGTGGTAACACGCTGGACTGGTAATCCAGGGATCGCAGGTTCGATCCCCGTCTGACCCTAATACAATTAACAGTCTTTCAGATGGGATGTTAAACCGAGGTCTTGTGTCGGTGCTTTAAACCGTGCATGTAAAAGAACCAGAGGAGACATTTCCATTGTTAATGGTTGTGACCCAAACTGTATGCCTGTATTTTGTCTTCAACACACAAAATACACCTTGAAGAGGGGGGCCTCCGTGGCCGAGTGGTTACGGTCGTTGACTTCAAACCACTTGCCCCTTGCCGCTGTAGGTTCGAATCCCACTTGGGGTGCCAAATTATTTCATGTGAGGAAGCTATCCAGCTGGCTTGTGGAAGGTCAGGTGTTCTACCCGGGAGCCTGTCTGTGCCTGAAATACTGCTCAGAGGTCACCCGTCATCTTCCTCCACCAATAATAGCTGGAGAATCGCCATAGAGCTATGATTGGTTCGACTTTACACCCCAAGACAAAGAAACAAAATGCTTTTGCAAGTCGCATAGAGCCAGATCAGACGGAACAGAACATGCTGTCTGATCAGGCTCTATGCTGTTTTCTAGATGGATAATTGAGCTAAAACACTTGTCTGAATAGCAAACAACATAGATCTTGATCAGACGGATGATCTGGATCTATATTGTGTGCACATTCCATCCAATGTATGCGACAGGTTACGGTTTAAACTAATTTCATAATAGTAAAGTATTATTTATTTCAGCGGCAGTTACTGTTTGATAGATTTGATACGTATCAGGAGATTAGTAACTACATAGTGTATGATGTATTCTCGGACGACGAAGCGTCTAAACGCCTCGAGTATCTTCAGAGACAGATCAAAAACTTCAAGATGGAGAATGACAGACTTGTGCACTTCATGGGCGGCAAGAAACATCGAGTGATCACATCAGCGGAGGAGAGACAGCAAGCTATTTGTGAGGCGCACCTGAAAAAAGGTTAAGATTAATTAGACTAAGCAGTAATCCAACTAGATCTAAGTGACAGGTGCCCTGTCCTAGATCTGGTACGTCATGCCCCCCGTACCCAATGGATCATGGGTAGCCCACCAACGAAAAAAATCTATTCCGAAAAAATTATATGACCCCCCAATTTTTGTAATAGTCAAGGGACATACAAAAAGTGGTCTCTTAAACAAGGCTTAGCACAATATAATTTGTTCCTTGGCAACACAAATGGAAATTCAAAACTCTTACTTGGCATGGTGTCAAGGGAAAGGTGTCCACCTTTCGACTGGGAGGTTGTGAGTTTCAGTCTCATCAGGGTTCATTCTAGGTCAGAATTTTTGGGAGAAGTGAGAAAGCGCGTGATCGCTTCCTTAAATGGTGTTCTTTAATATACTTCTGCAAAATAGGGTTAAAAGTACAGTACAACCATTATATACAACCTTTGAATAGAAAGCGTAAAAACTTTGAAAACAATTTAAAAAAATTTTTTTTTAGGGAGAAGTGGCGCCCCAAGAGGGCGAAGTCAGGGTCCCTAGGACGACTATTTCGCCCACATCGCCCTCTAAAATGATCCCTGCCCATCAGAACCATGGTGGCGGTGTCCGTAGGCAAGACACTTTAATCCACATATCCTCTTCTCTCTCCCTCATGGCTATGGATTCCATCGGGAATGATGGAGCTCTCGAGCGCTATTGATATAATATTGTAAAAACTTGCTACGCTATCTAGCTGTATAAATAACAACCTATTTTCTAACCATCAACCAATACTCATTAAACAGAAATATTGATTACGGTTGGGCAGAGCGGTTATTACTTGCAGTTCTGGTGTGTGTGTTTTACGTTTATTTATAGTCGCTACTGGTTACCCATATGAGTGACACCTCCTGAAGAGATTAGTCACTTTAGATTTTGGAGGATAGTGCACGATACAGACAGAGATCCATTCCAGAGTCTTCTCTGGTTCTTTTACGTGCACGGTGTAAAGCACCGACACGAGACCTCGGTTTAAAGTCCCATCTGAAAGACTGTTAATTTTATTAGGGTCAGACGGGGGATCGAACCTGCGATCCCTGGATTACCAGTCCAGCGTGTTACCACTGGACTACAGATCCGTCTGTGACAGTTCTGTACTAAGCGTCATCATAAATTATAATTTACTCCTCAGTGTGTGATAAATCAGTGATCACGAGGACAGATAACTGGCATGTTAAAGCATTTCCTGTCTGATAACTGGCATGTTACAACACTTCCTGTCTGATATCTGGCATGTTACAACACTTCCTGTCTGATATCTGGCATGTTACAACACTTCCTGTCTGATAACTGACATGTTTCAGCATTTCCTGTCTGATAACTAGCATGCTACAACACTTCCTGTCTGATAACTGACATGTTTCAGCATTTCCTGTCTGATAACTGGCATGTTACAACACTTCCTGTCTGATAACTGACATGTTTCAGCATTTCCTGTCTGATAACTGGCATGCTACAACACTTCCTGTCTGATATCTGGCATGCTACAACACTTCCTGTCTGATATCTGGCATGCTACAACATTTCCTGTCTGATATCTGGCATGCTACAACACTTCCTGTCTGATATCTGGCATGTTACAACACCCTGTCTGATATCTGGCATGCTACAACACTTCCTGTCTGATATCTGGCATGCTACAACACTTCCTGTCTGATATCTGGCATGTTACAACACTTCCTGTCTGATATCTGGCATGTTACAACACTTCCTGTCTGATAACTGACATGTTTCAGCATTTCCTGTCTGATAACTGGCATGCTACAACACTTCCTGTCTGATATCTGGCATGCTACAACACTTCCTGTCTGATATCTGGCATGTTACAACACTTCCTGTCTGATATCTGGCATGCTACAACACTTCCTGTCTGATATATGGCATGCTACAACACTTCCTGTCTGATATCTGGCATGTTACAACACTTCCTGTCTGATATCTGGCATGTTACAACACTTCCTGTCTGATAACTGACATGTTTCAGCATTTCCTGTCTGATAACTGGCATGCTACAACACTTCCTGTCTGATATCTGGCATGCTACAACACTTCCTGTCTGATATCTGGCATGTTACAACACTTCCTGTCTGATAACTGACATGTTTCAGCATTTCCTGTCTGATAACTGGCATGCTACAACACTTCCTGTCTGATAACTGGCATGCTACAGTACTTCCTGTCTGATATCTGGCATGCTACACCACTTCCTGTCTGATATCTGGCATGCTACAACACTTCCTGTCTGATATATGGCATGCTACAACACTTCCTGTCTGATATCTGGCATGTTACAACACTTCCTGTCTGATATCTGGCATGCTTCATTACTTCCTGTCTGATATCTGGCATGCTACATTACTTCCTGTCTGATAACTGGCATGCTACATTACTTCCTGTCTGATATCTGGCATGCTACATTACTTCCTGTCTGATAACTGGCATGCTACATTACTTCCTGTCTGATATCTGGCATGCTACATTACTTCCTGTCTGATAACTGGCATGCTACATTACTTCCTGTCTGATATCTGGCATGCTACATTACTTCCTGTCTGATAACTGGCATGTTACAACACTTCCTGTCTGATAACTGGCATGTTAAAGCATTTCCTGTCTGATAACTGACATGTTACAACACTTCCTGTCTGATAACTGGCATGCTACACCACTTCCTGTCTGATAACTGGCATGTTAAAGCATTTCCTGTCTGATAACTGGCATGCTACAACACTTCCTGTCTGGTATCTGGCATGTTACAACACTTCCTGTCTGATATATGGCATGCTACAACACTTCCTGTCTGATAACTGGCATGCTACACCACTTCCTGTCTGATAACTGGCATGTTAAAGCATTTCCTGTCTGATAACTGACATGTTACAACACTTCCTGTCTGATAACTGGCATGCTACATTACTTCCTGTCTGATAACTGGCATGATACAGTACTTCCTGTCTGATATCTGGCATGCTACAACACTTCCTGTCTGATAACTGGCATGATACAACACTTCCTGTCTGATAACTGGCATGCTACAGTACTTCCTGTCTGATAACTGGCGTGTTACAACACTTCCTGTCTGATAACTGGCATGATACAACACTTCCTGTCTGATAACTGGCATGATACAACACTTCCTGTCTGATAACTGGCATGTTACAACACTTCCTGTCTGATAACTGACATGATACAGTACTTCCTGTCTGATAACTGGCATGCTACAACACTTCCTGTCTCATATCTGGCATGTTACAACACTTCCTGTCTGATAACTGGCATATTACAACACTTCCTGTCTGATAACTGGCATGTTACAACACTTCCTGTCTCATATCTGGCATGTTACAACACTTCCTGTCTGATAACTGGCATATTACAACACTTCCTGTCTGATAACTGGCATGTTACAACACTTCCTGTCTGATAACTGGCATGCTACAACACTTCCTGTCTGATAACTGACATGATACAGTACTTCCTGTCTGATAACTGGCATGTTACAACACTTCCTGTCTGTTATCAATGCATTTTCTCTTTGTGAGAGTTGTAGCTTACACCATAAAAGAAACCACTAGTTGCTTCCGCGACTACATCATTCGTGTACCAGAAGTATGTAAATTAGGAGAGGGTCAAAAACAGGTAGCTTACGAAAACAGGAGAATTGACGATGAAAACAATATTTGAAAAATGACTACATACAGCATATAACTAATTCGAAATAAAGAGCCCAACTATTTTAATATTATGCATAGAAGGTTTCCAACGTTGTCTCTGCGTCCTTTTCAAATCCCATATCAATAACCGTGTCTTACTCGTGTATTTTATTATTTCATGCAAATAATGTTTTGCTGTTCAGGGACACATTCCGACCCAACGAATACGTTTCACCAGCTGGCAGAGACGACGTTCTGGTTTGGCATGAAGTTTGATGTGAAGATCTATGTGAACTACTGCTGCACCGTGGAGCACAAACATCTCCTAGACCGATACTTTCTCTTTCGAGAATACCACATGAAACAGGTATCATTTCCTATTAACTTCCTTGTACCGCGGAGCATGTACATCTCCTAGACCGTTAATTCTTCTATAGAGAATACCACATGAAACAGGTATCATTTCATACTAACTTCCTTGTACCATGGGGCACATGCATCTCCTAGACCGTTAATTCTTCTATAGAGAATACCACATGAAACAGGTATCATTTCATACTAACTTCCTTGTACCGTGGGGCACATGCATCTCCTAGACCGTTAATTCTTCTATAGAGAATATCATTTGTAACAGATCTTGTTAGTGGAAACTATATAGTCTTACAGTGCCAACATAATCCTGTTGCTATATTTAGCCTCTGTCCCAGGACGCAGTGAACTCTGGAGATGACATGATGGACGAAATAGCAGAACTAATTGAGGATGAAGAAGAGACTGTGCTGGAAGATACAATTATTGAAGGTAAGACTGCCAGTGTAATTACAGTACTCGTAAGCATAAGAGCCTCCTGGATTGGAAGAAGCTCCAGTCAAGTGGTCTTGCATGCTGCTTATCACTGCTTTCATCGGCATTAGTGGGTTGTTTTACTCTTCCTTTTTCTGATACTTTGTCCAACAATCATTTTCGGATTATAGCCGGGATGTCATTGTTTTATACAAATTTATTTTAGCTCGATTGCGAAACAAGTTCTTTCAACTTATATTAATCACGCTCGAGACCTCATTCCGGATGGAATCCATCGCCATGAGAGAAGAGGCAATGTGGAATTTAAATGCCTTGCCTAAGGACACAATCGTAACGGCTCCAGCGGGGCTCGAACTCCGGCTTCGGCCTCCACTGCGCTATCACGACTTCCGGGATGTCATTCTGTTGTGGTGGAGAGAATATACAAGTCATTGCATCTTCATCAGTGACTGACATCTTTTTCATATATCATCATTTATCACATAACTTTGCTTGTATTCAGTTTCATACAGCCATCACGTATTTTCTTATATGTACACATGTGTAATAACACCTGGAAAGATTCTGAGCGGTTGAGAGAATAATCCTTATAATTTGTAAATTAAACTTTACGGTATGCATATTTCTGTACGAATTGGTACATAACGTTAATGGTAAGACAAATTACGATTTAAAAAAATCTTAACGTAATCATAATGCTCTTTAAAACCAGAATATATATACTGAGTCAAAAAAGAAATGATACCTGGTGTTTATGTGTCTATAATTTCAACATTTATTAAGAAAATTCTTTGAAAATTCATAAGATGATAGTCCAACATGTTTGAAAGAGGAGCACATAAAGCATAATGAGCCTCCGAAACTGTCTGCTGCGTGATGACGTAATTCGTCGGACAGGGGTCTAATGGAGTTTTCACACAGACGTCAATACCGAGTATGGGCACCATTTGCGTCTCTCACTGCAATGCACCGCCGTCGCATCGAACTGACATGGACTGGTGCATGCTATTTTTAGACCAATAAATTAATAAGAAAATTACATTTGGACCAGTTCATTTATCAAAATGGGTAATTTTATCTAAAAATAGTAATAATTATTACTGGCAAAAAAGTGCAGATCCTGATGAGACGGCTCGTTACGAGCCGGCTCATCTGGATCTACACTTTTCATAAGCCTATTTAGAGGCCTGTGGGGTTGAAAGGGTTAAGGGGCTAATTTGCAATATTAAACGGACTGTTTATTCGTACTGGTGATTGGGTTATCAACACGGCTATCAAGCTATGATGAATTATTGTTTATTCATGTTCATGATTGCCCGGGGATAATTTAAACTTTTCGCAAACACACCCAAATGGAGCATACTTTTGGCGTCTGCCAAAAATTAAATGTGATTGGAAAGTAATTATGATTAATTATTGTGTTGTTTTCATAAATAAATAAAAGAACTTGTTAACACCAGAATAATCTCAAACAATTGCATAAAAATACAAAATTCCAACACCTTCCGTTCAATTTTTCTAATAGTACCAGCATACTATATCAGGGATCATTCTAGAGGGCGATGTGGGCGATATTGTCGCCCTAGGGACACTGACCTCGCCCTCTGGGGGCCCCACTTCTCCCTTAAAAAAAGTTTTGTTTTTACGATTTTCAAACAAAATGTTGTCTAGTAAGATACACTGGCCCATTATAAAGCACTCCTTCTATTCAAATGTTGTATTTAATGGTCGTACTGTGCATTTTAACCCTATTTTGCAGAAGTATATTAAAGAACACCATTTAAGGAAGCGATCAAGCGCTTTCTCACTTCTCCCAACAATTCTGATCTAGAATGAACCCTGCTATATGGGTGGGGCTCAAAGCCAAAAAACAACAGACCTCTGACCGGTTTGGCAAGAGTAGACTTCAGACCAAACTGAAATAAAATAACGTTACGCGTTAACTTACGGTATTAGTCTGATTTAACGGTTTTACTTTGTACATCACTAGTACTATGTATCACTAACCAAAATATGACCCTTGCTAGAAATGACCATGGTATTATTACAGAAATCCCGCAAGAAGTACCTGTTTCATCTTCTCTAACAAAGCACACTGGTATATATATATCGTCAATAAAACATGCAGCAGCTGATACTGGTGCAATCCTACCAGAGCCAACCGTTGTCACCGATAGTGGTGATGGTACAGTTGACACTGAGAGAGATGATGGTACAGTTGACACTGAGAGAGATGATGGTACAAGTCCTGCTGATAGGGGTGATGCTATTGTTGCCATTGAGAGAGTTGATGGTACAGCACAAGTTGGAGTGGCAATGGATGGTAAGCTTTTTTGTATATCTCTTCATCGTCACAGTTAAATCAGTAACAATTGTTTTTGAATATACATTATTGAGCACTTTCCTAGTTATATATAGCTGTTGTAGAGAATGGAGAGACGATCTTTTAAACTTTAAGCAAGTTTTAACAACGTATATTAATACGTATATGTGGTCATTCGTGTGGGAGGTACCCGGAGAAAACCCACCTGCCCGATCTGGCGACCACCGTACCATCTGACATACTTCCCGGTCCACGGATCAAACCCGGGTTGCATTGGTGAAAAACGAGCGCGCTAACCAACTCGCTTATTGGACAGCGATCTGGGAGCTATACCAAGCTGTCCTAGAGAATGGAGAGATGGACAGTTTGGACTCTATTGGACTTGCAGATGGAATTATAATATCGCAAATGTTTTATGTCATTAAACCTAAATTTGTCGTATTAATTGTACCAAAATCTTATTAATTTTGTAATTTGCATCGGTGAATTACGAAATTGTCATTGTCTTGTGTTACAGGTACAATAATAGACGGTTCCAATGAGCCACCGACCACCATACTTGTGAGGCTGACTGAAGACGGACAGGCGATCATCATGAGGGAGGATGGCACAGATCGACCATCTGACCTACAGATAGATGGAGCGTCAGAAATTGTCAGCACGTCGCGTAATAGTGATGCTGTTACAAATGCAGCTGTCAAATCCATCTTACAGGATTCAGGTATGCTAAGTGACTTAGTGGATTCATGTAAAGCTATAGGTGTTGTTTCGTGTTCATTTTTAATAATAAGAGGATATTTGTTTGTTTCAGTGAATGATCACATTATATTTCATGACAAGTCGAAGTCGTGATAGCGCATTCACTTCAGGTGGGAACGGTCCGGAGTTCGAACCCCGCTGGAGATGTTACGATTGTGCCCTTAGGCAAGGCATTTAAATTCCACGTTGCCTCTTCTCTCTCCCTCGTGGCGATGGATTCCTTCAGGAATGAGGTCTCGAGAGTGATTAATATAAGTTGTAAGAACTTGTTTCGCAATCTAGCTAAAATAACTTTGTATAAACTGTTTATATACATGTATAAACATGTACATTTTACACTCACACAACAAAATAACATGTAAACAGACAGTTTGATTTAACATGCCGTTTAACCATAAAAAGGGTTTTCATCCGCTAAAAGCGACAGGCGGGCAGCACAGTCATCGACTCGCTTGACTGCATGGCATAAAGGCCAAATAACGATACTTCCGTTATCAACGAGTTATATATTGAGTCAGTAATAAGTAATTTGGACTGTACTATAAATCTGGATAGTAAGAAATCGTGGCAATCTGGTCGGAGGTTTGTTGAATTGAGGCACCTGGTAGACCAGTTGCGAAACTGCGTGGATTGTGGCCAGCAGTTGAACCTGGTAAACACTAAAGGAGCGAAACGCTACGGTTTTGGGTCTGTGTTGTCGGTGGAATGCCTGTGTGTCCTGCTGTATAGGATCGAGAAACAATATCTGAATGAAGGCATTTAAGGAGGTATTAACTTTGAGAATTTTGAGTTGAGAACAATTTGAAGTTGAGATGTTTTATGGAATTTTAGTTTATACAATTTTACTTTAGCTCGATTGCAAAACAAGTTCTTACATCTTATATTAATTCCTCTCGAGAACTCATTCCTGATGGAATCCATTGCCACGAGGGAGAGAAAAGGGGCAACGTGGAATTTAAATGCCTTGCCTAAGGATCGTAAAGGCTACAGCTTTGCGCGAATACTCCGGGCCTTTCGCACCTGAAACAACTTACTTTTAGCTAGTTATGACCTCAATACACACCTAATTTGGCCTCTTAAGACAGATGGTATCTTTATTGAGGAATACACACCTCATTTGGCCTCTTAAGGCAGATGGTAACTTTATTGAGGAATACACACCTCATTTGGCCTCTTAAGGCAGATGGTAACTTTATTGAGGAATACACACCTCATTTGGCCTCTTAAGACAGATGGTATCTTTATTGAGGTATTCTCTTGGGCAGGTTTGACTGTATTAATCAGTGTTATCATATATGGGGCTTAGTTTTAAATATTATCACAATATTTGCATTTTTCATTTATATGATAGAAATGATAGAAAAATTACCTCCCTTACATTACGTTACTTATTTCCTGTGTCAACAATGATGTTAATGAATACACAAGAACATAATTAGATCTTCTATAATGTTGTAAAATTATTTTTATATAATAATATGCCTGACCAGATACATAGATTTCCAACAGTTTTAAAGAAAAAGTGAGAAAATTGGCATGTTACAAATTAATTTATTTAAGAAAAACGAAGTCATTAGCATGCCAACTTTATTTAATATTTTACTTAGGTATACATAGAACTAATTATATACAACATTTGAAGAAATTCTAGTATTGTAAAAAAAAAATATTTGAAATTGTATCCTAAAAACATGAAGAACACAAAAAAACTCACAAAATCAAGTACTCGAACATGGAAAATTCATGATTTAGGATTATTTTATTCTATATTCTAAATATGCATATTTTATGTTTGTAGTTACATGCAATTATATGTAACATATTAGTATATCAATACACACATAATAATTGCAATTATTTTTATTGTCGCCAAAATGAGAAATTATTGGCCGAAATGGAAAATATGTTATAAAAAAACAATTTTATTTCATATTTTGGTTAGTAATATATGTACCAAGTATGAGTGTCTCATTTATATGAAAAAGTTGGCAGTTTCTTACGGAGGTTGGTGCACCCAAGTACTGGTTAACCGCTGGAGCCTGCCCAGGAAAGGTGTTGTTAAGTAAACTGCCCGCCGGCGATATAGCCCAAAATGGTGCTGATGCAGGCGTAAAACCCGAAATATAACATAACAAATGTACCAAGTATGAACACATTCTATTATTGTAAACTTTCTTTACAAAACTGTAGAGAATGCCTTTAATTTTAGACTGAAAAGTGTTTTTATGATAGAAAATGATGCAACTGTACGCTATATGGCGCTAGAACATCTTTTAGTTCGAAAACGTTCGCATTGACAACATTTCAACATTCAGCGACAAGGTACCACGTGTGCAAAGCAGTGAGGAATATAATGTGTTATTTCGCTGCTTTCAACCAGTCCAATAACACCATTTATTTCACCGATATAAAGTGGCTGCTTAACCCTTTCAACCCCAAGTATAACTGACATGGACTATTCCATGATATTTTTAGACCAATAAATTAATAACAAAATTACATTTGGATCAGTTCATTTATCAAAATGGGTAATTTTATCTAAAAATAGTAATAATTATTACTGGCAAAAAAGTGCAGATCCTGATGAGACCTGGATCTACACTTTTCATAAGCCTATTTAGAGGCCTGTGGGTTGAAAGGGTTAATACAGGTGGCTGCTTAATACAGGTGAAATGTATAATAAAACAACATATTGGGAATCTGGAAACTGGCTGCTTAATACAGGTTGGCTGCTTAATAGAGGTGACCACTAACACATGTTTGACTGTATTTCATTGGAAAGCATAAAATAAGGAAACATGATGGGGAAAAGTTAAGTTAATGTGGACTATGCTTGGAAGTGCTGAACTATTGGTGAGAGGGACTTTAGATGGCTAGATGGTTGTATATTACAGTTGCTATGGCAAACTTGTATGCCGAGGATGGTGAAGTCTCTCAGACAATCATAGAACAAATACAGCCTGCTTCTGATGCACAAACTGGTAAGTATTATGTGTAGATTATATAGAAACTTGTATGATGTACGGTGTAAATTGTACAGAAACTTGTATGGTGTAAATTGTACAGAAACTTGTATGATGTACGGTGTAAATTGTACAGATCCTTGTATGATGTACGGTGTAAATTGTACAGAAACTTGTATGGTGTAAATTGTACAGAAACTTGTATGATGTACGGTGTAAATTGTATAGAAACTTGTATTATGTACGGTGTACATTGTACAGAAACTTGTATGATGTACGGTGTAAATTATATAGAAACTTGTATTATGTAAGGTGTAAATTATATAGAAACTTGTATGGTGTAAATTGTACAGATCCTTGTATGATGTACGGTGTAAATTGTACAGAAACTTGTATGATGTACGGTGTAAATTATATAGAAACTTGTATGATGTACGGTGTAAATTGTACAGAAACTTGTATGGTGTAAATTGTACAGATCCTTGTATGATGTACGGTGTAAATTATACAGAAACTTGTATGGTGTAAATTGTACAGATCCTTGTATGATGTATGGTGTAAATTGTACAGAAACTTGTATGATGTAAGGTGTAAATTGTACAGAAACTTGTATGATGTACGGTGTAAATTATATAGAAACTTGTATGATGTACGGTGTAAATTGTACAGAAACTTGTATTATGTCATGTGTAGATTATACAGAAACTTGTATCATGTCATGTGTAGACTATGCAGATACTTGTATCATGTCATGTGTAGACTATGCAGATACTTGTATCATGTCCTATGTAGATTATACAGATACTTGTATTATGTGCTGTGTAGACTATACAGATACTTGTATCATGTCATGTGTAGATTATACAGATACTTGTATCATGTAATGTGTAGACTATACAGATACTTGTATCATGTCATGTGTAGATTATACAGATACTTGTATCCTGTCATGTGTAGATTATACAGATACTTGTATCATGTAATGTGTAGACTATGCAGATACTTGTATTATGTCCTATGTAGACTATGCAGATACTTGTATCATGTCCTGTGTAGATTATACAGATACTTGTATCATGTCATGTGTAGATTATACAGATACTTGTATCATGTCCTATGTAGACTATGCAGATATTTGTATCATGTCCTGTGTAGATTATACAGATACTTGTATCATGTCATGTGTAGATTATACAGATACTTGTATCATGTAATGTGTAGACTATGCAGATACTTGTATTATGTCCTATGTAGACTATGCAGATACTTGTATCATGTCCTGTGTAGATTATACAGATACTTGTATCATGTCATGTGTAGATTATACAGATACTTGTATCATGTCCTATGTAGACTATGCAGATATTTGTATCATGTCCTGTGTAGATTATACAGATACTTGTATCATGTCATGTGTAGATTATACAGATACTTGTATCATGTAATGTGTAGACTATGCAGATACTTGTATTATGTCCTATGTAGACTATGCAGATACTTGTATCATGTCCTGTGTAGATTATACAGATACTTGTATCATGTCATGTGTAGATTATACAGATACTTGTATCATGTCCTGTGTAGATTATACAGATACTTGTATCATGTCATGTGTAGATTATACAGATACTTGTATCATGTCCTGTGTAGATTATACAGATACTTGTATCATGTCATGTGTAGATTATACAGATACTTGTATCATGTCATGTGTAGATTATACAGATACTTGGTATCATGTCTTGTGTAGACTATGCAGATACTTGTATTATGAAGAAGAAGAATGCTTTATTAAGACTTAAACTTTACAGTTTCTCGTCTGTAACATTTAAACATATTTACAATATATATAGTACAATATTATGATATATGCAATCATGATGAGGATGGACAAATGATGTAATGATTATGGACATACATGGAAAAATAATGACAATGTCATGATGCAGCGTTGGACACTCGCACTCGCTAACTCGCCATGGCGATAACGTTTTTAGACTGGCGAGAAACTTTTACTACGCACTCGACATCGTGGCGACATGTCTTATTTATTTTTTTTATATATTTTTTTTTATACTTTATTTATTTTACAACGATTGCGAAGCAAGTTTGAACAACTTATATTAATCACTCTCGTTATCTCGGATGTAAGCGTATATGTGGGAGGAAACCGGAGTACCCGGAGAAAACCCACCTGTCCGATCTGGCGACCATCGTACCATCTCACATAGTATGTGAGATGGTACGATGTCTTATTTGATAGCCCTTGGTGAGTTTGTTGAAGTTCATACTCGCCTGAACCAGGACACACAGTACCTTCGCCATTTTAGGCGCTTTTTCTCATCGAATTAACAAAATATCAAATATTCTGTGCCTCCTAAAAATGATTCAAAATCAACCCCCCTTAGTTAAACAGTTACTTACATAGCAATTTTGAAGAAAAATTATCTAAAAAAGTGACAAAATTTAAGATAAAAAAAGAGGTTGATTTTACCCCAAAGTCCACCAGAATGAATGAATGAATGGTGTTTTACGGCGCATCGACATCTAAGGTCATGTAGCGTGCATTAAAATTATGTTTATTGTCGAGTGTATGAAATAAAATTCTATATAAGTATATGCATTACGTAAAAATTAATACTAAAGAAGTTATAAAGACGTAAGATTAATTACAGGTAATATTTCATTTTAATTACCTTTTATACCCATATGACTCGGAAGCCAGCAGAACACAAATGTATTTGTTGCACCATTTTGTGTCTACTTAAAACAAATTTCGTGGGGGGCATGCCCCCGGACCCCCTAGCATGGCAATTGCCTGCAGCACATGCATCCGGTGGCTTGGACAGAACCACATTCACTGGCCTGTACCATTTATTTTTGGCCGGAACTAATTCATAAGTACAGGCCAAAAATTGGCCTGTACAATTTCATCTTGGCCGGTACCTTTTCTCAAGTACAGGCCAAGTTGGCCGGAACATATTGAAACGAGTGTCCAACACTGTGATGGATTTTAGACTATGCAAAACATGATCATGACTGTATTAAGAGTGTAAGGAGTATTCAACTGGTAACTCATATATCCTAAACAAGTGAATTACGAAGGGATAAAGCTTCATGAATATATTTACTAAAGTTAACCAGCTCTAGGGAATTGTCACATTGAAATATTACAAAGATTAACTACATGGATCATCTACAACGGTCAAAAAAAACTGTTTATTTATGCGAGAACTTTTTGATTGTTATGGAATTTATTTTTAAACCTGTATTATTGTTAAAATTCCCAAATAGGATTTCGCTATACAGTCAAACCTGTCTTAAGCAGCCAGCCAATGGTATCACAGAAAATGGCTGCTTAGCGCAGGTGACTGCTTAATAGAGATCAACTATATAATAAAAGAACATATTAGGAATCTGGAAGCTGGCTGCTTAACCCTTTCAACACCACAGGCCTCTAAATTGGCTTACATAAAAGTGTAGATCCAGATGAGCCGGCTCGTGAAGAGCCGTCTCATCAGGATCTGCACTTTTTTCAAATAATATAACTATTTTTAGAGAGAGAAAATTACCCATTTTGATAAATGAACTGATCCAAATGTAATTTTGTTATTAATTTATTGGTCTAAAAATATCATGGACCAGTCCATGTCAGTTACTTGGTGTTGAATGGGTTAATACAGGTGACCACTAACACAGGTCTGACTGTAAACACTTTCTAGTGATTATTGTAGGCAATTTGTTCTTTCCTTGTTTTTTCTCACTTGATTAGCTTGTTAGATGAATATAGCTAGAATGGTTTCAGTGAGCACTTGTAAATTGTCTGGTACTACACCACAGGGATCAGTTTAGAGGGCGATGTGGGCGAAATTGTCGCCCTATGGACCCTGACTTCGCCCGCTTCTCCCTAAAAAAATAATTTATTTTTTGGTTTTTATGATTTTCAAACAAAATGTTGTCTAGTAAGATACACTGGCCCATTATAAAGCACTCCTATTCAAATGTTGTATTTAATGGTTGTACTGTGCATTTTAACCCAATTTTGTTTTAAAGAACACCATTTAAGGAAGCGATCACGCGCTTTCTCACTTCTCCCAAACATTCTGACCTAGAATGAACCCTGCACCATAAGTTCTTGTCAAAATTAGCATTCAATAATGTATATGGTTACGGAAATCATCATTAGCAACTATTTTATGTTCAGGAATCAAACTAGCCTTTGAGGAAAGAGAGCAGTTTTGACTAAATTTAAGACATGCTGAACACTAACTAGCTAGACTTTTCTTCATAATTATACAGACTATGTCTACTATGTTTTCACAAAACTTGATTTCCTGGCCCCGAGGTTATAAAACTTTTCTCAGATCTCAAACTCAATTGATCTGATTGGTTGATTCCAAGTGTTACTGTCAGCTGAACCAATCAGACGCTTGAGACTGAATTTTGAGATTGGAGAAAAGTTTTATAACCTCCAGGCCAGTTCTTAATACTGAAAAACAGCTCTATGAAAGTTGTTTTTATTTATCTGAGCCTAAATATGGTTTTTTTTTTTTGAGTTGCAGGAGAAGATACGAATACGATGGAAGAAGGCACTAACACCGATGACATGATTGAGGAAGGCGAAGACAGCGACAGCTGGATCTACGGCTCCGATGATGACGACGATGATGAGGATGGTATCGAAGATGGACATAGCCATTCCGTGTTGGAGGCCTTCATGCAGAACAGTAGTAGCGATAAAAAGCCTGCCACGCCACGGCAACACTTCAAATGCAGTCAGTGCAACAAAATATTCTATGGGCCTCTCAAATTCAAAAGTAAGCTTTCTGAAATAGAATAATAAGTGTGAACAACATGTGATAAAATAATAATTACATTTCATTGTATAATATCTAGATTTGTGGTTAGTTTATACAGATTTATGTTAGCTCGATTGCGAAACAAGTTCTTACAACTTATATTTAATCACTCTCTAGACGTCATTCCTGATGGAATCCATCGCCACTGGGGAGAGAGAAGAGGCAACGTGGAATTTAAATGCCTTGCCTGAGGGCACAATCGTAACTTCTCCAGCCTGGCTCTAACTCCGCACCTGAAGCAGACGCACTATGCTACCACCTGGGTACCCATCCCTGCCCGAAATACTGCTCGGAGGGGCACTCGGGGGCTTCCTACACCAATAACTATCTAGATAGATAGTCGCCACACGACCTAAGTTTGTAAACTTAAAACCCAAAAACATTAAACAAACTTGTTGATTTTCTCCTGTCTAATGAGATGTTGCGTTATTTCAGTGCACATGTATAAGCATACGGGACAGAAGCCGTTTCCTTGCAACCTGTGTACCAAGAAGTATACTAACAAGAAGTCGCTCGTCCTTCATCAGAAAGCACACACGGGGGAACTGCCCTATCTGTAAGTGGCTAGACTTTTCAGCAACTGCTGTAGACGTGAATCCCAACAAGGTAGTTAAATTCCTTTATATGAGCGATCCAGCTGGTTTGCGGTAGGTCGGTGCCCATCCATGCTTTAAATATTATGCAGAGGCAACGACGGTCTTACTCATCCAATATACGTTGGAAAGCCACCATATTGCCCAAGTTGTCGGCACGGCGTTAAACCCACAACTAGACAGCCATGTCAGATACCATTCCCCCATTTTACGTGTGTCCGTCCTGTAGTTGAGTTTAAGTGTGTTTCTCTGTTATAAACCTTGGTTTTACATCGTTTCATGTCCGCCTCCGTGGTCGAGTGGTTAAGGTCGCTGACTTGTATACCACTGTAACCTATCATCACTGATGGTCACGGGTTCGAGCCCCGCTCAGGCCGTGTCTCATTTATATGAAAAAGTTGGCAGTTTCTTATGGAGGTTGGTGCACCCAAGTACTGGTTAACTGCTGGAGTCTTCCCAGGAAAGGTGTTGTTAGGTAAACTGCCCGCCGGCTATATAGTCCAAAATGGTGCTGATGCAGGCGTAAAACCCGAAATATAACATAATACATCGTTTCATGTATGTTTGTGTGAAACGTTGCGGAACAATGCATAAAACTGTGTATTTGGGTTTTATATTTTAAAAACTTTTAAGAAATTAGATTTCATATGTATTTTTTAATGACAATTCATGAGATGGGACGTATTATCTGATGGCGTTGTCTGTGTGTCTGTCCGTCCTGTGAACTTTTGCGATGTCAACTCGACTAACTTGGACAGAATTTATACTACCCAATCGTTATGAACTTGGAAACAATATTATGATAAAAATGTCTAGGCCATGTCTGAACTTCTGTAAAATCAGTAGCTCACATAAAGATAAAGAAATAAATAATTAAAGAACAGATGAACTGTGTAATTACCTCCCTTTGATACACTTGCAGCTAAAGTTTTTCATAGGATGTCATTAAAAAAAAAAAATCTATGTTGATTGTTCCTAACAGGGAACTAGTAATATATATATATATATATATGTGTGGTCCTCTCTACATTGTTCCTTACGGGGAACTAGTAATATATATATATATATATGTGTGGTCCTCTCTACATTGTTCCTTACAGGGAACTAGTAATATATATATATATATATGTGTGGTCCTCTCTACATCCTAACAGGGAACTAGTAATATATATATATGTGGTCCTCTCTACATGGTTCCTAGCAGGGAACTAGTAATATATATATATGTAGTCCTCTCTACATTGTTCCTAGCAGGGAACTAGTAATATATATATATGTAGTCCTCTCTACATGGTTCCTAGCAGGGAACTAGTAATATATATATATGTAGTCCTCTCTACATTGTTCCTAGCAGGGAACTAGTAATATATATATATGTGGTCCTCTCTACATCCTACACAACTAGTAATATAATATATAACCTCTCACATGCCAACAGGGACTAGTAATATATAATATATGTGGTCTCTCTACATTTTCCTTACAGGGAACTAGTAATATATATATATATGTGTGGTCCTCTCTACATTCCTTACAGGGAACTAGTAATATATATATATATGTGGTCCTCTCTACATTGTTCTTACAGGGAACTAGTAATATATATATATATTGTGTGGTCCTCTCTACATTGTTCCTAACAGGGAACTAGTAATATATATATATATTGTGGTCCTCTCTACATTGTTCCTAACAGGGAACTAGTAATATATATATATATGTGTGGTCCTCTCTACATTGTTCCTAGCAGGGAACTAGTAATATATATATATGTAGTCCTCTCTACATGGTTCCTAGCAGGGAACTAGTAATATATATATATGTAGTCCTCTCTACATGGTTCCTAGCAGGGAACTAGTAATATATATATATATATATGTGTGGTCCTCTCTACATTGTTCCTTACAGGGAACTAGTAATATATATATATATATGTGTGGTCCTCTCTACATTGTTCCTTACAGGGAACTAGTAATATATATATATATATGTGTGGTCCTCTCTACATTGTTCC
>CM026390.1:17073014-17096956 GCA_014843695.1 Archivesica marissinica | reverse complement strand
CTAGTAATATATATATATATGTGGTCCTCTCTACATTGTTCCTAACAGGGAACTAGTAATATATATATATATATGTGTGGTCCTCTCTACATTGTTCCTAACAGGGAACTAGTAATATATATATATATGTGTGGTCCTCTCTACATTGTTCCTAACAGGGAACTAGTAATATATATATATATATGTGTGGTCCTCTCTACATTGTTCCTAGCAGGGAACTAGTAATATATATATATGTAGTCCTCTCTACATTGTTCCTAGCAGGGAACTAGTAATATATATATATATGTGTGGTCCTCTCTACATTGTTCCTAACAGGGAACTAGTAATATATATATTATATGTGTGGTCCTCTCTACATTGTTCCTAACAGGGAACTAGTATAATATATATATATATATGTGTGGTCCTCTCTACATTGTTCCTAACAGGGAACTAGTAATATATATATATATGTGTGGTCCTCTCTACATTGTTCCTAACAGGGAACTAGTAATATATATATATATATGTGTGGTCCTCTCTACATTGTTCCTAACAGGGAACTAGTAATATATATATATATGTGTGGTCCTCTCTACATTGTTCCTAACAGGGAACTAGTATATATATATGTGTGGTCCTCTCTACATTGTTCCTAACAGGGAACTAGTAATATATATATATATATGTGTGGTCCTCTCTACATTGTTCCTAAGGGAACTAGTAATATATATATATATATGTGTGGTCCTCTCTACATTGTTCCTAACAGGGAACTAGTAATATATATATATATATATGTGTGGTCCTCTCTACATTGTTCCTAACAGGGAACTAGTAATATATATATATATATGTGGTCCTCTCTACATTGTTCCTAGCAGGGAACTAGTAATATATATATATATATTGTGTGGTCCTCTCTACATTGTTCCTACAGGGAACTAGTAATATATATATATATATGTGTGGTCCTCTCTACATTGTTCCTAACAGGGAACTAGTAATATATATATATATATGTGTGGTCCTCTCTACATTGTTCCTTACAGGGAACTAGTAATATATATAATTATATATGTGTGGTCCTCTCTACATTGTTCCTAGCAGGGAACTAGTAATATATATATATATGTGTGGTCCTCTCTACATTGTTCCTAACGGGGAACTAGTAATATATATGTGGTCCTTTTTACATCTTACAGACGGATCTGTAGGATTCAGGTTCGATCCCCCGTCTGACCCTAATAAATTTCAGATGGGACGTTAAACCGAGGTCTCGTTGTGGTGCTTTATGCTGTGCACGTAAAAGAACCAGAGGAGACTCTGGAATGGGTCTCTCTCTGTATCATTGCACTATCCTCCAAAAATCTGAAATGACTAATCTCTTCAGGAGGCGTCGCTAATATGGGCAACCTGTAGCGACGATAAATAAACGTAAAACACACTACATCCGAATTGTCCGGATTTTTGTTTTCCTTGAAATAGGCTTTTTATGCTGAAAATTGACCACATTATATATATATTATAAACTCCCAAACATGAACATTCTGTGTCCGATGCACAAAGTATTCAATAATTATTTAAAGCTATTCAACATCGGTGAAAATGGCCCATTTCTAGAAGATATAATTTCCTTTTATATGGTATACCGGTATTTTTTTCTCTCCAAATATTTGCCATAGAATCCGAGTAGTTCAACTAATAAACAAGCGTCGTATACGACATGTATTAACATAGCAAAATAATGTAAAACCAAATAGCGTAATACAACACTTGTATCCAGAATAACAACATTTATGGTACAGATTTACCGTTATATCTCACATTTGTGCCTATGCATATTTATGTTTAGACTAATCTGATTTATATTATCTCGTAGCGTATCACACGTTTAGTATACTAGTAGACAAACGTCAATTCAGGAGTGTGTCTGACCGTTATATGAAATCCTATTTTCACTTTTGAGAGTTTGTAGACCACAAAAAACTTTTTTTATTAATTGAAAGTTCTAATTATTACGGAAGAGTTTGTAGTAGCAATGTTATTTACATGTAAAAATGGGGGTGTTTTGCAAAGTCAAGTTGCTTTAACCCTTTCCCTCATAGAAGCACCTCTAGACGCCATTACCAATACGACATATATTGACAATGTAGTAGCCAAACCAATGTTCATAATAAAAGCCAGAATCTCATGTAGTTCCAGTAATATCTATGGAGGTGGGATAGATATTGTGACTACTTATCCACTGCATGATAGCTAAATGGCTGTCATTTGTATGGAGATATAATAGTATATTAACCTAAATCTCATGTAGTCCCAGTAATATCTATGGAGGTGGGATAGATATGGTGACTACTTATCCACTGCATGATAGCTAAATGGCTGTCATTTGTATGGAGATATAATAGTATATTAACCTAAATCTCATGTAGGCCCAGTAATATCTATGGAGGTGGGATAGATATGGTGACTACTTATCCACTGCATGATAGCTAAATGGCTGTCGTTTGTATGGAGATATAATAGTATATTAACTTAAATCTCTATGAAGGAAAGGGTTAAATGGCTGTCGTTTGTATGGAGATATAATAGTATATTAACTTAAATCTCTATGAAGGAATGGGTTAAATGGCTGTCGTTTGTATGGAGATATAATAGTATATTAACTTAAATCTCTATGAAGGAAAGGGTTAAATGGCTGTCGTTTGTATGGAGATATAATAGTATATTAACTTAAATCTCTATGAAGGAAAGGGTTAATGTTTACTGGGATGAATTTGCAGGTGTAGTCTGTGTGGCAAGAGATGTCCCAGCAAGATATCTCTGAAGTCTCATCTCAAGTGTCATGACGGTAATGGAGGTGGTTTCCCGGCCAAGTGTGATGTGTGTAACCGCATGTTCTCTCGTAAACATCTCATGGAACGACACAAGCTCCACAAACACACCAACGTACAGACAGAGTTTAAATGTACTGAGTGCAATAAAGTGTTCAGTCACCAGAGTGAGTAATCTTCCTCGCTGTTAGAGACTATCCCGTTGTCAGCTTGAAATAAAACATCGGCACCAGATATATTAGCCAATTTGCCAAATTTTGCACCGTTTTTAAAAAAATTTGGTGCCATTGGCGATCTTGGAATCCTGGTAGTTTCACTTGCATGAGATTATTCTCAGAAATAAACTTTTACTTTGAATGCACTAATTAAAAATCGTGATTACCGTTGTGTAATTCCATTTTTAAATAATAATTATTTCAGGTTTAGCTCATTGCATGCAAGCGGCGAAAATAACTGAAATATGTTATGGAATTTCATTGGAAATGTGTCGTAGCAACAGAAATGTGTCGTAGCAACAGAAATGTGTCGTAGCAACAGAATTCTAATGAAATTCCATGATATATTCAGAGTTTTCAGTTAAGTAAACCGCATTAATGAATTGTCTCCTGTGTGTGTTTTTTCGTTTATTTATCGTCGCTACCGGTTGTCCATATGAGCGACGCCCCCTGAAGATATTAGTCATTTTAGATATTTGGAGGATAGTGCATGATACAGACAGAGACCCACATCCACATGTTGAATGCACCAGTCCATGTCAGTTACTTGGTGTTGAATGCACCAGTCCATGTCAGTTACTTGGTGTTGAATGCACCAGTCCATGTCAGTTACTTGGTGTTGAATGCACCAGTCCATGTCAGTTACTTGGTGTTGAATGCACCAGTCCAGGTCAGTTACTTGGTGTTGAATGCACCAGTCCATGTCAGTTACTTGGTGTTGAATGCACTAGTCCATGTCAGTTACTTGGTGTTGAATGCACCAGTCCATGTCAGTTACTTGGTGTTGATGCACCAGTCCATGTCAGCTACTTGGTGTTGAATGCACCAGTCCATGTCAGTTACTTGGTGTTGAATGCACCAGTCCATGTCAGTTACTTGGTGTTGAATACACCAGTCCATGTCAGTTACTTGGTGTTGAATGCACCAGTCCATGACAGTTGCTTGGTGTTGAATGCACCAGTCCATGTCAGTTACTTGGTGTTGAATGCACCAGTCCAGGTCAGTTACTTGGTGTTGAATGCACCAGTCCAGGTCAGTTACTTGGTGTTGAATGCACCAGTCCATGTCAGTTACTTGGTGTTGAATGCACCAGTCCAGGTCAGTTACTTGGTGTTGAATGCACCAGTCCAGGTCAGTTACTTGGTGTTGAATGCACCAGTCCAGGTCAGTTACTTGGTGTTGAATGCACCAGTCCAGGTCAGTTACTTGGTGTTGAATGCACCAGTCCATGTCAGTTACTTGGTGTTGAAGCACCAGTCCATGTCAGTTACTTGGTGTTGAATGCACCAGTCCAGGTCAGTTACTTGGTGTTGAATGCACCAGTCCATGTCAGTTACTTGGTGTTGAATGCATCAGTCCGGGTCAGTTACTTGGTGGTGAATGCACCAGTCCATGTCAGTTACTTGGTGTTGAATGCACCAGTCCATGTCAGTTACTTGGTGTTGAATGCACCAGTCCAGGTCAGTTACTTGGTGTTGAATGCACCAGTCCATGTCAGTTACTTGGTGTTGAATGCACCAGTCCATGTCAGTTACTTGGTGTTGAATGCACCAGTCCATGTCAGTTACTTGGTGTTGAATGCACCAGTCCAGGTCAGTTACTTGGTGTTGAATGCACCAGTCCATGTCAGTTACTTGGTGTTGAATGCACCAGTCCAGGTCAGTTACTTGGTGTTGAATGCACCAGTCCATGTCAGTTACTTGGTGTTGAATGCACCAGTCCAGGTCAGTTACTTGGTGTTGAATGCACCAGTCCATGTCAGTTACTTGGTGTTGAATGCACCAGTCCATGTCAGTTACTTGGTGTTGAATGCACCAGTCCAGGTCAGTTACTTGGTGTTGAATGCACCAGTCCATGTCAGTTACTTGGTGTTGAATGCACCAGTCCATGTCAGTTACTTGGTGTTGAATGCACCAGTCCAGGTCAGTTACTTGGTGTTGAATGCACCAGTCCATGTCAGTTACTTGGTGTTGAAGCACCAGTCCAGTCAGTTACTTGGTGTTGAATGCACCAGTCCATGTCAGTTACTTGGTGTTGAATGCACCAGTCCATGTCAGTTACTTGGTGTTGAATGCACCAGTCCATGTCAGTTACTTGGTGTTGAATGCACCAGTCCATGTCAGTTACTTGGTGTTGAATGCACCAGTCCATGTCAGTTACTTGGTGTTGAATGCACCAGTCCATGTCAGTTACTTGGTGTTGAATGCACCAGTCCATGTCAGTTACTTGGTGTTGAATGCACCAGTCCATGTCAGTTACTTGGTGTTGAATGCACCAGTCCATGTCAGTTACTTGGTGTTGAATGCACCAGTCCATGTCAGTTACTTGGTGTTGAATGCACCAGTCCAGGTCAGTTACTTGGTGTTGAATGCACCAGTCCATGTCAGTTACTTGGTGTTGAATGCACCAGTCCATGTCAGTTACTTGGTGTTGAATGCACCAGTCCATGTCAGTTACTTGGTGTTGAATGCACCAGTCCATGTCAGTTACTTGGTGTTGAATGCACCAGTCCATGTCAGTTACTTGGTGTTGAATGCACCAGTCCATGTCAGTTACTTGGTGTTGAATGCACCAGTCCATGTCAGTTACTTGGTGTTGAATGCACCAGTCCATGTCAGTTACTTGGTGTTGAATGCACCAGTCCATGTCAGTTACTTGGTGTTGAATGCACCAGTCCATGTCAGTTACTTGGTGTTGAATGCACCAGTCCATGTCAGTTACTTGGTGTTGAATGCACCAGTCCATGTCAGCACCAGTCCATGTCAGTTACTTGGTGTTGAATGCACCAGTCCATGTCAGTTACTTGGTGTTGAATGCACCAGTCCATGTCAGTTACTTGGTGTTGAATGCACCAGTCCATGTCAGTTACTTGGTGTTGAATGCACCAGTCCATGTCAGTTACTTGGTGTTGAATGCACCAGTCCATGTCAGTTACTTGGTGTTGAATGCACCAGTCCATGTCAGTTACTTGGTGTTGAATGCACCAGTCCATGTCAGTTACTTGGTGTTGAATGCACCAGTCCATGTCAGTTATTTGGTGTTGAATGCACCAGTCCATGTCAGTTACTTGGTGTTGAATGCACCAGTCCATGTCAGTTACTTGGTGTTGAATGCACCAGTCCATGTCAGCACCAGTCCATGTCAGTTACTTGGTGTTGAATGCACCAGTCCATGTCAGTTACTTGGTGTTGAATGCACCAGTCCATGTCAGTTACTTGGTGTTGATTGCACCAGTCCATGTCAGTTACTTGGTGTTGAATGCACCAGTCCATGTCAGATACTTGGTGTTGAATGCACCAGTCCATGTCAGTTACTTGGTGTTGAATGCACCAGTCCATGTCAGATACTTGGTGTTGAATGGGTTAAGCAATAGCTTCACCTCAACAATATCTTTATTTTAATACTTGAAGAATAAAACAATGTACTGCGCTTTAATGTTGCTTATTCAGAGTTTTTCTAATAAGAGGATGTGGAAGTCGTGATAGCGCAGTGGTAGCTCGTTCACTTCAGGTGCGAAAGGCCTGGAGTTCGAGCCCCGCTGGAGCCGTTACGATTGTGCAACTATTAAAAGGTAGATATGAAATGTTTGTAGGTATGTGTGTATAGCACTGAATTTTTGCATGTTTTTCAGGGAGTTTAAAACGACACTTCATGTCAACTCATTTGAATATTAAGAACCATGTATGTGGTTTATGTGGCAAGTCGTTCTACCGTAAAGAGTATCTGACAGGCCACCTGATACAGCATGGTGGGACAGCTGCTGAGGGCCTCACGCCTCGTAAGACAAGACCATCGAGCTTCAAGCCTCGTCCGTCTGTATTCAACTCGGCGGGATACGAGATTAAGAGCATGAAGCAGGACGGCGACTCGGATGTGGAAGAATTTGAAGAGCCACAGGATGATGAGCAAAGCGAAGAAGGGGTATGTACTGTTATGGATATGCATGATTTGGCGCAAATATTTTTTTTATTTTTTTTTTTGGCACATGTTTTGTCAAATACATGGCTTCAAATATTTATTTGTGAACTATATGGCTCTTAGTTGGCTCCAAGTTTATTTTTAATTGGCTCCAAAGTGGCGCAGACAAACATTCAGACAGAGGGAACCCTGGATATGTATGCTAGTTTACATGTAATCTTGAGGCCTCTTCCATGACTTTTGCCCCTGACTGCTGTTAGCCAGCCTCCGTGGTCTCTGACTTGTATATGGTTACCACTGCAACCTATCATCACTGATGGTCACGGGTTCAATCCCCGCTCAGGCCATGTCTCATTTATATGAGAAAGTTGGAAGTTTGTTATGGAGGTTGTTACACCATGTACTGGTTAACCGCTGGAGTCTGTCCAGGATAGGTATGTTCGATATACTGCTCACCGGAGATATTGTCCAAAATCGTGCTGATGCAGGCGTAAAACCCAAACAAACAAACTGACTGCTGTATTTTTCGAATCCCACAAAGGATGTCAAATTCTTTCATTTGATGATGTCATCCAACCTGCTTGCGCGAATGGTCAGTGGGTCTAGCCCCGTGACTGCTGTTTGTGCCTGAAATAGTGTCAAGAGGAGTACATGGGGCTTCCTCCACCACTCAAACAAGCTGGAGAGTCCCTCTATCACCTTGATTCCCTAATTCCAAGAAGCAAACATTCCGTCTGCTTTGGAGATAAATGTACATGTGAATTGTTAATATGACGCTCTGTAGTAGTTTCCAATAGTTTGATTGTTATTAGAGTCCGCCTCCGTGGTCGAGTGGTTACGGTCGCTGACTTGTATACCACTGTAACATATCATCACTGATGGTCACGGGTTCGAGCCCCGCTCAGACCGTGTCTCATTTATATGAAAAAGTTGGCAGTTTCTTACGGAGGTTGGTGCACCCAAGTACTAGAACCGCTGGAGCCTGCCCAGGAAAGGTGTTGTTAGGTAAACTGCCCGCCGGCGATATAGCCCAAAATGGTGCTGATGCAGGCGTAAAACCCGAAATATAACATAACATTGATTGTTATTAGGTATAGCCTATCATTTATTATGTACTAGATAAATTATGTACTGTACAACCCAGGTAGATACTTTATGTACTGTATAACCCAGGTAGATAAATTATGCACTGTATAACCCAGGTAGATACATTATGTACTCTACAACCCAGGTAGATACATTATGTACTCTACAACCCAGGTAGATACATTATGTACTGTATAACCCAGGTAGATACATTATGTACTCTACAACCCAGGTAGATAAATTATGTACTCTACAACCCAGGTAGATAAATTATGTACTCTACAACCCAGGTAGATACATTATGTACTGTACAACCCAGGTAGATACATTATGTACTCTACAACCCAGGTAGATAAATTATGTACTCTACAACCCAGGTAGATACATTATGTACTCTACAACCCAGGTAGATACATTATGTACTCTACAACCCAGGTAGATACATTATGTACTCTACAACCCAGGTAGATATATTATGTACTGGACAACCCAGGTAGATAAATTATGTACTCTACAACCCAGGTAGATAAATTATGTACTGGACAACCCAGGTAGATAAATTATGTACTGGACAACCCAGGTAGATAAATTATGTACTGAGCAATCCAAGTAGATAATTTATGCATTATATAACCCAGGTAGATAAATTATGTACTGAGCAATCCAAGTAGATAATTTATGCACTATATAACCCAGGTAGATAAATTATGTACTGAGCAATCCAAGTAGATAATTTATGCACTATATAACCCAGGTAGATAAATTATGTACTGAGCAATCCAAGTAGATAATTTATGCACTATATAACCCAGGTAGATAAATTATGTACTGAGCAATCCAAGTAGATAATTTATGCACTATATAACCCAGGTAGATAAATTATGTACTGAGCAATCCAAGTAGATAATTTATGCACTATATAACCCAGGTAGATAAATTATGTACTGAGCAATCCAAGTAGATAATTTATGCACTATATAACCCAGGTAGATAAATTATGTACTGAGCAATCCAAGTAGATAATTTATGCACTATATAACCCAGGTAGATAAATTATGTACTGAGCAATCCATGTAGATAATGTGTGTATTATATAACCCAGGTAGATAATTTTTGTTTGGCATGTAACAGTTGTTTTTGTGTTAGCAACAGTAATAAAACATACTAAAAGTGATTTACGCACATCCATTGATTTGTGAGAGAAATGGAGCTACGGAGAGAGATCAAAAACTAGACCCCCATATTCAAATACATTAAACCTGCCTTAGATTGGATGTCATTACTCAAACACTTGGGGGGGGGGTAATACTGTGACGAATACAATCACATGGTAACACCATTTCTGCCCTTTAGGTACAGAGGATTATTCTAACACAAGATGAGAACGGTCAGTTACGAGTGGTCGACATGGCAACAGAAAGAGAAGTGAAGAAGATGTTGGAAGCTCGAGGGCTGTCCCGTGGTGAGGCAGGGGAGACAATGGTGGTTCATGTAAGTGTTGTCCAATATGTTTAGTTATGGCTCTTTGAAGATGTTATTGAACAGAATTTTGTTTGTATTATACATGTATCTATAAAAGTCATCTCCGAATATCAACTGTACTCGACTGCATGCTAGCTGGGAAAATCGTAACGACAATTCTAATGAAATTCTATGACATATTTCCAGAGTTTTGGGTTGCAAATAAGAAGAATACAAGTTTTTTAATACGACATGATTAAAGACACGATGTGTTGGTTATTTTTACGGGAAATATTTACTATGTACAATGCATTGCAGTATTTCAATTGTTTGTAGCGATAATTAATTTCGACAAACCTTTCACAATGGGTCCCAGTTAATTAGGTAGGCTACACGTGTTGAGAAGTTTGAGCATCTGCTGACATGTTTGAGAACGTGTTGAGATGTTTGAGAACGTGTTGAGAAATTTGAGCAGGTGTTAAGTTTGAGAAATTAATTATCGCTCAACTTGTCAATTTAATGCCATGTCAAGAATGAAGTGTTTGTTGTCTGCTACAATAATTTGAACTATTTATAACCTTTATTTTACACAGCATGCAAAGAGTTACAACAATCCATACTAAGTTTGTAGCATTTGTAGGTGTGCACATAATGGTCAGTACCAGATGTAGGTGTGCACATAATGGTCAGTACCAGATGTAGGTGCGCACATACTGGTCAGTACCAGATGTAGGTGTGCACACAATGGTCAGTACCAGATATAGGTGTGCACACAATGGTCAGTACCAGATGTAGGTGCGCACATAATGGTCAGTACCAGATGTAGGTGTGCACACAATGGTCAGTACCAGATGTAGGTGAGCTCATAATGGTCAGTACCAGATGTAGGTGCGCACATAATGGTCAGTACCAGATGTAGGTGTGCACACAATGGTCAGTACCAGATGTAGGTGTGCACACAATGGTCAGTACCAGATGTAGGTGCGCACATAATGGTCAGTACCAGATGTAGGTGTGCACATAATGGTCAGTACCAGATGTAGGTGCACACAATGGTCAGTACCAGATGTATGTGTGCACACAATGGTCAGTACCAGATGTAGGTGTGCACATAATGGTCAGTACCAGATGTATGTGTGCACACAATGGTCAGTACCAGATATATGTGTGCACACAATGGTCAGTACCAGATGTATGTGTGCACACAATGGTCAGTACCAGATATATGTGTGCACACAATGGTCAGTACCAGATGTATGTGTGCACACAATGGTCAGTACCAGATGTAGGTGTGCACACAATGGTCAGTACCAGATGTAGGTGCACACAATGGTCAGTACCAGATGTATGTGTGCACACAATGGTCAGTACCAGATGTAGGTGTGCACACAATGGTCAGTACCAGATGTAGGTGCACAAAATGGTCAGTACCAGATGTAGGTGCACACAATGGTCAGTACCAGATGTATGTGTGCACACAATGGTCAGTACCAGATGTATGTGCACACAATGGTCAGTACCAGATGTAGGTGTGCACACAATGGTCAGTACCAGATGTATGTGTGCACACAATGGTCAGTACCAGATGTAGGTGTGCACACAATGGTCAGTACCAGATGTATGTGTGCACACAATGGTCAGTACCAGATGTAGGTGTGCACACAATGGTCAGTACCAGATGTAGGTGTGCACACAATGGTCAGTACCAGATGTATGTGTGCACACAATGGTCAGTACCAGATGTAGGTGCGCACACAATGGTCAGTACCAGATGTATGTGTGCCCACAATGGTCGGTACCAGATGTAGGTGCACACAATGGTCAGTACCAGATGTAGGTGCACACAATGGTCAGTACCAGATGTATGTGTGCACACAATGGTCAGTACCAGATGTAGATATGCACATAATTGACCAGTCGCCAAATGGCGTTATTTTGGTTACGGTATTTGACTTCAAATCACATGTGGAGGGACATAGTTATATATACTACAGTAGATTGTAGATAGAGGAGCTGAGTGGAGAACCACAAGTGGTACATGTGGAGGGACATGGTTATATATAATACAGTAGATTGTAGATAGAGGAGCCGAGTGGATGGTACATGTGGAGGGACATGGTTATATATAATACAGTATATTGTAGATAGAGGTGCCGAGTGGAGAACCACAAGTGGTACATGTGGAGGGACATGGTTATATATCCTACAGTATATTGTAGATAGAGGAGCCGAGTGGAGAACCACAAGTGGTAGATGTGGAGGGACATGGTTATATATAATACAGTATATTGTAGATAGAGGAGCCGAGTGGAGAACCACAAGTGGTACATGTGGAGGGACATGGTTATATATCCTACAGTATATTGTAGATAGAGGAGCCGAGTGGAGAACCACAAGTGGTACATGTGGAGGGACATGGTTATATATAAAAATATAGTATACATGTATTGTTGTTATTGTAGATAGAGGAGCCGAGTGGAGAACCACAAGTGGTACATGTCGAACAATTGGAGGAGCAGGTGGTGGAGGTGCCGATAGAGGAGCATGGTTATATAGAATACCAGCAGGTGGAAGAGGAGAAACCGTCGGAATATGTCATCACTGATGATGGTACGTTCTACGCAACCATGCACAATTTCTACCATGTCAAATTATGATCAATAAAACCCACCCTATGTAACTCAAGTTAACAGACAGGTTGTTATCTCCGGCCATTTTGGTAAGGGATGTTGTTTTGGCGTTGTCCGACCATGCATGCATCCATCCGAAGCAAGTTCTCGGTAAACAATGAGTGGCATTTTTTGACGCTTATAGATCAATATGTACATTGCCCAGTAACAGAGTTATTGCCCTTTAGTAGACTACTTCAAAAATGTGTCTGCTTGTTATATCGGGTGGCATAGGGTGATACATGTACTTTGGTACCAGGACCTCTGTTGTTTAATAGGGGATGATTGTTTTCCACAAATCACTAGCCCTTTATCGCTGTAGATTCGAATCCATTTTTTTATGGGAAGAAGCTACCTGAAATATTGCCCGTAATGTCTCTGGTGATCTTCCTCCTCCAACAATAGCTGGAAAGCCGCCATATGACCTACTTGGAACACAAACAAATAGTTTCAATGCGTAACATGTTCAATAATAAGTCACTTACCATGTTCTATTTTTAGGCACCTCAGCTGGTACCCAGTACATCTATACATCAAGCAGTGGTGAGGTGACCATACAGGGGAACCAGGAGTTGGTGTACGGCCAGCCCGCAGTGCAGTATGAGGTAGAGTGCGTAGGGGATGTGGGCGATGAAGAAGCGTTGTCCGCGATCAATCTGCTCGCCCAAGCTAGTGCTCAACAATACGAAAACGTCATCTCTCAGATCTGAAATGTCTGTTCAAACTTTCTCAGTGTCTCAGAGGTTAACCAGATATCACCCCCAGATACAGAAAGTGACTTCCGGGGGGGGGGGAGTATCAGTGGCTCTCCAGACATTAATGTCTGTTCAGTGCTATGTGTAAAGATAGATTTATAGCATCATGTCAGTGCTGAAAATAATGCAGATTAAAATCACCAGTTTCTTGACAAGTTTTATGTTCTTGTGGACGACAAACTGTGAGAACTTAACATGTGTTTGGAAATGTGGCAAGAACTTCTTGACACGGTGCGTGGAAATGTTTACAGAACTTGACATGTGTGTGGAGAGAACTTGACATGTGTGTGGAGAGAACTTGACATGTGTGTGGAAAGAACTTGACATGTGTGTGGAGAGAACTCGACATGTGTGTGGAGAGAACTTGACATGTGTGTGGAGAGAACTCGACATGTCACAAAAACCACAAAAACCACAAAAACCACAAAAACACAAAAACACAAAAACCACATGTGTGTGGAGAGAACTCGACATGTAAAACACAAAAACCACAAAAACACAAAAACCACAAAAACCACAAAAACCACAAAAACCACAACATGTGTGGAGAGAACTCGACATTGACATGTGTGTGGAGAGAACTTGACATGTGTGTGGAGAGAACTCGACATGTGTGTGGAGAGAACTCGACATGTGTGTGGAGAGAACTCGACATGTGTGTGGAGAGAACTCGACATGTGTGTGGAGAGAACTCGACATGTGTGTGGAGAGAACTCGACATGTGTGTGGAGAGAACTCGACATGTGTGTGGAGAGAACTCGACATGTGTGTGGAGAGAACTCGACATGTGTGTGGAGAGAACTCGACATGTGTGTGGAGAGAACTCGACATGTGTGTGGAGAGAACTCGACATGTGTGTGGAGAGAACTCGACATGTGTGTGGAGAGAACTCGACATGTGTGTGGAGAGAACTCGACATGTGTGTGGAGAGAACTCGACATGTGTGTGGAGAGAACTCGACATGTGTGTGGAGAGAACTTGACATGTGTGTGGAGAGAACTCAACATGTGTGTGGAGAGAACTTGACATGTGTGTGGAGAGAACTCGACATGTGTGTGGAGAGAACTTGACATGTGTGTGGAGAGAACTGACATGTGTGTGGAGAGAACTCGACATGTTGTGTGGAGAGAACTCGACATGTTGTGTGGAGAGAACTCGACATGTGTGTGGAGAGAACTTGACATGTGTGTGGAGAGAACTCGACATGCGTGTGGAGAGAACTCGACATGTGTGTGGAGAGAACTCGACATGTGTGTGGAGAGAACTCGACATGTTGTGTGGAGAGAACTTGACATGTGTGTGGAGAGAACTCGACATGTGTGTGGAGAGAACTCGACATGTGTGTGGAGAGAACTCGACATGTTGTGTGGAGAGAACTCGACATGTGTGTGAGAGAACTCGACATGTTGTGTGGAGAGAACTCGACATGTTGTGTGGAGAAACTCGACATGTTGTGTGGAGAGAACTCGACATGTGTGTGGAGAGAACTCGACATGTTGTGTGGAGAGAACTCAACATGTGTGTGGAGAGAACTCGAGATGTTGTGTGGAGAGAACTCGACATGTTGTGTGGAGAGAACTCGACATGTGTGTGGAGAGAACTCGACATGTGTGTGGAGAGAACTCAACATGTGTGTGGAGAGAACTCAACATGTGTGTGGAGAGAACTCGACATGTGTGTGGAGAGAACTCTACATGTTGTGTGGAGAGAACTCGGGGAGAGAACTCGACATGTTGTGTGGAGAGAACTCGACATGTTGTGTGGAGAGAACTCGACATGTTGTGTGGAGAGAACTCGACATGTTGTGTGGAGAGAACTCGACATGTTGTGTGGAGAGAACTCTACATGTTGTGTGGAGAGAACTCGACATGTTGTGTGGAGAGAACTCGACATGTGTGTGGAGAGAACTCGACATGTGTGTGGAGAGAACTCGACATGTTGTGTGGAGAGAACTCGACATGTTGACATGACATTTTGCTGTGAATGAGAGTAGTTTGTTGAAGTGTGGAAATAAGGAACTAATGTTATACGTATTATTACAGTCCTACCTCGAGAATCGGGGAGAAATCTTTCAACGAGAGTTCCGAGACATACTAAGCTAAAAATGAGAAGTACTAGAGTAATAACTTCTTAGAACAACTTATTGCACGTGTCTGTGTTAGAACAACTTGTTGCACGTGTCTACGTTAGAACAACTTGTTACACGTGTCTATGTTAGAACAACTTGTTGCACGTGTCTATGTTAGAACAACTTGTTGCACGTGTCTATGTTAGAACAACTTGTTACACGTGTCTATGTTAGAACAACTTGTTACACGTGTCTATGTTAGAACAACTTGTTACACGTGTCTATGTTAGAACAACTTGTTACACGTGTCTATGTTAGAACAACTTGTTGTCTGTGTTAGAACAACTTGTTGTCTGTGTTAGAACAACTTGTTACACGTGTCTATGTTAGAACAACTTGTTGTCTGTGTTAGAACAACTTGTTGCACATGTCTATGTTAAAACAACTTGTTGTCTGTGTTAGAACAACTTGTTGTCTATGTTAGAACAACTTGTTACACGTGTCTATGTTAGAACAACTTGTTACACGTGTCTATGTTAGAACAACTTGTTGTCTATGTTAGAACAACTTGTTGTCTGTGTTAGAACAACTTGTTGTCTGTGTTAGAACAACTTGTTGCACGTGTCTATGTTAGAACAACTTGTTGTCTGTGTTAGAACAACTTGTTGCACGTGTCTATGTTAGAACAACTTGTTACACGTGTCTATGTTAGAACAACTTGTTGCACGTGTCTATGTTAGAACAACTTGTTACACGTGTCTGTGTTAGAACAACTTGTTGTCTGTGTTAGAACAACTTGTTGTCTGTGTTAGAACAACTTGTTGTCTGTGTTAGAACAACTTGTTGCACGTGTCTATGTTAGAACAACTTGTTGTCTGTGTTAGAACAACTTGTTGCACGTGTCTATGTTAGAACAACTTGTTACACGTGTCTATGTTAGAACAACTTGTTGCACGTGTCTATGTTAGAACAACTTGTTGCACGTGTCTATGTTAGAACAACTTGTTACACGTGTCTATGTTAGAACAACTTGTTACACGTGTCTATGTTAGAACAACTTGTTGCACGTGTCTATGTTAGAACAACTTGTTGCACGTGTCTATGTTAGAACAACTTGTTGCACGTGTCTATGTTAGAACAACTTGTTGCACGTGTCTGTGTTAGAACAACTTGTTGCACGTGTCTGTGTTAGAACAACTTGTTACACGTGTCTATGTTAGAACAACTTGTTACACGTGTCTATGTTAGAACAACTTGTTACACGTGTCTGTGTTAGAACAACTTGTTACACGTGTCTGTGTTAGAACAACTTGTTACACGTGTCTGTGTTAGAACAACTTGTTACACGTGTCTATGTTAGAACAACTTGTTACACGTGTCTATGTTAGAACAACTTGTTGCATGTGTCTATGTTAGAACAACTTGTTGTCTGTGTTAGAACAACTTGTTGCACGTGTCTATGTTAGAACAACTTGTTGTCTGTGTTAGAACAACTTGTTGCACGTGTCTATGTTAGAACAACTTGTTACACGTGTCTATGTTAGAACAACTTGTTGCACGTGTCTATGTTAGAACAACTTGTTACACGTGTCTGTGTTAGAACAACTTGTTGTCTGTGTTAGAACAACTTGTTGTCTGTGTTAGAACAACTTGTTGTCTGTGTTAGAACAACTTGTTGCACGTGTCTATGTTAGAACAACTTGTTGTCTGTGTTAGAACAACTTGTTGCACGTGTCTATGTTAGAACAACTTGTTACACGTGTTTATGTTAGAACAACTTGTTGCACGTGTCTATGTTAGAACAACTTGTTGCACGTGTCTATGTTAGAACAACTTGTTACACGTGTCTACGTTAGAACAACTTGTTACACGTGTCTATGTTAGAACAACTTGTTACACGTGTCTATGTTATTTATCCCTGGATTGTAAATCATTCTCAAGGAATAAACAAATATGAAAAATCAGTTTTCACATAACTGTTTATTGTTTTATAGACTTGTACGCCCAGAAACGAGCAGCACAAATCCAGTGTCCATCGACTGTTTGCATAAAACTTACATTTATTTGGGTGTGCATTCATTGATTTTGGGCTGCCAACTACACATGGGCCTGCCGCAGTGATGATGAACTTAAATTCTGGTCAGTTGCTATGGTTATAATATATCATTTGTGGACATTCGCTATCCGTATATATAGCACACATGTTATTTGCTGAAGTCGACCCTTAAAATGCCAAATAAATTGGAAGGAATGTGCAAACAACATAGATCCAGATCAGCCGCAGAGAAATGCCACGTCTGATCATGATCTATGATGTTTGCTATTCAGCCTGTTTTAGCTGCACTATCCAAATAACAAACAACATAGAGCCTAATCAGATAGCACATTCTGTTGAAGTTTGAGCAGAATTGGGTTCAATCTACATGTATTCTTGCTAGACTGAGAACTAGGTTTCCATTCCATGTGATTGTTTGACCTAGTTCCTTAGCATGTGCCTGAAAAAAAGGGTTCCAGGGGAGGGTGTGATCTTTGTCCACCACTTAGCCCTTTCCTTCATAGAGATTTAGGTTAATATACTATTATATCTCCATACAAACGACAGCCATTTAGCTATCATGCAGTGGATAAGTAGTCACCATATCTATCCCACTTCCATAGGTATTACTGGGACTACATGTGATTCTGGACTTTATTATGAACATTGGTTTGGCTACTACATTGTGAATGTATGTCGTATTGGTAATGGCATCAAGAAATGCTTCTATGAGGGAAAGGGTTTATGAACATTAGTTTGGCTACTACATTGTGAATGTATGTCGTATTGGTAATGGCGTCAGGAGGTGCTTCCACGAGGGAAATGGTTAATATATCAGCTTAAGGAGCCTAAGTTTTTGTTTTCAATCCACTATTCCTTATTGTGTGAATAGTTCTATGCAAGTATCATGACAAAGTGAATCTAGCACCTCCAAGAGTTACAGATATTACGACATTCCAACCTCGGGCTGAAGATACGTGCAAAGAACGAGGCTCTGTCGAGCCCTAGGGTGGGATTTCCTTAACTGTAACTCTACGGAGGTGGTAGATTAATTTTCTCACCTTTCTTATGCTTTTGAAGTATGTTACGAATTATGCCACCCTATATACACGCATGAATGGCGTATGAACTTGCTATAGAGTGATGAGGTCATTGGAATGTGACAATTTACATGATCACTTTTTATCCATTACTTATATAAGTAGCTGCCATGTGTATGGAGGTACAGTTGTATATAAGCATATATCTCTATGGAGGTTGGATAGACATGATGACATATATCTCTATGGAGGTTGGATAGACATGATGACTGTTTATCCATTGATTATATAAGTAAATGGCTGCCATGTGTATGGAGGTACAGTTGTATATAAGCATATATCCCTATGGAGGTTGGATAGACATGATGACTGTTTATCCATTGATTATATAAGTAAATGGCTGCCATGTGTATGGAGGTACAGTTGTATATAAGCATATATCCCTATGGAGGTTGGATAGACATGATGACTGTTTATCCATTGATTATATAAGTAAATGGCTGCCATGTGTATGGAGGTACAGTTGTATATAAGCATATATCCCTATGGAGGTTGGATAGACATGATGACTGTTTATCCATTGATTATATAAGTAAATGGCTGCCATGTGTATGGAGGTACAGTTGTATATAAGCATATATCCCTATGGAGGTTGGATAGACATGATGACTGTTTATCCATTGATTATATAAGTAAATGGCTGCCATGTGTATGGAGGTACAGTTGTATATAAGCATATATCCCTATGGAGGTTGGATAGACATGATGACTGTTTATCCATTGATTATATAAGTAAATGGCTGCCATGTGTATGGAGGTACAGTTGTATATAAGCATATATCCCTATGGAGGTTGGATAGACATGATGACTGTTTATCCATTGATTATATAAGTAAATGGCTGCCATGTGTATGGAGGTACAGTTGTATATAAGCATATATCCCTATGGAGGTTGGATAGACATGATGACTGTTTATCCATTGATTATATAAGTAAATGGCTGCCATGTGTATGGAGGTACAGTTGTATATAAGCATATATCCCTATGGAGGTTGGATAGACATGATGACTGTTTATCCATTGATTATATAAGTAAATGGCTGCCATGTGTATGGAGGTACAGTTGTATATAAGCATATATCCCTATGGAGGTTGGATAGACATGATGACTGTTTATCCATTGATTATATAAGTAAATGGCTGCCATGTGTATGGAGGTACAGTTGTATATAAGCATATATCCCTATGGAGGTTGGATAGACATGATGACTGTTTATCCATTGATTATATAAGTAAATGGCTGCCATGTGTATGGAGGTACAGTTGTATATAAGCATATATCCCTATGGAGGTTGGATAGACATGATGACTGTTTATCCATTGATTATATAAGTAAATGGCTGCCATGTGTATGGAGGTACAGTTGTATATAAGCATATATCCCTATGGAGGTTGGATAGACATGATGACTGTTTATCCATTGATTATATAAGTAAATGGCTGCCATGTGTATGGAGATAGTAGAATATAAACCTGTCTCTCTGTGGCAAATGGTTAAAGAACTTATTTGTTTAGATGTTATACAGTTATTGCTGCCTTTGGAACAGAGACTAAAGCATACTTAGGTACTGAAGTAGTCCACATTCAGTAAATAATGCTGTATGCATCATTGTTTAGATTTTTTACCACCTGTTTGAGAGAATATATTAGGAATACAAGCCCACCTAAATGTCCCAGGATCCTCGTGTTGTGGTGGAACATCTTTGTTTTATCTCCGTTTGTTCAGGGTCACTTTAGCATCATTTCTACCAAATTATGTTTGTTTCAGATGACAGGATTTGTTAATGTTTCCATATAAATTATATAGCGGACCTGTACCCATTCCTCTAGGAACCTCATACTTGATGGGACCAAACTCCATTTTTTTGTCTTTAATCGCTATGTCATTTGTACCAAATTAGTGACTGATCTGGTAAATGCTATGGGCCAGTTATTAACCTATGCAATGGCCATTTTGAATACAGTCAAACCTGTGTTAAGCAGCCAGCCGAGGGAATCACAGAAAGTGGCTGCTTAGCACATGTGGCTGCTTAATAGAGGTCAAATGTATAATAACAATCTGGAAATTGGCTGCTTAATACAGGTTGGCTGCTTAATAGAGGTCAAATGTATAATAAAACAATATATTGGGAATCTAGAAACTGGCTGCTTAATACAGGTTGGCTGCTTAATAGAGGTCAAATGTATAATAAAACAATATATTGGGACTCTAGAAACTGGCTGCTTAATACAGGTTGGCTGCTTAATAGAGGTCAAATGTATAATAAAACAATATATTGGGAATCTAGAAACTGGCTGCTTAATACAGGTTGGCTGCTTAATAGAGGTCAAATGTATAATAAAACAATATATTGGGAATCTAGAAACTGGCTGCTTAATACAGGTTGGCTGCTTAATAGAGGTCAAATGTATAATAAAACAATATATTGGGAATCTAGAAACTGGCTGCTTAATACAGGTTGGCTGCTTAATAGAGGTGACCACTAACACAGGTTTCACGGTATATATATTCCATTCTTCTCTTGAACCATCACGATCTCACCCAAAAATGTTTAACATGGCAACAAACGACATATAAAGGAAATGAGTACCATTGGAAAGGTCCAGAATATCTCACAGTTTGGTTGAAATCGTGTTCCGATATTGCCGAGTGATCAAGGTGTAAGAGTTTGTTGGTTGTTGAAAAGTATCTAGAGCAATTTTATGACCCAGGTTTGAGCAGAATTGGGTTAAAACTACATGTATTCTTGCTAGACTGAGAACTAGGTTTCCATTCCATGTGATTGTTTGACCTAGTTCCTTAGCATGTGCCTGAAAAAAAAAAGGGTTCCAGGGGAGAGTGTGATCTTTGTCCACCACTTAACCCTTTCCTTCATAGAGATTTAGGTTAATATACTATTATATCTCCATACAAACGACAGCCATTTAACCCTTTCCTTCATAGAGATTTAGGTTAATATACTATTATATCTCCATACAAACGACAGCCATTTAACCCTTTCCTTCATAGAGATTTAGGTTAATATACTATTATATCTCCATACAAACGACAGCCATTTAACCCTTTCCTTCATAGAGATTTAGGTTAATATACTATTATATCTCCATACAAACGACAGCCATTTAGCCCTTTCCTTCATAGAGATTTAGGTTAATATACTATTATATCTCCATACAAACGACAGCCATTTAGCCCTTTCCTTCATAGAGATTTAGGTTAATATACTATTATATCTCCATACAAACGACAGCCATTTAACCCTTTCCTTCATAGAGATTTAGGTTAATATACTATTATATCTCCATACAAACGACAGCCATTTAACCCTTTCCTTCATAGAGATTTAGGTTAATATACTATTATATCTCCATACAAACGACAGCCATTTAGCTATCATGCAGTGGATAAGTAGTCACCATATCTATCCCACCTCCATAGATATTACTGGGACTACATAGAGATTTAGGTTAATATACTATTATATTTCCATACAAACGATAGCCATTTAGCTATCATGCAGTGTATAAGTAGTCGCCATATCTATCCCACCTCCATAGATATTACTGGGACTACATGAGATTCTGGCCTTTATTATGAACATTGGTTTGGCTACTACATTGTCAATGTATGTCGTATTGGTGTCAATAGGTGCTTCTATGAGGGAAAGGGTTAAAAAGTTGGAAAGTGGCTGTATAAAGTTAGCTTTTGTATAGCGTTAGTTTAACTAATGTACATTGGTATTTAGCTTGTGATTCCATATTCTAAAATATACAAGATTTGGAACCTACATTGTGTAGCAACTATAAACTGAACATGCATTGTTTGTATTGATATATATGTATAGTATTAAGTTGGCCTTTATTAAGGCCATTTAAGATCAATTGCTGCATTTTTTTTTTAATTGCTGCTGAAGTAAGGCGCGAGGTCCACGCTGTCTGTTAAACGTTCACTTGATAATATTGTGTAGGTCACTCAAGTATGCTAAAGATACTCCGCATGTAAACTGTTGAATTAATTTCACATGTAAACTGTTGAATTAATTTCACATGTAAATGGTTGAATTTATTTATTACGTAAACTGTTATATATATTTTTGTATGATTTCAGTGCAAGTTATAAAACAATAAGACGTTCAAAATTATGAACGAAGGAGTTTGTGTGTACTTGGGATGTAATGTACATGTAGGAGTGTGTGTGTACTTGGGATGTAATGTACATGTAGGAGTTTGTGTGTACTTGGGATGTAATGTACATGTAGGAGTGTGTGTGTACTTGGGATGTAATGTACATGTAGGAGTTTGTGTGTACTTGGGATGTAATGTACATGTAGGAGTGTGTGTGTACTTGGGATGTAATGTACATGTAGGAGTTTGGGTGTACTTGGGATGTAATGTACATGTAGGAGTGTGTGTGTACTTGGGATGTAATGTACATGTAGGAGTTTGTGTGTACTTGGGATGTAATGTACATGTAGGAGTGTGTGTGTACTTGGGATGTAATGTACATGTAGGAGTTTGTGTGTACTTGGGATGTAATGTACATGTAGGAGTTTGTGTGTACTTGTGTGTACTTGGGATGTAATGTACATGTAGGAGTTTGTGTGTACTTGGGATGTAATGTACATGTAGGAGTTTGTGTGTACTTGGGATGTAATGTACATGTAGGAGTTTGTGTGTACTTGGGATGTAATGTACATGTAGGAGTTTGTGTGTACTTGGGATGTAATGTACATGTAGGAGTGTGTGTACTTGGGATGTAATGTACATGTAGGAGTTTGTGTGTACTTGGGATGTAATGTACATGTAGGAGTTTGTGTGTACTTGGGATGTAATGTACATGTAGGAGTTTGTGTGTACTTGGGATGTAATGTACATGTAGGAGTTTGTGTGTACTTGTGTGTACTTGGGATGTAATGTACATGTAGGAGTTTGTGTGTACTTGGGATATAATGTACATGTAGGAGTTTGTGTGTACTTGGGATATAATGTACATGTAGGAGTTTGTGTGTACTTGGGATGTAATGTACATGTAGGAGTTTGTGTGTACTTGTGTGTACTTGGGATGTAATGTACATGTAGGAGTTTGGACTTGTGTGTACTTGGGATGTAATGTACATGTAGGAGTTTGTGTGTACTTGGGATATAATGTACATGTAGGAGTTTGTGTGTACTTGGGATGTAATGTACATGTAGGAGTTTGTGTGTACTTGGGATGTAATGTACATGTAGGAGTTTGTGTGTACTTGGGATGTAATGTACATGTAGGAGTTTGTGTGTACTTGGGATGTAATGTACATGTAGGAGTTTGTGTGTACTTGGGATGTAATGTACATGTAGGAGTTTGTGTGTACTTGGGATGTAATGTACATGTAGGAGTTTGTGTGTACTTGGGATGTAATGTACATGTAGGAGTTTGTGTGTACTTGGGATGTAATGTACATGTAGGAGTTTGTGTGTACTTGGGATGTAATGTACATGTAGGAGTTTGTGTGTACTTGGGATGTAATGTACATGTAGGAGTTTGTGTGTACTTGTGTGTACTTGGGATGTAATGTACATGTAGGAGTTTGTGTGTACTTGGGATATAATGTACATGTAGGAGTTTGTGTGTACTTGGGATATAATGTACATGTAGGAGTTTGTGTGTACTTGGGATGTAATGTACATGTAGGAGTTTGTGTGTACTTGGGATATAATGTACATGTAGGAGTTTGTGTGTACTTGGGATATAATGTACATGTAGGAGTTTGTGTGTACTTGGGATATAATGTACATGTAGGAGTTTGGGTGTACTTGGGATGTAATGTACATGTAGG
>CM026390.1:17050359-17072014 GCA_014843695.1 Archivesica marissinica | reverse complement strand
AACAAGCTAGACCATCAATATAACAAGCTAGACCATCAATATAACAAGCTATACCATCAATATAACAAGCTAGACCTTCAATATAACAAGCTAGACCTTCAATATAACAAGCTAGACCATCAATATAACAAGCTAGACCATCAATATAACAAGCTAGACCATCAATATAACAAGCTAGACCATCAATATAACAAGCTAGACCATCAATATAACAAGCTAGACCTTCAATATAACAAGCTAGACCATCAATATAACAAGCTAGACCATCAATATAACAAGCTAGACCATCAATATAACAAGCTAGACCATCAATATAACAAGCTAGACCATCAATATAACAAGCTAGACCATCAATATAACAAGCTAGACCTTCAATATAACAAGCTATACCATCAATATAACAAGCTAGACCATCAATATAACAAGCTAGACCTTCAATATAACAAGCTAGACCATCAATATAACAAGCTAGACCATCAATATAACAAGCTAGACCATCAATATAACAAGCTAGACCATCAATATAACAAGCTAGACCTTCAATATAACAAGCTAGACCATCAATATAACAAGCTAGACCATCAATATAACAAGCTAGACCATCAATATAACAAGCTAGACCATCAATATAACAAGCTAGACCATCAATATAACAAGCTAGACCTTCAATATAACAAGCTAGACCATCAATATAACAAGCTAGACCATCAATATAACAAGCTAGACCATCAATATAACAAGCTATACCATCAATATAACAAGCTAGACCATCAATATAACAAGCTAGACCATCAATATAACAAGCTAGACCATCAATATAACAAGCTAGACCATCAATATAACAAGCTAGACCTTCAATATAACAAGCTAGACCATCAATATAACAAGCTAGACCTTCAATATAACAAGCTAGACCATCAATATAACAAGCTAGACCATCAATATAACAAGCTAGACCATCAATATAACAAGCTAGACCATCAATATAACAAGCTAGACCATCAATATAACAAGCTAGACCATCAATATAACAAGCTAGACCTTCAATATAACAAGCTAGACCATCAATATAACAAGCTAGACCATCAATATAACAAGCTATACCATCAATATAACAAGCTAGACCATCAATATAACAAGCTACCATCAATATAACAAGCTAGAATCAATATAACAAGCTAGACATCAATATAACAAGCTAGACCATCAATATAACAAGCTAGACCTCAATATAACAAGCTAGACCATCAATATAACAAGCTAGACCATCAATATAACAAGCTAGACCATCAATATAACAAGCTAGACCATCAATATAACAAGCTAGACCTTCAATATAACAAGCTAGACCATCAATATAACAAGCTAGACCTTCAATATAACAAGCTAGACCTTCAATATAACAAGCTAGACCATCAATATAACAAGCTAGACCATCAATATAACAAGCTAGACCATCAATATAACAAGCTAGACCTTCAATATAACAAGCTAGACCATCAATATAACAAGCTAGACCTTCAATATAACAAGCTAGACCATCAATATAACAAGCTAGACCTTCAATATAACAAGCTAGACCATCAATATAACAAGCTAGACCATCAATATAACAAGCTATACCATCAATATAACAAGCTAGACCATCAATATAACAAGCTAGACCATCAATATAACAAGCTAGACCATCAATATAACAAGCTAGACCATCAATATAACAAGCTATACCATCAATATAACAAGCTAGACCATCAATATAACAAGCTATACCATCAATATAACAAGCTAGACCATCAATATAACAAGCTAGACCATCAATATAACAAGCTAGACCATCAATATAACAAGCTAGACCATCAATATAACAAGCTAGACCATCAATATAACAAGCTAGACCATCAATATAACAAGCTATACCATCAATATAACAAGCTAGACCTTCAATATAACAAGCTAGACCATCAATATAACAAGCTAGACCTTCAATATAACAAGCTAGACCTTCAATATAACAAGCTAGACCATCAATATAACAAGCTAGACCATCAATATAACAAGCTATACCATCAATATAACAAGCTAGACCTTCAATATAACAAGCTAGACCATCAATATAACAAGCTAGACCATCAATATAACAAGCTAGACCATCAATATAACAAGCTAGACCATCAATATAACAAGCTAGACCATCAATATAACAAGCTAGACCATCAATATAACAAGCTAGACCTTCAATATAACAAGCTAGACCATCAATATAACAAGCTAGACCATCAATATAACAAGCTAGACCATCAATATAACAAGCTAGACCATCAATATAACAAGCTAGACCATCAATATAACAAGCTAGACCTTCAATATAACAAGCTATACCATCAATATAACAAGCTAGACCATCAATATAACAAGCTAGACCTTCAATATAACAAGCTAGACCTTCAATATAACAAGCTATACCATCAATATAACAAGCTAGACCATCAATATAACAAGCTAGACCATCAATATAACAAGCTAGACCTTCAATATAACAAGCTAGACCTTCAATATAACAAGCTAGACCATCAATATAACAAGCTAGACCATCAATATAACAAGCTATACCATCAATATAACAAGCTAGACCATCAATATAACAAGCTAGACCATCAATATAACAAGCTAGACCATCAATATAACAAGCTATACCATCAATATAACAAGCTAGACCATCAATATAACAAGCTATACCATCAATATAACAAGCTAGACCTTCAATATAACAAGCTAGACCATCAATATAACAAGCTAGACCATCAATATAACAAGCTAGACCATCAATATAACAAGCTAGACCATCAATATAACAAGCTAGACCTTCAATATAACAAGCTAGACCTTCAATATAACAAGCTAGACCATCAATATAACAAGCTAGACCATCAATATAACAAGCTAGACCTTCAATATAACAAGCTAGACCATCAATATAACAAGCTAGACCATCAATATAACAAGCTAGACCTTCAATATAACAAGCTAGACCATCAATATAACAAGCTAGACCATCAATATAACAAGCTAGACCTTCAATATAACAAGCTAGACCATCAATATAACAAGCTAGACCATCAATATAACAAGCTAGACCTTCAATATAACAAGCTAGACCTTCAATATAACAAGCTAGACCATCAATATAACAAGCTATACCATCAATATAACAAGCTATACCTTCAATATAACAAGCTATACCATCAATATAACAAGCTAGACCTTCAATATAACAAGCTAGACCATCAATATAACAAGCTAGACCTTCAATATAACAAGCTAGACCTTCAATATAACAAGCTAGACCTTCAATATAACAAGCTAGACCATCAATATAACAAGCTAGACCATCAATATAACAAGCTAGACCATCAATATAACAAGCTAGACCTTCAATATAACAAGCTAGACCATCAATATAAGGAGAAGTTTCTGTAATATTTTGGGGAAGTTTAATGACAACTTTGTACATTTGTACTTCAGAAACTTTGTACTTCAGAAACTTCAAGGGGCCACAACTCAAATATGAATGAGCAAAAAGAACTGATGACATGAGCAACTGGACATTACATGTACAGATTTATTATTCTCTTCAAGCATTGTTGACATCCTGCATGGACATACCAGAGCTAGTGCGGACAATGGTCTTTAAAATCATCTAAGTTTGATAACTCTGTCAATCTCTTCCTACGCTTATGCATGGGTACAACAGATCAACATTTTATTTTGCCTGGGTGCTCTTGTTTTGTCTTTTTCAAGGTGACATAACCCTGGAATTAATATACAATGTGTGTTTTACATTTATCTATCATCGCTACCGGTTGCCCATATGAGCGACGCCTCCTGAAGAGATTAGTCATTTTAGATTTTTGGAGGATAGTGCAATGATACAGACAGAGACCCATTCCAGAGTCTCCACTGGTTCTTTTACGTGCACGGTGTAAAGCACCGACACGAGACCTTGGTTCTTTTACGTGCACGGTGTATGTTATATTTATGTTATATTTCGGGTTTTACGCCTGCGTCAGCACCATTTCGGGCTATATCGCCGGCAGGCAGTTTACCTAACAAAACCTTTCCTGGGCAGGCTCCAGCGGTTAACAAGTACTTGGGTTATGTGCACGGTGTAAAAGCTGTGACATAAGATATACAATGTACAATCACTCTATATACAAGACTAGAACCAACATTTGTTTGGTGATGCTTGATTGGTGTACACAATATTAATATAATAACATTCTAAACCTATAACACATAATACTATTACAACAATCTATGCCATTGTGTACACACAACATATGTACATACCTGTCCACATAATCTCCAAGGAAAAGGTAATTTTTATCTGGAGGATAACCATTATTTTCAAATGTTTTAATTAAATCATCAAACTGTCCATGGATGTCGCCGCAAACATTGACTGGAGACTGTAGTTCTACAAGATTTGGCTGCTCAAGAAATCTCTGTCTCGACAGAATACACAATTGTCGTATCTGCGTCTCTGGAAGTTGGACCTGAAGAATACAAAGTTTACTCTCAATTAAGTCCTATTAACCCTTAAAATACTGAATAAATTGGGAGAATGTACAAACAACATAGATCCAGATTAGCCGCGGCATAACAAAGCGTCTGATCAGGATCTATGTTGTTTTCTATTCAACCAAGCGTTTTAGCTCCACTATTTGAATAGTAGATAGCATAGAGCCTGCTCAGAAATTCTGTGCCATCTGATCTGGCTCTATGCTGTTTGCAAAAATGAATATACCTACGTGTTTCCAGCACAGTAAGGGTTAAAGCATTTACTTGGAATGTGCTGCTCATGAACATATACATTCTCATGAACATATATATTCTAATTTATACAAATTTATTTTAGCTTGATTGCGAAACAAGTTATTTCAACTTATATTAATCACTCTCGAGACCTCATTCCTGATGGAATCCATCGCCACGAGGGAGAGAAAAGAGGCAACATGGAATTTAAATGCCTTGCCTAAGGGCACAATCGTAACAGCTCCAGCGGTGCTCGAACTCCGGACCTTTCGCACCTGAAGCGAACGCGCATCCACTGCGCTATCACGACTTCCACCATATATATTCTAATGAACATTGGATTTGAACGTGTGTGTGTGTATGTGTGTGTTAACGTTTATTTACCGGTTACCCATATGAGCAATGCCTCCTGAAGAGATTAGTCATTTTAGTAGAGATTAGTCATTTTAGATTTTGGAGGATAGTGCATTGATACAGACAGAGACCCATGCCAGAGTCTCATACGGTTCTTTTACATGCACGGTGTAAAAGCTGTGACACAACACCTCGGTTTAAAGTCCGATCCTGAAAGACTGTTAATATTATTAGGGTCAGACAGGGTATCGATCCTGTGATCCCTGGATTCACAGTCTAACATGTTAACCAATGGATTACTGACATGTCTGTACCAATACTTCATCTTACATGTATCAATTTATTCAGATTTGTTATGCATAATTTGGGAAGATATGTCTACAAATACATTGGTATTGAGCAATTATTATTTGTATATATCTCCCTTTATGTGTATTTATTTAACTTTGTAAAATGTGGCTTGCTCAACTTACACATTTCTAAATTTATTCTTTCAAAAGAAACTTATAAAACTATATAGATAATTGATCATAATATAAACACAGTACAGGTACATTAATTACCAACATTGCTTTATACAGTACAGGAACATTAATTACCAACATTGCTTTACACAGTACAGGAACATTGCCACGCATAATCCATTACATTAATTGTCAACATTGCGTTACACAGTACAGGAACATTGCCACGCATAATCCATTACATTAATTGTCAACATTGATTTACACAGTACAGGAACATTGCCTAGCATAATCCATTACATTAATTGTCCACATTGCTTTACACAGTACAGGAACATTGCCACGCATAATCCATTACATTAATTACCAACATTGCTTTACACAGTATAGGAACATTGCCTAGCATAATCCATTACATTAATTACCAACATTGCTTTACACAGTACAGGAACATTGCCACGCATAATCCATTACATTAATTGTCCACATTGCTTTACACAGTACAGGAACATTGCCACGCATAATACATTACATTAATTACCAACATTGCTTTACACAGTATAGGAACATTGCCTAGCATAATCCATTACATTAATTGTCAACATTGCTTTATACAGTACAGGAACATTGCCACGCATAATCCATTACATTAATTGTCCACATTGCTTTACACAGTACAGGAACATTGCCACGCATAATCCATTACATTAATTACCAACATTGCTTTACACAGTACAGGAACATTGCCACGCATAATCCATTACATTAATTACCAACATTGCTTTACACAGTACAGGAACATTGCCACGCATAATCCATTACATTAATTACCAACATTGCTTTACACAGTACAGGAACATTGCCAGCATAATCCATTACATTAATTACCAACATTGCTTTACACAGTACAGGAACATTGCCACGCATAATCCATTACATTAATTACCAACATTGCTTTACACAGTACAGGAACATTGCCACGCATAATCCATTACATTAATTACCAACATTGCTTTACACAGTACAGGAACATTGCCACGCATAATCCATTACATTAATTACCAACATTGCTTTACACAGTACAGGAACATTGCCACGCATAATCCATTACATTAGTTACCAACATTGCTTTACACAGTACAGGAACATTGCCACGCATAATCCATTACATTAATTACCAACATTGCTTTATACAGTCTACTACCAGAATAAATGGTTTTTACTACTATCCATACATGCCTATAAAACAAGTATTTTATCACCAGATTATGGCCTCAAAGTGGCTTCCCATCTTATAAGCGAGTGATACAAAAATAAAATTAAACCATCTTACGTGTAACAATGGAAATAAAATGAGTTGCACAGCCTTACTATTGAGACATTGTGACAGTAAAGTCATAAATCACGAGTGTTACTGACGCAACATGGCCAGTTATAATACTAGACCCAGCCACTGCGGATCAACAATTCGGCTAAGTTCCTACTAATGAAGAAAATAAGTCATGGTTTTTTAACAATTTTCAATTTCTTAAAAAAATAAGAAATTAATAATTTATCACATGAACTACATGTAACTAACATCCAATTCAATAGAGCCATCACGTATTTCCTTATATTACACATGTGAAATATAACAAATCTAAACATGCCATTTGTTTGACGAGTATTTTCTCTAGAGGATGAATGGTTCAGTGGGTTAGGCAGTGGTATTATATTCCACGGTATCACAGGTTCGATTCACCACCACTAAAACAGCTAATACAGTAATGTATAGTGTTAAATAGAGGTCTTGCGTTAGTGCTTTACAATGTACATAGTCTTCACGAAAACCCTTAGCCACTTAATGAATTTTAGATACATGTACGTCAAAAGACATCTTTTCAGTTTTCTGGACCGACAGTCCGGTGAAAATGTTACTTAGCGATAAATTCTATAATTGGGCGGATTGCACACTTAGTTAACATTCCCATCTGCTATAAGAGCAAATTGTATTGGATTCCAGGTTCACCAATGCTGCCGTTCACTAACACTCCCCAACAGGTTTTCACAACGTTACAAAGGAAGAAAGAAGCCAAAGAATACAACAAAAGACCTGAATTTCAATGAACATTCTACAACCCATGTTCTATATAGAAAAAAGAAAAAACCGTATATTCTCGGCCACAAGTCAACCTTTTTCTCATCCAAAAAGGTGATGAAAGTAGTATGTCAACTTATGGTCAAGAAAACAAGTAACAACTAAAATATTGAAAAAACAATGCAGCATTTTTTTTTTTTTGAAAATTTAATATGCGTTTGTTTTATTTGTTTTAATATAACAATTGGCTTAGACATTTATTTACATTATAGACAATAGCTAAAACTGATGCACAAGCATCATAAATTACAGTGCATTTTTTATGAAAGTCAACCAGATATATATCTCAAATTGAGCCCAGCCTGGAGGTTATAATACTTTTCTCCAATCTCAAAATGCAGTCTCATGCGTCTGATTGGTTCATCGGACAGTAACACTCAGAATCAACCAATGAGATCATTTGAGCTCGAGTTTGAGATCTGAGAAATATTTTATAAACTTGGGGGGCCCCAAAATTGAGACAATAAACATTATTGTAACGAATGCCAGACATGTAAGTCCACTAAGTACCCTTGACTTATGGAAGGATCCAGCTTAAAATCAGCTTTTTCAGGCAAATATTTGACACTCGACTTATGGCCGAGATCGAATATGGCTGGGAATGTGCGGTATTCTAAATGAACACTTGATTCATTGAATAATCCCCCATTATACATTTGTACATGTATATCTGCAGTCCTATCAAAGAGCATACTATAATTTATAAGCATGTTAACGTATTTATGGGAAGGCCTGTAAATAATGTAGTCAACTTGTAGCCCAACCCATTTGCTTTTTTCACCAGATTAAATAGTATACAGCAATAATAATAAATCCTAATATAATTTCATATTGTTTTCTACGTATTTCATTGTGTGTATAATTGTAATGTATGTATGAAAAAAATGCAATAAAATATTATTTTTTTAAAAAACGTATTGATTATGTATATGGACAACAAATTTCAAAATTAGAAAAACTTGGATAGGATAGGTACCAAGTACATGCACCATCAAGTGTCACCTTTTGCTCATGGGGAGGACCGAATCTAATGTTGTTATAACTTGTGGTCCAACCCATTTGTGTATGTATGTAATACCTGTATGATTGTGATTGTATTTATGTATACATATACAATAAAATATGATTAAACTAAACCTTTTGCTAAATAATAAACTCATGTAAATTAAATAGAATTCACATTTCCATGCAAGTCACAAATATACAACATGAATGTAATACTGTATATATAATATTGACATAGGATCTTGAGATTTTATCCATAAGGTACCAATAACCCTGTACCTCTATCCTAGGACACCCACTCTATACACTATATTTATGTCTATTGAAAGATCTTACATGTATTATGCTTCAATTTCAGCGTAAAGAACATGCAGGCTATTCATTAGTTTCATTCATTAGTTAGTCTGCAACATGTCGAGGATTTATTTATTACGTTTATTTATCGTCGCTACCGGTTGCCCATATGAGCGACGCCTCCTGAAGAGATTTAGTCATTTTAGATTTTTGGAGGATAGTGCAATGATACAGACAGACCCATTCCAGAATCTCCTCTGGTTCTTTTACGTGCGTGCACAGTGTAAAGCACCAACACAAGATCTCAGTTTAACGTCCCATCTGAAATATTATTAGGGTCAGACGGGGGATCGAACCTGCGATCCATGATTACCAGTCCAACATGTTACCAACTGGACTAGAGATCTGTCTGTGATGTCAAGGAATCTATAGCAATGCTCTATATATTTTTTGGATTTCAATTCAACATTTTATTACACAATAGTTAATAATCAAGCATTAATCTACCCAGGGTTCAACACTTTTGGGAGGGCCTCACGAACTTCACTATCAGGTAACTTATATTCCGTTGAGTCTTCTGATTTTTTGGTGTTCTATATTCTGGTCGCATCAAATTAAATTCACAATCTTTCTGCATGTTTGTAATTATCAGGTTGGACATCCTCATAAAGTTATTTTCCATCTTCAGAACTAATATAATTAAACATAAATTTCTGGAAGTTTTGTGGTGAAATCACTAATGTTTATTTTGTTTTCTTTTGTTACAGGTATACTCCAAGTTTAGTCGAGTAATAAATGTATAAAACCTCTAAACTCTAAACCTAACCTCGTTTACAACAAGTTTTATTACAGGTTTTCAAACAGTCATATGTTTTCGCGGCATAATGTTGGGATTTTGGGCAAACTATCCCAATATAATGGAGAAAACTTATATAAATTATCTTTTATAATTTTTCAACAATCAGTGACATAAAGCACACATAAAACATGTCCAACTGAATAACTAGACAGAAATTAGAGTGAAGTTTTAGAATTTCTTATGACGGAGCCGGGAAAAGGCTTAATTCTTTTTGTAAATGACTGGATCCAGTCCTGGTCACTGGTATATTCATGGTAGCAAAGGAAATATATTTAGTGTCTGTATTGGGTAATGTTTTCAAATATTGCCGACTCTGTAAACCAAGATAATTAAGCAAATTTATAAACATTTCAATTATTGAAACATCATTCAACATTTAGCATAATTACTGGGACAAGTCAAATTGGGACAAGACACCTTTGCCAGTTTCACTTGTCTTGGACAAGTCAGTTTGAAAACAATTTGTCGAACCATTAAGTCGCACAAACAGCTTTAACCCATAACCTGCCAATCACGACTAAAGTCGCTTTTGCAAACAGCTTAGAGCCAGATCAGTATGAGCAGTCTGATCAGGCTGTTTGCGATTCGGATAGTGAAGCTAAAACACTTGTCTGAATAGCAAATAACATAGAACATCAGACACGGTGTTACGCCATGGCTGATCTGGATCTATGCTGTTTGCACATTCCGTCCAACTTATTCCACAGGTTAACCCTTTCAACACCAAGTAACTCACATGGACTGGTCCATGATATTCATAAACCAATAAATGAATCAGAAAATCACATTTGGACAAGTTCATTTATCAAAATGGGTAATTTTTTCTCTAAAAATAGTCATATCACTGGCAAAAAGTGCAGATCCTGATGAGACGGCTCGTCACGAGCCGGCTCATCTGGATCTACACTTTTTGTAAGCCTATTTAGAGGTCTGTGGTGTTGAAAGGGTTAAGAGCTAAGATCATATGGCGACTCTCCAGCTATAATCGATGGAGGAAGACCCTGGGTGTTCCTCCGAGCAGTGTTTCAGGCAAGTAGAACCACCGACCTACTGCAAGCCATGGAAGTCGTGATAGCGCAGTGGATGCGCGTTCGCTTCAGGTGCGAAAGGTCCAGAGTTCGAGCCCCGCTGGAGCCGTTACGATTGTGCCCTTAGGCAAGGCATTTAAATTCCATGTTGCCTCTTCTCTCTCCCTCGTGGCAATGGATTCCATCAGGACTGAGGTCTCGAGAGTGATTAATATAAGTTATAAGAACTTGTTTCGCAATCGTGCTAAAATAAATTTGTATAAACTACTGCAAGCCAGGTACACCCATGGTAAATGCACTAAACGGCTGCAGGTTATTTCATACTCTGGACGTTTTGTACCTTGGATGTTTCATACCCAGTTTGCACGTTTCGTACCCACTGTCGAGAAATGTTTTGTACCCAATGTCTTGTGATGTTTCCTACCCAATGTCTGAGACGTTTCGTACCCAAGGAGTGAGGGTTAGTGTTAAAGCTAGAGATGGTTCGTACCCAAGTCTGGACAGTTCATACCCTAGGATTAAGGGTTATGGGTAGACAAACTGTCCAGACTTGGGTACGATGAATTGAGCAATAAAATATTATTAAACGAAATGTTGTTATCATACTAGTCCGTCCTTAATTTATACAAATTTATTTTAGCTTGATTGCGAAACAAGTTCTTACAACTCTTGAGAACTCATTCCTGTTGTTGGAATCCATCACCACGAGGGAGAGCTCGAAGAGGCAATGTCGAATTTAAATGCATGCCTAAGGGCACAATCGTAATGGCTCCAGCAGGGCTCGAACTCTGGGCCTTTAGCACCTGAGGCAAACGTGCTACCACTGCGCTATCAGGACTTGTCTCAGACATTGGGAACGAAACATCTCTTTAACATTGGATACAAAACCTCCAAAATAGGTACGAAACGTCTAGGGTATGAAATGAATGTCATTCGATAAAACTATCAGTGTCCCACTATCACCTGATCACTTAGTAGAGTGGTGGAACCTATGCTTGGAGTAAATCCTACGTATCATGGCCTATACAAAAAGTTATATGCACTTGCCGTATATTATTATTTTCTTAAGTCGTGAACACAACTTTCAAAAAATTGTTGTTTCAGCTTCATTACGTGACCATGCGCCTCAATACAGCTATCGCAACGGCACCTGTTTCCATGGGGAACTAGATACTTTAGCGGCGTACCGTACATGAAATTTTTTATTTATGCACAGGTAAATGTTGAATATATTATTTTGACTTAGTAACATCAATAACTAACAATATTAGTTATTACAATTCATAAAAAACTTTTTTTCTGGTTATTTGTACATTTTTTTCCAATTCGGATAGCTACCTGAAGTGCTCATAATCCGCATCATTTCGGTGAAAAAATTTTTCCCAACAAGTTGTCTGTTTATATTCGGCTACTGAACCAGTCAGGTGACAGTTGTATTAGGCTACCGGTACGCACAATGGAATGCTATTGAACCATGCTTCACCTCTGTCAGCGAAAATAGGTTAACACTATTTAAATATTTTAAAATACGGAAGGAAATTGAAAAAATACGCAGTGCATAGGAATACGCCGAGCATAGGTTACACCACTCTACAAATATTTAGACTTGAAAAATGTGACATTTTACTATCCAGGCAAGTTTAAACGCTAAACCTCAATTAAGCGTAGCATATTTTATATTCTAAAAAGTCGTTTTTATAAATTAAAATTGTTAACAAGATGAACACACATACCGTTGTTTGAATTCTGCACAGTCTATAACCTCTCTTGACACAATATTACACATGCAATCAAAGTTTAAATTTCATGGCAGAGTTTCGCCATTCCAAATCGGCCATTTTGAATATTTGATTATTGCGAAAAACAAAAATAGAAATCGATGAAAATGTTTACAAGATTTATCTCCGTGCCATTCCAGTGAACCAAATAAGATTTCGTTTAATATCCAATTGTTCATGCGCATGAAATGTGCTAAATAATATATCATTCGGATTTCTTTTGTGAAGACTGCGCAGACAAAAAGGGGGAATTTCACCTGTCGACTTCAAACAGCTAATTGATATGCACAACGGTAAGACAATATATTTTTAATATCTATATTTATGATTATTCTTTTAAACACCAATGCACACATATATAACCGTTCTTGTCCGGAAGGCTTCAAAATATTGGCCAGAAATCCCGCCACCGGATCAGGGCGGAAAGTGCTATGCAAAAATGAGCTTTAACGAAATAACAGAAACAAAAAATTATGTAGAGGTCTTATTTATAGGACTAAAACTGTCCAGACTTGGGTACGAAATGTCTCAGACAATGGGTATGAATCGTTTCAAGACATTGGGAACGAAACATCTCTTAACATTGGATACAAAACGTCTAGGGTATGAAATGACTGTCATTCGATAAAACTATCAGTGTCACACTATCGGTAAGCCTTTTTTCTCAACCACCCAACTGAATAATGACATCAACCACGCGTTTTGACCCTAACCCAACCCTAACGCTGGGCGGAGCAAGTGATGAAGGCGTTCTTTATGCATGGTTGATACTATATTCTGATTGGCTGGTTGAGATAAAGATTTTACGCGCACACACCTGATCATCCTCAAGTTGAACCTAATCTGACTCATCAGTGCTAATCTCTTCAATTCAGTGGACAGTTTGAGTATTTCATGAATAAATTGTACCTGCTTTCCTGGAAGCTCTCTCACTGACAGAAGCTGCTCGATAATCTTGTCAACATCAATTTCTGGTGATACTTTATTATCAGCAGCAAATGTATTTTTGTCCATCATTTTGAGACAGTGTGCAACTGTTCGTTGATAATAAAAAAAAATCCACACAATCCTTCAACTTTCTTGTGCTGCAAATGTATAATGAAAACAACGTAACATCACACACAAAATCGCAACTGTTCGCAAGAATATAGAAAATTTACCCCTCCCACTTTTTACCATAAACAAATAAACATTTTCCATTTTTGCAAATTGATCGATGCACACATTTTGTCATTAATCGTATGCTCCTATGTGCAATACCGCTTATTAAAGAGTAAAGTATAATTTAAATAGTTTGTCAATAGGCACTAAGCAAACAACGATACTGTACACTTATATCTAGTTAACGTATTTCATTATTTCCATCTTCCGCATCCTTCATCCGCCATTAATATAATGACGTCATACTGTATGAATCAGATGGCAACCAAAGCAGCTAATGCAGGTGCCCGTTTAACTGATATTCCTAATTAATTTTGTTAATTAACTTTGACAGGGTCCGGTTACAAAGTCATTTAGAGGCCATATTTTTCTGTGTCTATGCTAATAAAATCGACACAGAAAACCATGGCCTCTCAAGATAGCGTTCATATTAATGTTACACAGATTTCTGAGAATCAGGATCTATTTCATTCTCGGTTCCTGATAATAAATTGTTGGTATTATATATTATACAGGGTATCAGCTCATGCTGAGGACACACTTATTGACATATTGTATAACATGTTTTTGATTGTCTACATAATATTGTGAACAGCTATGTAACATAATTATGAAGTATGGATCTAGATCTGCAACGTCATATCACAGGAACTTGAAATTTTATCCATAAGCCACCAAAGGTCTCGTACCTCTATCCTAGGACACCCCCCTCTAAGCCACCAAAGGTCTCGTACCTCTATCCTAGGACACCCCCCTCTATTTTTTTAATAGATGGGGGGGGTCCTAAGCTAGAGGTACGAGACCTTTGGTGGCTTATGGACAAAATTTCAAGTTCCTGTGATCATATAGAGTCTGCAGCAGTAGCTATGTTCGTCGTATCCTCTTTCATGTGATGAAAGATGGCATATTATATAACGCAGTGCTGTCATTAACCGTATCTTAATCCGAGTGTCAGATCTTCGTCTTGCATTTCGTTTCGACAAGAACTCATTCACAAAATGAGCCTGTTTTGGATAATGTAATTTCACATGACCACGCACAACAATATGTTTTACTGTGGATTAAATAGTATTACTGATTCAATTCAGAAATGTAACTGTTATCTGTTGCTATAGATTTGAGCCGAGTAGTACATGTTTTTTCGTCTCTCTGTAACACCCGTGTGACGTCCGTGGTCCAAGTAATAGAGCGTCAGATTCCGTGTTCGATACTTTGTATGGGCACGTAGTGTCGCTGAGCAAGGCATCTCACATACATTGTTTAGTATTAGCTAACCACTTGAGGTACAGACGGATCTGTAGTCCAGTGGTAACACTCTGGGCTGGTAATCCAGGGATTATCGTCGCTACCGGTTGCCCATATGAGCGACGCCTCCTGAAGAGATTAGTCATTTTAGATTTTTGGAGGATAGTGCAATGATACAGTATCCTCTGGTTCTTTTACGTGCACGGTGTACAGCACCGACACGAGACCTCGGTTTAACGTCTCATCTGAAAGACTGTTAATTTTATTAGAGTCAGACGGGGGATCGAACCTGCGATCCCTGGATTACCAGTCCAGCGTGTTACCACTGGACTACATATCCGTCTGTATTTGTTGGATCTACAGCAATGAATGTTATATATCAACATACTGGATATATGAAGCACAAGTCGGATCACATGGCTAATGTACATTGAACATTGTGCTGTTCTGAAAATTTACTTTTCTCAGTTACAACCTTACACCATTGAAACTTTATTTGTAATATAAACACTAAACAAACATTTTGAAGTTCTGCAATTTGAGTGATTTATAGTTTGCATTAAACGCTCTATTTAACTTGAAGAGCAAACAAACGATAAATGTAAAACAAACACACACATGGTTATGTATATGATCCTCCACGGAAAGCGTGGGAAATATCTCAGGTGCACTGAGAACAAAAGGCGTAGATGTCATGGCACACCACTGTTTAAAAGCAAACAAACTTAAGTTTATCCGGTTCGATCCCCCGTCTGACCCTAATAAAATTAACAGTCTTTTAGATGGGACGCTAAACCGAGGTCTCGTGTCGGTGCTTTACACCGTGCACGTAAAAGAACAAGAGGATATTCTGAAATGGGTATCTGTCTGTATCATTGCACCATCCTCCAAACATCTAAAATGACTAATCTCTTCAGGAGGCGTCGCTCATATGGGCAACCGGTAGCGATGATAGATAAATGTAAAACACACATTGTATATTAATTCCAGGGTTATGTCACCTTGAAAAAGACAAAACAAGAGCACCCAGGCAAAATAAAATGTTGATCTGTTGTACCCATGCATAAGCGTAGGAAGAGATTGACAGAGTTATCAAACTTAGATGATTTTAAAGACCATTGTCCGCACTAGCTCTGGTATGTCCATGCAGGATGTCAACAATGCTTGAAGAGAATAATAAATCTGTACATGTAATGTCCAGTTGCTCATGTCATCAGTTCTTTTTGCTCATTCATATTTGAGTTGTGGCCCCTTGAAGTTTCTGAAGTACAAAGTTTCTGAAGTACAAATGTACAAAGTTGTCATTAAACTTCCCCAAAATATTACAGAAACTTCTCCTTATATTGATGGTCTAGCTTGTTATATTGAAGGTCTAGCTTGTTATATTGATGGTCTAGCTTGTTATATTGAAGGTCTAGCTTGTTATATTGAAGGTCTAGCTTGTTATATTGAAGGTCTAGCTTGTTATATTGAAGGTATATCTTGTTATATTGAAGGTCTAGCTTGTTATATTGAAGGTCTGGCTTGTTATATTGATGGTATAGCTTGTTATATTGAAGGTATATCTTGTTATATTGATGGTATAGCTTGTTATATTGATGGTCTAGCTTGTTATATTGAAGGTCTAGCTTGTTATATTGAAGGTCTGGCTTGTTATATTGATGGTATAGCTTGTTATATTGAAGGTATATCTTGTTATATTGATGGTATAGCTTGTTATATTGATGGTCTAGCTTGTTATATTGAAGGTCTAGCTTGTTATATTGAAGGTCTGGCTTGTTATATTGATGGTATAGCTTGTTATATTGAAGGTATATCTTGTTATATTGATGGTATAGCTTGTTATATTGATGGTCTAGCTTGTTATATTGAAGGTCTAGCTTGTTATATTGAAGGTCTGGCTTGTTATATTGATGGTATAGCTTGTTATATTGAAGGTATATCTTGTTATATTGATGGTATAGCTTGTTATATTGAGTTGATGATGTCTAGCTTGTTATATTGAATGGTCTAGCTTGTTATATTGATGGTATAGCTTGTTATATTGATGGTCTAGCTTGTTATATTGATGGTATAGCTTGTTATATTGATGGTATAGCTTGTTATATTGATGGTATAGCTTGTTATATTGATGGTATAGCTTGTTATATTGATGGTCTAGCTTGTTATATTGATAGTATAGCTTGTTATATTGATGGTCTCAGCATGTTACCACTGGACTACATATCCGTCTGTATTTGTTGGATCTACAGCAATGAATGTTATATATCAACATACTGGATATATGAAGCACAAGTCGGATCACATGGCTAATGTACATTGAACATTGTGCTGTTCTGAAAATTTACTTTTCTCAGTTACAACCTTACACCATTGAAACTTTATTTGTAATATAAACACTAAACAAACATTTTGAAGTTCTGCAATTTGAGTGATTTATAGTTTGCATTAAACGCTCTATTTAACTTGAAGAGCAAACAAACGATAAATGTAAAACAAACACACACATGGTTATGTATATGATCCTCCACGGAAAGCGTGGGAAATATCTCAGGTGCACTGAGAACAAAAGGCGTAGATGTCATGGCACACCACTGTTTAAAAGCAAACAAACTTAAGTTTATCCGGTTCGATCCCCCGTCTGACCCTAATAAAATTAACAGTCTTTTAGATGGGACGCTAAACCGAGGTCTCGTGTCGGTGCTTTACACCGTGCACGTAAAAGAACAAGAGGATATTCTGAAATGGGTATCTGTCTGTATCATTGCACCATCCTCCAAACATCTAAAATGACTAATCTCTTCAGGAGGCGTCGCTCATATGGGCAACCGGTAGCGACGATAAATAAACGTAAAACACAATTTTAGAAAGATGCTCGCCCACATGGTTCGCCGGAGGCGAGGGCAAATAAGCTCAATCATCTTTTATAGAGACGGATCTGTAGTCCAGTGGTAACACGCTGGACTGGTAATCGAGGGATCGCAGGTTCGATCCCCGGTCTGACCCTAATACAATTAACAGTCTTTTCCATTGGGACTTTAAGCCGAGGTCTCGTGTCGATGCTGTACACCGTGCACATAAAAGAACCAGAGGAGACTCTGGAATGTGTATCTGTCTGTATCATTGCACTATCCTCCAACAATCTAAAATGACTAATCTCTTCAGGAGGCGTCGCTCATATGGGCAACCGGTAGCGATGATAGATAAATGTAAAACACACATTGTATATTAATTCCAGGGTTATGTCACCTTGAAAAAGACAAAACAAGAGCACCCAGGCAAAATAAAATCAGCAACCGGTAGCGACGATAAATGCACGTACGCACGCACGCACACACACACACAATCTGCATACCCTTTTGTAACCATGGTGGACTATAGATATATATATAATAGTTCGTAAATACATAAAGTGGTGGTGTCAGCGTTTTATATTTTACACAAGTGAAGGTTACTCAACACTGAGTGGACATATTACCAACAATAACTACTAGCAAACAGACGATACGTTGCATCAAACAATCTGTAAATAAAGCGTCCTTCCATACAAACAGACGATACGTTGAGGCAAACAGTCTGTAATAAAGCGTCATTCCATACAAACAGACAATACGTTGAAGCAATCAGTCTGTAATAACGCGTCCTTCCATACAAACAGACGATACGTTGAGGCAAACAGTCTGTAATAAAGCGTCCTTCCATACCAACAGACGATACGTTGAGGAAAACAATCTGTAATAAAGCGTCCTTCCATACAAACAGACGATACGTTGAGGCAAACAATCTGTAATAAAGCGTCCTTCCATACAAACAGACGATACCTTGAAGCAAACAATCTGTAATAAAGCGTCCTTCCATACAAACAGACGATACGTTGAAGCAAACAGTATGTTATAAAGCATCCTTCCATACAAACAGACGATACGTTGAGGCAAACAATCTGTAATAAAGCGTCCTTCCATACAAACAGACGATACGTTGAAGCAAACAGTATGTAATAAAGCATCCTTCCATACCAACAGACGATACGTTGAGGCAAACAGTCTGTTATAAAGCGTCCTTCCATACAAACAGACGATACGCTTAAGCAAACAGTCTGTAATAAAGCGTCCTTCCATACAAACAGACGATACGTTGAGGCAAACAGTCTGTAATAAAGCGTCCTTCCATACAAACAGACGATACGTTGAGGCAAACAGTCTGTTATAAAGCATCCGTCCATACAAACAGACGATACGTTGAAGCAAACAGTCTGTAATAAAGCGTCCTTCCATACAACAGTCTGTAATAAAGCGTCCTTCCATACAACAGTCTGTAATAAAGCGTCCTTCCATACAAACAGACGATACGTTGAGGCAAACAATCTGTAATAAAGCGTCCTTCCATAAAAATGAAGCTCTAATATAAGGATCCATGTAATGATAGAGAAACCAGACTATGCAGAAACTACTGATGCTAAATTAGTAGAGATCCCCGATAGTACTTAACGTATGGATGTTAACGGACTGGACATATGCCTGCCGATAGCATACGACTACTGATCCCAAGGGGCACAATAGTGGGTTTATACACGAATGTAGTCAGGACAGAAGACCAACAGCAGCTAAGTGTAAGCTTTCTGAGTTGGGCAATCGCTGCTCGGACTTACCATGCGAAATCGAAGTCAAATATACATTCCAATAACATGGTCTTATTTTCCTAATGTTGACAGTTTATACCACCGCAGCTGCATTCTGAGGAATGTTAGGGCATGTTTCCATTAGCTATAGGGTACATATCTGCAAAATCAACTTTTATCAATTTGAAAAGTAATGAAATGAGTTGTTTTCATATTCAATGGGTTCGCTGTACATCATACACCTAGCTCCAACTCCTAAACCGTCATTTTAATTACACACTGGCAGTAGTGCCTTTAGGAAACTAAGCCACTGCTAACATTGTATGTACACCATTATTCCAGTGTGATGTCGTCGAATTCCTCTCTCGTCTTTGATAAGAAATGTACCAGAGATTTTAGCAAATTATATATGCAATAAGCAATAAATATGCAAGCTTCTCATAATGCCTTAGATCAATTTAATAAAGGGAATCTTCGTATGGACTATCTGTACACTGTGAAACAACAAACTCCAATGCTGTTATCGCCACTTTTCACTATAAAAATATGCACCCACGAGTCCTGTCACATCGTATAGTCCAGTGGTTAATACGTTGGGCTGGTAATACAGGGATCGCAGGTTCGATCCCCCGTCTGACCCTAATAAAATTAATAGTTTTTCAAATGGGACATCAAACCCGAGGTCTCGTGTCGGTGCCGTACACCGTGCACGTAAAAGAACCAGAAGAGATTCTGGAATGGGTCTGTCTGTATCATTGCATTATCCTACAAAATCTAAAATTACTAATATCTTCAGGAAGCGTCGCTCATATGGACAACCGGTAGCGACGATAAATAAACGTAAAACACACCTGTCACCTATGCTTGCTGTCTGTGCACCGTGAAACAACAATCCCCAATGTTGTTATCGCCACTTTTCACTCATAAAATACATCTACGAGAGTCCTGTCTGGAGAGTGATACAACAGATGCTGTCGGAATACTTTATAATACATTATGAACACATGTCGTTCTGCAGAGCATGGCTTCTTGTTGTTGAATACCACCACCGCTATGAAATTGAATGGGGGTTATTATTTCTGTCTGTGTACAGGTCTACAGGATAATGTTAATGAAACTCATTGGATTGGTGCTGTTGAATTAAAGTTACGCGTTTTTTGTACATTAAGTTTATATTACTAAACACAGCTCGATGCACATTTTGAGGTCCTATTCCTGTTCAAACTGACGGTCACAATTAAAAAAAAAGGTTACATTTGTATTTGCTACAAAATGAGTCTTATCCAACTTTTGCAGTAAGACCATTTTTTAGTATTTTCAATGTGGCTCTGCTTGAAATATCTATGACCTTATTTTGACTAAAACAGTCAATATTGAAATATCTATGACCTTAATTTGACTAACACAGTCAATGTTGAAATATCTATGACCTTATTTTGACTTGATTTTTTCAATTGGCTCTTCGAAGCTCCATTTTTTCGATCGCCTCTTCGTAGCTCCATTTCTCCGAAACAAACCACAAGATCAAAGAATTATTGAGCCCAAATCACATTTAGCAGGTTTTAATAAAATTGCTGCCATAAAATACGGGACAAGCGCATACTGTATTTTTTTAAAAACCGGAATATGACTCGAGCAGCTTGTTACGTAGGTCAGTGTTATGCTGCTTCCGCCAAGTATGCACACATGATCAAATTAGTTTGTCTGTTTGTTTTTGGGGTTTAATGTTGCACCAACAGCTTAGGTCATATGGTGACTCCAGTTGTTATTGATGGCGGGAGACTGTGGGTGCGGAGGGAGACTGTGGGTGCAGAGGGAGACTGTGGGTGCGGAGGGAGACTGTGGGTGCGGAGGGAGACTGTGGGTGCAGAGGGAGACTGTGGGTGCGGAGGGAGACTGT
>CM026390.1:17028941-17049359 GCA_014843695.1 Archivesica marissinica | reverse complement strand
GGGTATGGACGAGACACAACATCATTGGGTATGGACGAAACACAACATCATTGGGTATGGACGAGACACAACATCACTGTGTATGGACGAGACACAACATCACTGGGTATGGACGAGACACAACATCACTGGGTATGGACGAGACACAACATCACTGGGTATGGACGAGACACAACATCATTGGGTATGGACGAGACACAACATCATTGGGTATGGACGAGACACAACATCATTGGGTATGGACGAGACACAACATCATTGGGTATGGACGAGACACAACATCATTGGGTATGGACGAGACACAACATCATTGGGTATGGACGAGACACAACATCATTGGGTATGGACGAGACACAACATCATTGGGTATGGACGAGACACAACATCATTGGGTATGGACGAGACACAACATCATTGGGTATGGACGAGACAAAACATCATTGGGTATGGACGAGACACAACATCATTGGGTATGGACGAGACACAACATCACTGGGTATGGACGAGACACAACATCATTGGGTATGGACGAGACACAACATCACTGGGTATGGACGAGAAACAACATTATTGGGTATGGACGAGACACAACATCAGTGGGTATGGACGAGACACAACATCATTGGGTTAGAGGGAGACTGTGGGTGCGGAGGGAGACTGTGGGTGCGGAGGGAGACTGTGGGTGCTCCTTCCGCAAGCCAACTTCCTCACATGAAATAATTTGACACCCCCAGTGTGATTCGAACCAGCGGTGAGGGGCAAGTGATTTGAAATCAACGACCACAACCAGTCATGGTGGCCCCCTTGTCTGTTGTTTTGTGGCTCTTCACCACTATTATGTATACAGCATTTGTGGATGAAGCAAATGACAAAGACTAGAGCGGAATCCGACATACAGAAAAATGCACTTGTATTTGCCAATGGTTGTTCACATCACCATTATTTGGCTGTTATATATAATGGATGGAGGCAGACTCCGCCCATAGGTGGCCATCCTAGCATTGTTTCATGTAGTGACCTCGACTATGGAGTATTCTTTACGACAAATGTACCGGGTATTTGACAAATCCCCTTGTAACCTCATTGCTGGTGGAGAGGAGAAACAATGTGTATATATGCATCTTGACCAAGGACAATACCACAATGTCGCGGTTCACTATCACAACCCTTCGGTTACGAGGCGGACAGCTGATCAATTGCTCCATGCAGGACCCACGATCATAATGGCTGTACAGACATACGGTAACACAAACATTGACATATATATATACAACATGTGATCCTAGTAACTGAGACAATAATTATTTGAAATGAGCGGGTATATTCACCAATAATTTAACATATCAGATTTTTTTTTTAATTTTTCCATTTTCAACAAATTCAAAGTAGCAGTTCATCTTATAAGAATTAGGGCACCCCCTGTCATTCTCCATTGTGGGCAATTGAAACATGTATTATCGGTCCAAATTTCTCTCATTGAAATCATTCTCTCATTATTGTGCAGCCTGTTATGGCACAAGAACAAGGCCTTTTTTGACCAAAATATATCCAAACCAAGGGGATGCCCCTTAAACCCTGAAAGTTCATAAACTGTTACTGTATAGATGCATCTTCTCATCTAACACAGTCTACACATATACCGGTACATACACATGTAACATTGCATACAACTATTCAAGCACAAGCCCCAATATGCTTTGGTTTTTCTTCAAATGAAAATACACAACAATAATCTAGATAGTTCATCGTAGTGTTAACATTAGCAATCCACCGTGTACAATAATACTACAGTAATTCACAAATAACAATTTCATAAAAAAGCTTCATCTGTGCACAGATCTTCAAAATCTTATTTATCCATTTCCCACATAGGAGCTGTCCGATTAGTGCAGTGGTTAGCACGCTCGCTTCTCACCAATGCAACCCGGGCTTGATCCTCAGAAAGGGAAGTATGTGAGATGGTACGGTGGTCGCAAGATCGGACAGGTTGGTTTTCTCCGGGTTCTCCGGTTCCCTCCAACATGAATGACCATATTTATGCTTTCATCCGCGCCAACGAGAGTGATTTAGAGTTGTTAAAATTTGATTCGCAATCGTTGTCGAATAAATAAAGTTTAAACACATAGCAGCGTCTCTTGGCGTCAATAGCAATGCACATACATTGACAATGTAATAGCAGAACCAACATTCGAACACCAGAATGTCATGTAGTTCCTGTAATATCTATAGAGGTTGGGTCAATACGCTGACTGCTTATCCACTGATTGATAGCTAAATGGATGCCGTATGCATGGAGATATAGTAGCAACTTGGCCTAAATCTATTTGTGATGAAGGGCTAACAAAGTCTGAACATCACCAAAATTATTAATGCAAAATGGAACTTATCAGATAGTCATTACTGTTTTTAGTCATCAGCCCCTTAGAACATCTCAATGTGCCGTGTATTCTCACTTAAAGCATATCGGGCCTTCAAAAACTAATTGAAATAATAATTTATGTGGACTGTTAGTTGTTGTAACATTCTCTGGTAGGGTCGTCTACATCTTCAATCCGTCTCACTGAAAGATAATATACAAACACAAGTGATACAACATTCCCCATTTGCAATATAATCTTTGGATGTTAAATACATGCATAGAGCTGTGATAGATTCAAAATTCATATATCAGCTTGACATTTTTCCTGATATATCATTATTATATTAATATGAACCGAACATTCTGTAATAATGAATTATATTCATAAATTTGTTTATTTTGGGGTTTAATATCGCACCAACACTTTAGGTCATATATCGACTCTTCAGCTATTATTGGTGGAGGAAGACCCCGAGACAGAGAACCATTCCAGAGTCTCCTCCGATTATTTTACATGCAGTGTACAGATCTCTGTTTAAAGTTCCACCTGAAAGTCTGTTCATTTTATTAGGGTCAGATCGAACCTGCGACCCCTGGATTACCAGTCCAGCGTGTAACACTACTGGACTACATATCCGTCTGCATTTTGGTGAAAACATGGCTCATTTTAAAGAAATTTGGAGCATCTCAAGGGAAACAATCCACACATCAAGTGTTACAGTATAATACATTGAAAATTATGCATATGAAAAATTCAAAACAGATAATGTTCAAATGTTACTAGTGAGTTTGACGAGTGTTACCTTTATAACTCATATGATACATTTCACGCATGTCAGGATGTTGGACGAATTCAGCATAGCATTGACAACCAATAACGACTGAAGCTGAAAAATATTAGCACAATTCAAAATACAAATTAATTAATGTTGTTTTGTTTCGTTTGTGATGGACAGATCGGCAGACAATTTTGTGATGGACAGATCGGCAAACTATTTGTGATGGACAGATCGGTAAACTATTTGTGATGGACAGATCGGTAAACTATTTGTGATGGACAGATCAGTAAACTATTTGTGATGGACAGATCGGTAAACTATTTGTGATGGACAGATCGGTAGACTATTTGTGATGGACAGATCGGTAGATTATTTGTGATGGACAGATCGGTAGACTATTTGTGATGGACAGATCGGTAGACAATTCGACTCATTGTTCGCTTTAATGTCGCACCATCAGCTTAGGTTGGTTTAAACATATTTATTCCACTATGTACATTCACAAAACAATACATGCACACAAAATCAAAGAATAGGAAAGGATCAAAACGGAAGCAGAGCTTATATAGTTTCTCTCCTTAAAGAAGACCCCAGGTGCCACTTCGATCATTATTTCAGAGCACGGACGGGCACCCGGGTATAACCATCAACCTACAAGAAACCAACTGGATTACTTCCTGAAAGAAGTTGACACACCAGTGGGATCCGCACTGGTAAGGGGCCAGTGATTTGAAGTCAACGACTGTAACCACTTAGCCACAATCAACAAAATGGTAGAGTGTGTTGTTGTTGAGGTAAATACTGGGTATACCAAAGTAGGCAGCATTTAAATCATTGGCTCATGAGAAGAAGTTATTTGTCGAGTCTGCTTGTGTCCTTATTTACACAAGATCCCTATTTAAAGTTGTTACATTGTTGTATGGATACTGCAGTCCAAACTTGGCAGATTGTCTACCATTTGTTCTCTTTCAGCTCGGCCTCCATGGCTGAGTGGTTACAGGCACAGGAACTTGAAATTTTATCCATAAGCCACCAACGGTCTCGTAACTCTATCCTAGGACACCCCCCTCTATTCTTTTTTTTAATAGAGGGGGGTGTCCTAGGATAGAGGTACGAGACCGTTGGTGGCTTATGGATAACATTTCAAGTTCCTGTGTTACAGGTCAATCAACTTCAATTCACTTACAATTCACCGCTTTATGTTCAAATCTCACTGGGGATATCAATTTATTTCATGTGAGGAAGCTATCCAGCTGGCTTGCGGAGGGTCAATGGTTCTAACAGTGTCTTCCTCCACCAAGCTGTTTGTCCAATTTATTTCATGTGAGGAAGCTATCCAGCTGGCTTGCGGAGAGTCAATGGTTCTAACAGTGTCTTCCTCCACCAAGCTGCTTGTCCAATTATAAACAAAACAAACACCCAAAGAAAGTGCTCTTTCAATAAACCTAGTGTTTGAAACCCAATTACGCATTTTGCAAATAAATGGACGAGATTGTTGTACAGATCAAATTTAGCAATATTGGTTCATGAATGAGAAGAATGGTGACCATTTATTTATATGCATTATTTCCAGCGGAAGTCGTGATAGCGCATTCTCTCGAGGTGTAAGAGGCCCTGAGTTTGCACCCAGCTGTAGCCGTTATGATTGTGCCCTTAGGCAATGCATTTATACCATTCTGGGCAATGCGCGAGTCGCAACATCTTGTGCTGGTAATGATGTTACATGTAGAAGTTTTATCAGATTACCGTAAAAAATCTTCAAATTATATTTGATGAAAACCCACAATAACTCTATAGTACGGGATTGTAGAAATTTATACAGATTAGATTTATTTTTAAACTATTGACAGATTGGTGGGGCAAGCTAAAAAAAAGTAATTTATGTTTGCGACTTCAAACTTTAATGAACAGAATAAGAAAATGGAGCACAAAAAAGTGATTCAATCGTATACCCAGAAATTACTTACAAACACAAACCATTCCTATGCATGCTGCCCATATTGGTCGAACTGCCAATATATTCTTGAAGTAGCTCACTGAAATAACGAGAAAAAGGCATTAATAATAACACGGTAATTAGATGAATTTTTATCCCCTGCCAAACTGGTTATGGACGGAAAAATTTGTGGATGGTTACTCGACTTGATTAAAGGAAAGCAACTCTGGTGTTACTGGACCGATCCCCATGACCTCACCACTAGTAGGACAGCTCTACCAACTGATCTAGCCAGTCAATGTTCTACCCATGGTGAAATACTAACTACTAACAGGCAATTAACCATGGAGGATTCAAGGGCAATAACTGCAGAGTATCCGGTTGGCAATTCAAGGGCAAATAACTATGGAAAATTCAAGGGCATAAACACTGATCAACTTCATCAAGTATGGAGTACCGTAATCTTATATAATTTTAAGGGACACCTCATACACTATGCTTAGTACTGACTAACCGCTTAGGTTGGCTACGTCTGCACAAGAAAACATGTAAGGGGTTTGAGATAAATTGAAAATAGTCAAAAGCCCAGAAAATATCAAAAGTTTAATTAAGTTAGCCGGTTTGGGTCGAATCCGAAATTATGTCTATTTTTATGGTAACCTTCAGAATTTCATAGCAAGACAAGCAGTCTTAATGTCTATAGTTGTACTCACCTCCTGGTGTGAATCCTTTAGTCAACGGTGGTGTCTTTGTATATGGCAGCCCAGGAATAGTTTGCTTGAATTTCATATTTCAGATTTTTGTTTCTGACAGTTTTGGGTGTGCCTGATTTTTTCTCCTTTTTATTTTTATTCAAATCAACTTTAATCGAGTTATTCTAATACTGTTGCTCAGAACCGAACAATTCAGTTTGCCTCTGTTTGTTTCTACTGCCCATAAATCATTTTCTGATTATTATTGGAAGGTCAGTCTGTTGTGGCAGGGAGTAGATCACCCGCATTTCGTAACATATAATCCTCAATTCTCCAACCTCCGTAAGACTGACTGACTAATAAGTTTATTTAAAGTCGCCACCGCATAAATGCATTTGGGCGACTGACTTCCGTAAGTGACTGACAACTTTCTCACATATCATTCATCACTTGTCCCTGCTAGGGAGCAAACCTGCAACCCTGATGATAGCAGTGAAACTCCTTAGGCGAGTTCTAAGGACGGCATGTTAGACCACTCGGCCACGGAGGCTCTTACATTACAACAAGTTCGACTCACAAATAGTCAACTATGAGCACATCTCGTATCGGTTGCTGTTAACTATCTCAGTTTTATCTAAGACATGAATATAGCCTGGGTTCCAGTCTGTCAATTTTCCAATTTTTGACTTCTGGCAAAATGACACGTTGATATGATCAGAAACTCAATACGACCCAATTAATGGTCTCGGTGTTAAAATATATTTATATGACTGACCAGATAAAATATACCAACGCCTGTTCCCAGGCTAGCTAGAATACTATGCTAATAGAAATACGAAAGAACATTATATTACGTAGAAAATGGCCATATATTGAACATACTTCTTAGAACATTTATACAATTGTGACAGTATGTAGGTTTGTACAGTGTCTATGCTAGGGTGGGAGTATTATTCCGATCACAGTATTTATGAACTGAACATGCACATTCCATCCTTAGTAACGCATACTCGGAGCATCGTCGTTCAGCTTAAAATGCTATACGAAGTCTTATAAAGATACATTTGTGTATAATTTCATCATTACTATACGTCAAATTGTTTGAATATTTTCGACATACAGTAAAATCCGAGTTAGTGGTCACCTCCATTAAGTAGCGAACCTGTATTAAGCAGCCAGTTTTCAGAATACCAATTTGCTGTTTTATCAAACATTTGAACTGTATTAAGCAGTCACCTATGCTAAGCAACCACTTCCTGCGATTCCGTTGACTGACTGCTTAATACAGGGTTGACTGTAATCTTGAGAGTGCTGTCTTCCTAGAACTTGAGCAATGTGTGCAAAACATATACATGTTTTTAACAATAGATGATAGTATTGGAGAACAAAGGCTCTTCAGAGTATATATTAAAATAGTATGAATGCATTTTCAACTCAAAAGTATAGCTGCGATTACTTATTAGCTGATTGTCGTTGCATTTACATGTTGCAAGAGCGGTGTAGTAAGATAATGCTGCCAAACATCGACACTACTATATAAGTCCCTCTGAACAAACCTGGCGTGGTAGCATCTGATTTATGAAGTACTTTTAATGTCAATTCGTCAAAAACAAACACATCATGAACCGGCTGCTGTGGTATGATGTCATAGGTAAGTACCCATTATTATAATTGTAGCGTGTCACCGGAAGACGCTTCATCATTGAGGGTATTTCTCTCAAGTGTAATCGAGAAAGAAATAACTCTGTATCGAGAGTTAAGTGCTAGTCATCCATACCCTGATATGTGTCTGCGAAGAAATATAGGCACGAAGGTATGTGTCCATTCAGGCGATCTGTACTTCTCAAAGGTTCTGAATGGCTGTTCACTTAAGCCTCTTTGTTTTTTGAGCTTACAGGCAAACCTGTATTAGCAATCACCTCCATTAAGCAGCTAACCTGTGCTAAGCAGCCACTTTCTGTGATTTTATTGATTGGCTGGCTGTTTAACACAGGTTTGACTGTTTATAGGTTTGTCGCATGTGGGACACTGTACGTGAGAAAACAAAGGCATCTCACTTGTTAAGGCATGACCCGACATGGACTCTTTCACGCCTCAGAGACTTTTTTTCAGAAGTTTGAATGTGTTAACTGTTGCTGAAAGCAGCTATATACATATACTTAATGTCCAAATATTGTGAATTTTGATTTTAAATTATAATGTTTGCACTGTTATTATATCCAGTTAGGATGCGCTTCCATTGATCTTACCTTTCTCCCCAGTTGTTATTGGTGTAGGAAGACCCCGGGTGCCCCCAATGAGCAGTATTTCAGACACGGGTGGGTAAACATATATGATACATTATGGGTATATCGCGGTACTAGCTATTAAAAACGAAACTACATATATACTATTATGTATCTGAATTTAAAACTCATTTTGATTCATCCTATGACTTCTCCACGTTAGCAACATTACAAATACACAAAGAAGAAATACTATTGGGAGAAACTTGTGTTTATCATGTTTTGGCGCCCTCGTATCAGCAGTTACGTAGTCAGTAGTTCCGAGTATACCACGGTAAATGGCCGAGGCCCTGATTTGGGTGTTTATACAAAGGTAGTCATAATAAAAAGTATGTGAGTATTTGATAGAAACTATAGTCTGTATAATATGTAAGTCTAGCAGTCAATTTATCATTTTAACATACATGTAAAACATGAATATCTTTGTAATCTCCCACCAGAAAATAACAAATAGTTTTAGGCCCACGATAGGCCTTCTTTTTATGAATAATAAAATGCGGGAATCTGACTATATCACCACATGTCAATAGATGTACATCACGGGAGAAAGTTCCATAGATATGAACATCAACTTGATTTTAATAAATAAAATACTAAATTTGGGGGGGGGGGGGGGACTGTTTTGAAAAATAATCATTCAGTAGAAAAAGAGTGTCTCCGACCTTAAAATTATGTCCATATAAAAAAATTTGGTAATACGGGAATTACGTAGTAACCTAAACACGTGATCAAAACAGTTTCATTCATAAATACCAGATAGCAGACCGCCATTTTACAAAGTTGGAATGAACATAAATATATATTATGGACATTTGGAGCATTTTTTTCAGATAAAGGGGTGGGGTAATTTTACATAGATCTTGATATTCAGGTAAGCATCTCTCATCAGTAGTTTACTCACCACTTACATTGACAGTTTACGATTTCTTGTTTATCAACACATGTCTACCTTTCTGGGTCAACACTGATCCAATGGAAAGAATGATATGTGGCGTTATTTTACCTCGTTCTGAAATATTGTGGAGACCAGCTGTATGTTAAGAAACGACTAGAACCACTGACGTTCCGTGAGCCATCGGGAGAGCATCACCACATGGAAGAATTCTACACACCAGCGGTCCAATTTGTGTGTTTTACGTTTATTTATCGTCGCTACCGGTTGCCCATATGAGCGAGTCCTCCTGAAGAGATTAGTCATTTTATATTTACAGACAGAGACCCATTCCAGAGTACAGCACCGACACGAGACCTCGGTTTAAAGTCCAGCGTGTTACCACTGGACTACAGATCCGTCTGTGTGGTGGTCCAATTTGTGTGTGTTTTTACGTTTATTTATCGTCGCTACCGGTTGCCCATATGTGCGACGCCTCCTGAAGAGATTAGTTATTTTAGATTTTGGAGGATAGTGCATGATACAGACAGAGACCCATTCCAGAATCTCCTCTGGTTCTTTTACGTGTACGGTGTAAAGCACCGACACGAGACCTCGGTTTAACGTCCCATCTGAAAGACTGTTAATTTTATTAGGGTCAGACGGGGGGTCGAACCTGCGATCCCTGGATTACCAGTCCAGCGTGTTACCACTGGACTACATCTGTGGTCTGTGTGTCTGGTCCAATTTATTGAATTAGTTTTCTTTTATAATCAAGTACATTGATCAATATTACAGAAACGCTCACAATCTTGAACAACAAGCTTGACAGACGATTGAAAAAAAATGACTGCGCCCAACAGCGATGAAATGTTTTCGCATTCGCATAGCCCTGACAACCACGAATGCCGCAGCCGTGCTTGTTTCGACACACAAACGTGGATAACATTATACGGCAAATCACGGAATGTATGTTACTAACATCAATGTTATTTTTAATATGAACAAGTCAAATCCTCTAACTTGTCTAAGCGAACTGTTAACACTAACAGGTCATGTCTAATGGATGATGTTAGGAAACAGACATGTGTCGTCATACTTTACTTATCTGATGTCTTGATATTGCTTAGTCCATATATTTAGACTTGAAAAGTGTAACATTTTACTATCAAGGCATTATTCAATAATTTTCTCGACATAACAGATCGAAAAATTTTTATGTAGAGGTCTTATATATAGGACTAGATATTGCTATGATGCCGAACCCCTTGCATGAATGTATACAGTTCGCCCATCAAACCCCAGAGATAACATGAACAGGGAAAGCCCCAAAAGTGTCGAGTCAAAATAATTATCGTGGGTATAATATACCGATTACCGATGACATAAGCAGTAACCTATGTATCTATCATCCTTTATTGTCGAACCCCTCGCGGGGACATAGACATGTATCGATATATGTATATGTGTTTCAAAAACAGACTGTGCAAATAATGTTCACTCTCAATTAGTGCTTAACCCTTTCAACACCACATACCTCTAAATAGGCTTACAAAAAGTGTAGATCCAGATGAGCCGGCTCGTGACGAGCCGTCTCATCAGGATCTGCACTTTTTGCCAGTGATATGACTATTTTTAGACATTATTACCCATTTTGATAAATGAACTTGTCCAAATGTGATTTTCTAATTCATTTATTGGTTTATGAATATCATGGACCAGTCCATGTGAGTTACTTGGTGTTGAATGGGTTAACAGAATTGTCCCCTTGCTATGCATCGGATGGCAACGCCAGTTTGAACATCAGTTTCACCGATTGTTGGAGAAAAGGATACCTGTTTGAATAGTACATTTTGTCCAACAGTGTAGATCGCGCGTTTTTAAGATTGTAAAAACGAGTACTTGATTTTAAAATCGAGTAGACAAAACAATGTTGGAGAAATGTTTAATGTGGTGCCGTACAATCTGGTGTTTGTATCGCGATGTTTAGGGAATATATCAGATCTTGTAGCACAGACAATGAAGGGGGATAAACCAATTAACAGATAAAATGACAGCATTATATGATTGGTTTTAATTGTCAAGTTATATGATTGGTTTTAATTGTCAAGTTATATGATTGGTTTTAATTGTTAAGTTATATGATTGGTTTTAATTGTCAAGTTATATGATTGGTTTAAATTGTCAAGTTATATGATTGGTTTTAATTGTCAAGTTATATGATTGGTTTAAATTGTCAAGTTATATGATTGGTTTTAATTGTCAAGTTATATGATTGGTTTTAATTGTCAAGTGAGATCATATGTGACATTTAGCAAAACTATGGTGAACATTTGAATCCGAGTCTGAGTCCAAAGACACCCAGAGGCCATTGTGATTAGTCCTTGGGCAACCACGGAAATATCACCCTTATATTTGCCATTGCATATGGGGTTACCTTATTTGAGGTCCAATATCTTTGCAACCGGTAGGGCTATGGTCATGGTAATATACATGTTGTAAAAGAGGGCGTGTCATACATGAAACAATGTGCGATCTTAGGTTCGAAGCTGTTTGTTCAGGGGTCCGTATTATTTATGTAAAATTAGGCTAAGACTGAGAAATGAAAGGTTTTGCTAGTAGGTAAAGTTGTCCGATGCTTAACCAAGTCATCCTAACATATACTCCAGGAGACTTCAGAAACAGCACACTTCTATTTGCCATTGTATATAGGGGAGTAACCTTCTTTGAGGTCTTGTATCTTTGATGAATTTTAAGATTTCCAAAATGGACTCTTTTAAAATACATGTAGTTCTAATCAGTATACCGAGTATAACATCGATGCTACAAATCCATACACCCTTCTGCCATTGTTAATTTGCATCAACAAACTGTGCATACACCCTTCTGCTATTGTTAATTTGCATCAACAAACTATGCATACACCCTTCTGCCATTGTTAATTTGCATCAACAAACTATGCATACACCCTTCTGCCATTGTTAATTTGCATCAACAAACTATGCATACACCCTTCTGCCATTGTTAATTTGCATCAACAAACTGTGCATACACCCTTCTGCTATTGTTAATTTGCATCAACAAACTATGCATACACCCTTCTGCTATTGTTAATTTGCATCAACAAACTATGCATACGCCCTTCTGCTATTGTTGATTTGCATCAACAAACTATGCATACACCCTTCTGCCATTGTTAATTTGCATCAACAAACTGTGCATACACCCTTCTTGCCATTGTTAATTTGCATCAACAAACTATGCATACACCCTTCTGCTATTGTTAATTTGCATCAACAAACTATGCATACACCCTTCTGCCATTGTTAATTTGCATCACTGAGTACATACTATAACTGTATTGTATATAAACGACAATCTGACACATTGCATCATACCCTGAAATAGAACTGCCGATTCTGCAATTTCCGTAGTATGCCATCTAAACAATGGTGATGGTTGAGCTTATTTATCCTCATTGCATACACGCGGCAATTGTCTTATTATAGGACTGCGTAATCATCATTCCATGTCACTACTCAATTAGAAATGTCGCACAAACGTGCGAAAATATCAACACAACATGAATATATATATTCTTTGTTGCAAGTGTAATCCTGAGTTGTGAGCTATATGCCGCTATGATATGATCACAGGAACGTGACATTTTATCCATAAGCCACCAAAGGTCTCGTACCTCTATCCTAGGACACACCCCTCTATTAAAAAACACAGGAATTTTATCCATAAGCCACCAAAGGTCTCGTACCTCTATCCTAGGACACCCCCCTCTATCTTTTTTTGTTATAGAGGGGGGTGTCCTATGATAGAGGTACGAGACCTTTGGTGGCTTATGGATAAAATTTCAAGTTCCTGTGATATGATCAAACTCGATAGCTATCGCTGCGTCATTCTGTAGACAGAGATTCTTTGAAACGTGGACAACCGCTTTCATGCATGTGTTTTAATAGTTCGCTTAATTGAACCCAATTTTGTATCAATCAAGTTTTAAAGACATTGGGCCGACCTAGATTACGGACAGATTTAATTCTGATACCACCGCTAATTAGTGATCGCCAATATTAGTCACTGGGAATATTGAATTTGATAGTATATGTGGAATATGACTACATCTCCGCAATGGGTTTGACATCTAAGGATGATAGAATGATGACAACGATTATGTTTTTCTTGTAGGCATTGAATGGAACAGTTTTGACAACCACGGAAATATCACTCTTATATTTGCCATTGCATATGGGGTTACCTTATTTGAGGTCCAATATCTTTGCAACCGGTAGGGCTATGGTCATGGTAATATACATGTTCTAAAGAGGGCGTGTCATACATGAAACGATGTGCGATCCTAGGTTCGAAGCTGTTTGTTCAGGGGTCCATATTATTTATGTAAAATTAGGCTAAGACTGAGAAATGAAATTTATCAACTGTGATAATTATTTGTGAGTATAATAAATTTGGACAAATGGATTTAAAATTTGCGTTATTTTTACGTATATTTTGTCAACACATGTTATCTATAGGTGGTGCAGAAGGATGTAAAGTTAAAAGCAAAATATAAGAGAGAGGTGAAATATATGATTTGTTGGGTTCAAAGCAGCTAGGCAGTATAATTATTATTTAACTGTAATATACATACATATAAAGTGGAAGTCGTATAGCGCAATGGATGCGCGTTCGCTTCAGGTGCGAAAGGTCCGGAGTTCGAGCCCCGCTGGAGCCGTTACGATTGTGCCCTTAGGCAAGGCATTTAAATTCCACGTTGCCTCTTCTCTCCCTCCTGGCGATGGATTCCATCAGGAATGAGGTCTCGAGAGTGATTAATATAAGTTGACATAACTTGTTTCGCAATCGAGCTAAAATGAATTTGTATAAACTAACTGTAATATTATAAAACACCAGGTGACCGATTAGGAATTTGGTTGAGTGTAGATAGTTAATCATTTACATTTTAGCTTAGATAATTTGTGTGCAAGCAATAAACACAATTAATCACAAACAAGCATATAGTAAGCATAAATGTATATCCCAAATCTTGTGTGTTTTACGTTTATTTATCATCGCTACCGGAGTACCAGTTGCTCATATGAGTGACGCCTCCTGAAGAGATTAGTCATTTTAGATTTTGGAGGATAGTGCATGATACAGACAGAGACCCATTCCAGAGTCTCCTCTGGTTCTTTTACTTGCACCGTGTAAAGCACCGACACGAGACCTCGGTTTAACGTCCCATCTGAAAGACTGTTAATTTTATTAGGGTCAGATGGGGGGATCGAACCTGCGATCCCTGGATTACCAGTCCAGCTTGTTACCACTGGACTACAGATTCGTCTGTATATCCCAAATCATATCTTAATGGGCAATTTATTTCAGGGCTGTTACACACAGATATCCGGCCAGTAAGACCACAACATAATAAAAGAAAATCTTATTTTAAATACATGTACGACCATCCACCAAATTTGACATTTTATTGTCAATCATTTGATGCTGTACTCACATCAGGGATCATTCTAGAGGGCGACGTGGGCGAAATTTTCGCCCTAGGGACCCTGACATCGCCCTCTGGGGGCCCCACTTCTCCTTAAAAAAATTATTTTTTAAAATTTATTTTTTGGTTTTTACTTTTTTCAAACAAAATTCTGTCTAGTAAGATACACTGGCCCATTATAAAGCACTCCTTCTATTCAAATGTTGTATTTAATGGTTGTACTGTGCATTCTAACCCTATTGTGCAGAAGTATATTAAAGAACACCATTTAAGGAAGTGATCACACGCTTTGTCACTTCTCCCAACAATTCTGACCTAGAATGAACCCTGTCACATTACGGTAAAGCTTGCTATGTTAGATATAAAATATTAGTGACATATTTTTTATCTGTGCTACATGTATATCATTTGAAAGCATAGAATTTGCTCTTTAAAGTAAGTTTTTATCAGGGAAAACAGGGTTAAACATGATAGGGGTAATTTTATCAGTTTTTCCTGAAATACCTTATGGGGACAGGGTACAGTTATTGGTTTCTTATCTATTGGTAGCTGATAAGCTATTACATAGTTACTGTATTGGGCTGGAGAACCTGATATGACTATTTTATTATGAGGGAAAGGGTTAATGTAAAATGAAACGGTGAAATTGGTATGTTACCAGAATAATGTATTGGCATGTTTAAGTTTAAACTTTATTTATTTTACAACGATTGCGAAGCAAGTTTCAACAACTTATATTAATCACTCTCGTTGGCTCGGATGAAAGCATATATGTGGTCATTCGTGTCGGAGGAGGCTGAAGTACCAGGAGAAAACCCATCTGTCCGATCTGGCGACAACCGTACTATCTCACATACTTCCCAGTCCGAGGATCGAACCCGGGTGGCATTAGTGAGAAGCGAGCGCACTAACCACTGTGCTAATTGGACAGCCATTGGCGGGTATGTTGCACTGCAGGCATACACAACTTACTTTTATTTTTTACATATTTAATCCTCTTCACCCCGGTTGGGGTATAGGGCCTTCACCACTGCTCTCCACTTGGACCGGTCAGTTGCTGCATGCTCTCCTCTTGGTCGATACCGTAAATCCTCCGTAGTAGTTGCTGTGGTGTTGGTTTCTGTAGCGTGTGGTTGTTTTACGTGGTAGGGATGCTGGCCCTACGCACAACCTTCCTCCTTTCTCAGTCGGGCTTAGGACCGTCCATGGCGGAGTTACACAACTTACTTACCGGTACATAAGTTTATTCTAGATCAAAATTTGTTTAACATCACTAAAATATAAATTTTAAAACTTTTCTAACGACATAACTCACCACAGGATCTATTTTATTGATTTCTATCTAGGTTCCTGCCCAGCATGATTGGTTAAGAAATTAGAAATATATTGCAGATATAAAACATTTCACCAATAAACAATGCGTGAATTAACAGCGATCATATCACTATAGTGGTTTTATAAGGGTTCATGCTTGTTTGAGGATGTTTCAACATGGATCAAGCTCTCATTGGTTGCAGTCGAGAGCATTAAAGATTTAGCTGCCAAGTTGTCATCCATGCTACATCTACAATTGTACGTATATCTGCAAACAAATTACAGATATATATTAACGTGTACGATTATATTTTATATTTCAGAAAACACGTGCATCTTCAAATGTGACCAATGATGAAGTTTCAATCGAAGCGAATGGCACAGCACACAAAGAATGTCCGCTAGACAAAGATGAGCTTGGACGTAACACATGGTCGTTCCTGCACACAATGGCTGCAAACTACCCAGTAACACCATCGGAACACCAACAAAACGACATGAAGGAAATGATGCATCTCTTCTCCAAGTTTTATCCCTGTGATTACTGTGCCAAAGATTTCAGAAAAGAGTTGGTATCTTCTTTTGTTACTGCTAAGTAGAAATAATATTGTTGTTCCACTAGCAGGGTTCATTCTAGGTCAGAATTTTTGGGAGAAGTGAGAAAGTGCGTGATCACTTCCTTAAATGGTGTTCTTTAATATACTTCTGCAAAATAGGGTTGAAATGCAAAGTACAACCATTAAATACAACATTTGAATAGAAGGAGTGCTTTATAATGGGCCAGTGTATCTTACTAGACACAATTCTGTTTGAAAATCTTAAACAAATTTTTGAATTTTTTTTTAAGGAGAAGTGGGGCCCCCAGAGGGCGAAGTCAGTGTCCCTAGAGCGACAATTTCGCCCACATCGCCCTCTAGAATGATCCCTGACTAGCCCGTCTCTACATGTATATTGTGCATGCATTTGAACCACTTCTTGAGCTCAAGGGTGGATAACTCTTATTCCAAAGTGGGAATGCGCCAAGAATGAAGTTTCTGATTTCACTAAGATCTTTTTGTATTTTAGTGAAAATACAGTTCATCTAAAAGTAATTTTATCCATCTCAAAAGGAAGGGGGAGACATCATGTGTGTGGTTGTGTCTAGCAATTTGAACCATATCAAGAGGGGCCGTCCCCACGGGAAGGGGGAGACTTCATGTGTGTGGTTGTGTCTAGCAATTTGAATCATATCAAGAGGGGCCGTCCCCACAGGAAGAGACTTCATGTGTGTGGTTGTGTCTAGCAATTTGAATCATATCAAGAGGGGCCGTCCCCACGGGAAGAGACATCATGTGTGTGGTTGTGTCTAGCAATTTGATCATATCAAGAGGGGCCGTCCCCACGGGAAGGGGAGACTTCATGTGTGTGGTTGTGTCTAGCAATTTGAATCATATCAAAGGGCTGTCCCCACGGGAAGAGACTTCATGTGTGTGATTGTGTCTAGCAATTTGAACCATATCAAGAGGGACTGTCCCCACGGGAAGGGGGAGACTTCATGTGTGTGGTTGTTAGGGGTGTCACGATATACCGCGATATTAGGATCTGCGATAAAATATCGCGATATTAATATTGAATACCGATATTGAGCGATATTTTTTTTTTTTTTTTGGTGAAGCCAGAGACTTCGTTTATTTTCTTTCCTTCACATTATACATGCATATTACAGATTAACAATTATATAATATACCTCACTACATAACTAAACTATATAATAAAATGTACACAATTAATGTTGTAAAAAATAATCGTTTAAGCATGATATCCATTTAATTTTCGCGTTAGTGTCCGACAAGTATTTGTGTAGAATGTAAAACTCATACTTAAACAAGGCGTATATATTAACCGTTTCAGTTCTACTCTGACTCAAGAAATAGGCTTTGTATAAACTAAAACCAAAAGTAGCAAGTATGACATTGATATAAAAATAGTCCGGTTGCGATATTTTGTATCCTATTACAATATTTCTAAGCATTCGTAAGTTGGAATTTATTCCGATATGTCGCATCGCTTCTATTAGATGCTTCCATGGATCGTTTACAGTAGGGCATGTGATAAATACATGTTCATATGATTCCGGTACATCACAAACAGAGCAGTTAGGGGAAGCTACCATTTTCCACTTGTATCTCAGTATCTTAGACGGAAAGATTATATTCAGTGGTTTAAATCTGAACTGTTTTACCTTTTTGTCTTGTATATTGTTTATGAACCTGTAAATAGATACCCAGTCGTATACTTCACCAAATTTTTCCGACCAGAATTTATGAATATATGGTTATATGCAGGGGATCTGCTTTTTTATACTCAACTCAAACTCAATCGCTTCAACCGGTGCTTATATATTCACCGTTCTCTGAAACATTTTCTAGTCGATTTAAGTTGTTAATCTATTCAGTGTTTTGTTGTTTTTCAAGTTAATAAATACTGTTGAATGAGATAGTGTCTTGAAATGTGTATAATGAAATGCGTGTCATCTTATAGAAAAAAATATAATCACAATGCATGAAAAATGAATAGGCAATATATCGCGATAAATATCGCGATTATTTGATAAAATATCACAATATATCGCGATATGGGTTGCTGATATCGTGACACCCCTAGTAATGGAATAACAGTAATAGTAAAGTAAAGTGTTTGTTTATTATAGTGTCACCCCTATTGAAAGGGCCAGTCATAACTAGCTAGCAGCTCACCAACCGGCCATATCAGAACAAACCCCTGATGAGGTTCGAACCTTCGACCTCCCACTCCATAGGTGGACGTCTTAACCACTCGGCCCCGGAGACAGTATAAGAGCACATGTCCACCACAACCATTCAAGGTACAGATGGATCTGTAGTCCAGTGGTAACACGCTGGACTGCTAATCCAGGGTTCGCAGGTTCGATCCCCCGTCTGACCCTAATAAAATTAACAATCTTTCAGATGGGACGTTAAACCGAGGTCTCGGTGCTTTACACTGTGCACGTAAAAGAAACAGAGGAGATTCTGGAATGGGTCTCTGTCTGTATCATGCACTATCCTCCAAAATCTAAAATAACTAATCTCTTCAGGAGGCGTCGCTCATATGGGCAACCGGTAGCGACGATAAATAAAAGTAACACACAAGCTAGACATTTAATGACAACATTTTGTGAATTTTTATTTCAAATTATAATGGTTTACAGTTAGATTTTGCTAATCTTATATTGTTCTCCAGTTGTTATTCGTTGAGAAAGATCCCGGGTACCCATACAAAACGTATTTCAGGCACGGGCGGATACCGAGATTCGAACATACAGTGATGATGGGCACCTGAACTATTTCTGGAAGCCTGGCTGGTTTTCTCTAAGCATAATTTGACCTTTCTGCAAACGCTACTTAGGCACGCCCCCCATAGTTACCGGTGTTCGCTGTAACCACGCGAGACAAGCTATCTAACAAAATGGCGTCTAACGCAATCCTGCATCGAGTTAATCAAGATAAATTCCGTCGAATTTCTCGGTTTTATTTCACCCAGATAAGAATATCTCGTTGAAAGCAAGACAGCAATGGTTTAAGTTTTTCAAGTGATGGTTATTTCTCTAAAGTACAGATATATTTAACGGGTGAGGACGTACGTGTTAAGTGTTCGTGGAAAATGCTTTCGCAGTCAACGGAAGAGTGAACAACCATATCGTGTCAACTTTGACATCAAAAGAAATGAAATATGCCACCGTCTTGAGAGACTCGACCCTATGCCTCCTAGAAGACTCGAACATTAGGCCCAAAAACTGAACACCAGTACATTCTCTGAGCTAATATGGGAATCCCACAGCTCTGCACATGCATGGGTACTATTACTACTATCTGATCCCTAGTCCACCATCCACGACAATATGTATGAACCACATGTATAATTTTAATCACCATTATACTCACATATCTCTTGTTTTTTCGAAATATTTTATTATGCATAAATAAATTAATTTCAACATACTTTTGTGCAAATATATCTGTTTGCATTAATTTTGGATGTATTCAGCTGGTCGCTTAATTCACCATAGACATGTTTCAAGATTTTTCTTAGGTTTTGGAAATGGCACGAATTTAACGTCACCTATCAATCGATCTGGATATCTACTATCACACAGACCGTAACTACATCTTTTCACCATTGTCAATGACAGACAGCATTAATTAATTTGTAATTATTTTTCAAAACATAATTTCAGATCACGATCACTCGTTATCAGATTTGATTAAAACGTTACTAAATAACTCGTTTGTCTGACAGAACGATACAACAATGATTCGGTGTAGTAATCAATGCTATAATTATGTGCACACATTTTATAATTGACAAATTAGCACAATCAGTGCTAAATTCCGATGTGCAATTTTGATCTTGATAATCCGGGATATTATACAGTCGGCGGTCTCTGTGATGTACCAGTAGTCGATTAGTTGTTGAATACTCCCAATAAACAGTGTGGCTCGCTTAAATTTGATTGCTGTGTTTGCTAGAAAAGAATGACTATATGGGGTCAGTCGGTGTTTTTATAGATGCATTGTTTTTAAAGCAGCTGTCTGGTATTTTGTGGTTCATATATCACTTTTAGATTTGTCCAAGGATTTTGAAATGGGTTGAATTTAACGTCGATCACCAGGATG
>CM026390.1:16905732-17021681 GCA_014843695.1 Archivesica marissinica | reverse complement strand
CCAAAGAGCTGCATGTACTACTGATGTCGACTAATATTGTACTATAACTAACCCACACACCAAAGCTACACATTTTCAACATCATTAAAACAATTTTAAGCCCGTATTTACGATCAAATTCACGCCTTTTCAAATTTGTCTACTCGTTACTAGTTTGTCTAATATGCATTGTTTGTCTAACAAGATGGCGCCGATAAGCCATTGCCAGGGGTGTGCGCAAATGGTGCGATGCGATTGGCTAACGCCAGCTGTCAATCAAAATCGGCAGAAAGGTCAATTGAAAAATACTGGAACCAATTTAAAAAACTTGGAGCCAACTAAAAGCCATATAGTTCACAAATAAATAGTTGAAGCCATGTATTTGACAAAACATGTGCCCCCAAAAAAAGAATCGAAAAAAAGTTGCACCAAATATTTTCGCCAATTCACAAAATTTAGCGCCAATATTTGTTTTTTGTCGCAATTGACGACCGACAGCGGGAACCCTGAGAAAGCTATTATTATCACTCATGATAATAAATGTTTTCAATGTTCATTAGATGTAATATAATTCAATCATACACTGAAACAAACAAATATCCTCTTAGTTGTTCAAATTAATTATCGTCCAGGCAATAATTTGAATAAATACAGTATGTGATATATTTTCGATATCTTGTCGTTTCTCATTTCAGTTTGAAAAACAATGAGCCAGATACGCGTTCTCAGACGAGTTTCTCTCGGTGGCTCTGTAGCATGCACAACAAGGTAAATGTGAAATTGGGAAAACCCAAGTTTGACTGCAGTCGAGTAAATGAGCGCTGGAGAGACGGATGGGGAGATGGGAGTTGTGATTGACAACTTAGCAGGAATATTGGCCATAGGACATCATTATTAAAATTATATATAGTCAGATTCTGTGAACCTACTAATATTTTGTGAACATACATTGAAGTACCGGTAGTATAAAATATACCAAGATTTTGTGAACATGTAAAATTTTATTGAACATTCCAAGATTTAGTGAACATACCAACTTTTAGTGAATTTAGAACATGCAACTTGGCAAGGAAGCAGGTCGACATTTACCAAGAGTTTGTGAATATGCCATGATTTAGTGAACATACTAAGATTTAGTGAACATACGAACATTTAGTGAATTACTAAGATTTAGTGAACATACCTACATTTAGTGAACATACCAACATTTAGTGAACACACCATCTTTTAATGAACATAATATACTATGATTTAGTGAACACACCATCTTTTAATGAACATAATATACTATGATTTAGTGAACACACCATCTTTTAATGAACATAATATACTATGATTTAGTGAACACACCATCTTTTAATGAACATAATATACTATGATTTAGTGAACACACCATCTTTTAATGAACATAATATACTATGATTTAGTGAACACACCATCTTTTAATGAACATAATATACTATGATTTAGTGAACACACCCTCTTTTAATGAACATAATATACTATGATTTAGTGAACACACCATCTTTTAATGAATATACTATGATTTAGTGAACACACCATCTTTTAATGAACATAATATACTATGATTTAGTGAACACACACACCCTCTTTTAATGAACATACTATACTATGATTTAGTGAACACACCATATTTTAATGAACATAATATACTATGATTTAGTGAACACACCCTCTTTTAATGAACATAATATACTATGAATTAGTGAACACACCCTCTTTTAATGAACATAATATACTATGATTTAGTGAACACACCATCTTTTAATGAACATAATATACTATGATTTAGTGAACACACACACCCTCTTTTAATGAACATACTATACTATGATTTAGTGAACACACCATATTTTAATGAACATAATATACTATGATTTAGTGAACACACCACAGTTTAGAGAACATATTAATGAAGCACGTGAAACCCGATTCAACTTTAACCTACTTTGGTGCACTCGTTTGCTTCAGTTGACCAGCTTGTATCCCCCTATCTCATCAACAGACGCTCAATAATTAGTTAAACATTCAGCAGTCATTGATGACTTGTTCACCCATGTACAGTGGCTATGTTTCAATGTCATTAGGAAATTAGTGGTCAGCATAGCCTGCAAGAAGATAACCGTCTAATGTAAAAAACCAGACAAGGTCGATTAAAGCAAATAGGACAAGAAGTTTATATAAATAACCGCAGAAGTAATGGTTTGGAAGGCATATACATGTAGCTTAATCATGACCATGCTTCTGCCCACAATAGTAGTGTATAATCATTTTTAGAACAAGAAACTGTTATTCAGGTTTGAACACCCCTTATTCCCTTGACTTATTCCCCCCAACTTATTCCCCCAACTTATTCTCCTGAATTATTCCCCTGACTTATTTTCCCAACTTATTCCCCTGATTTATTCCTGTGAGATTTCCTACATGTATTTCCCTTGCAATAACAATAATTGCTCTTTGGTATGCAAGTTATGAGTGTCAGGAACAGTATACCCAAGGGGAGACTACTTTATAGCATATAGGTTATGGACAACAATATTTTGTAAGTGTGTATCCGTGTGGGGTGAATACCCATGAAGCATTGACCTGAACAAAATCTTAAATACCCCCAAGACCAGTGACAGAATATATTGATTGCCCCTCGTATATATGATAAGTTGCCCCTCATATATATATTATAAGTTGCCCCTCGTATATATGATAAGTTGCCCCTCATATATATTATAAGTTGCCCCTCGTATATATATGATAAGTTGCCCCTCATATATATTATAAGTTGCCCCTCGTATATATGATAAGTTGCCCCTCATATATATTATAAGTTGCCCCTCGTATATATGATAAGTTGCCCCTCATATATATGATAAGTTGCCCCTCGTATATATGATAAGTTGCCCCTCGTATATATGATAAGTTGCCCCTCATATATATGATAAGTTGCCCCTCGTATATATGATAAGTTGCCCCTCGTATATATGATAAAGTGCCCCTCGTATATATGATAAGTTGCCCCTCATATATATGATAAAGTGCCCCTCGTATATATGATAAGTTGCCCCTCATATATATGATAAGTTGCCCCTCGTATATATGATAAAGTGCCCCTTGTCTATATGATAAGTTGACAAGGAAGCAGGTCGACATTTACCAAGAGTTTGTGAATATGCCATGATTTAGTGAACATACTAAGATTTAGTGAACATACGAACATTTAGTGAATTACTAAGATTTAGTGAACATACCTACATTTAGTGAACATACCAACATTTAGTGAACATACCAACATTTAGTGAACAGACCATCTTTTAATGAACATAATATACTATGATTTAGTGAACACACCACAGTTTAGAGAACATATTAATGAAGCATTTGAAACCCGATTCAACTTGAACCTACTTTGGTGCACTCGTTTGCTTCAGTTGACCAGCTTGTATCCCCCTATCTCATCGACAGACGTTCAATAATTAGTTAAACATTCAGCAGTCATTGATGACTTATACACCCTTGAACAGTGGCTATGTTTCAATGTCATTAGAAAATTAGGGGTCAGCATAGCCTGCAAGAAGATAACCGTCTAATGTAAAAAACCAGACTAGGTCGATTATAGCAAATAGGACAAGAAGTTTATATAAATAACCACAGAAGTAATGGTTTGGAAGGCATATACATGTAGCTTAATCATGACCATGCTTCTGTCCGCAATAGTAATGTATAATCATTTTTAGAACAAGAAACGGCTATTCAGGTTGAAAACCCCTTATTCTCCTGAATTATTCCCCCGACTTATTCCCCCGACTTATTCTCCCGACTTATTCCCCGACTTATTCTCCCGACTTAGTCCTGTGACGTTTTCTACATGTATTTCCCAATTGCTCTTTGGTATGCAAGTTATGAGTGTCAGGAACAGTATACGAAGGGGAGACTACTTTATAGCATATAGGTTATGGACAACAATACTTTGTAAGTGTGTATCCGTGTGGGGTGAATACCCGTGAAGCATTGATCTGAACAAAATCTTAAATACCCCCAAGACCAGTGACAGAATATATTGATTGCCCCTTGTATATATGATTTGTTGCCCCTTGTATATATGATTTGTTGCCCCTCATATATATGATAAGTTGCCCTTCGTATATATGATAAGTTGCCACTCGTATATATGATTTGTTGCCCCTCATATATATGATAAGTTGCCCTTTGTATATATGATAAAGTGCCCTTCGTATATATGATTTGTTGCCCCTCATATATATGATAAGTTGCCCCTCGTATATATGATAAGTTGCCCTTCGTATATATGATAAAGTGCCCCTCGTATATATGATAAAGTGCCCCTCGTATATATGATAAGTTGCCCCTCGTATATATGATAAAGTGCCCCTCGTATATATGATAAAGTGCCCTTTGTATATATGATAAAGTGCCCATTCGTATATATGATAAGTTGCCCTCGTATATATGATAAAGTGCCCTTCGTATATATGAAACGTTGCTCCTCATATATATGATAAAGTGCCCCTCGTAATATGATAAGTTGCCCCTCGTATATATGATAAGTTGCCCCTCGTATATATGATAAAGTGCCCCTCATATATATGATAAGTTGCCCCTCATATATATGATAAGTTGCTCCTCATATATATGATAAAGTGCCCCTCGTATATATGATTTGTTGCCCCTCATATATATGATAAGTTGCCCTTCGTATATATGATAAAGTGCCCCTCGTATATATGATAAGTTGCCCCTCATATATATATTATAAGTTGCCCCTCGTATATATGATAAGTTGCCCCTCATATATATTATAAGTTGCCCCTCGTATATATGATAAGTTGCCCCTCATATATATTATAAGTTGCCCCTCGTATATATGATAAGTTGCCCCTCATATATATTATAAGTTGCCCCTCGTATATATGATAAGTTGCCCCTCATATATATGATAAGTTGCCCCTCGTATATATGATAAGTTGCCCCTCGTATATATGATAAGTTGCCCCTCATATATATGATAAGTTGCCCCTCGTATATATGATAAGTTGCCCCTCGTATATATGATAAAGTGCCCCTCGTATATATGATAAGTTGCCCCTCATATATATGATAAAGTGCCCCTCGTATATATGATAAGTTGCCCCTCATATATATGATAAGTTGCCCCTCGTATATATGATAAAGTGCCCCTTGTCTATATGATAAGTTGACAAGGAAGCAGGTCGACATTTACCAAGAGTTTGTGAATATGCCATGATTTAGTGAACATACTAAGATTTAGTGAACATACGAACATTTAGTGAATTACTAAGATTTAGTGAACATACCTACATTTAGTGAACATACCAACATTTAGTGAACATACCAACATTTAGTGAACATACCATCTTTTAATGAACATAATATACTATGATTTAGTGAACACACCACAGTTTAGAGAACATATTAATGAAGCATTTGAAACCCGATTCAACTTGAACCTACTTTGGTGCACTCGTTTGCTTCAGTTGACCAGCTTGTATCCCCCTATCTCATCGACAGACGTTCAATAATTAGTTAAACATTCAGCAGTCATTGATGACTTATACACCCTTGAACAGTGGCTATGTTTCAATGTCATTAGAAAATTAGGGGTCAGCATAGCCTGCAAGAAGATAACCGTCTAATGTAAAAAACCAGACTAGGTCGATTATAGCAAATAGGACAAGAAGTTTATATAAATAACCACAGAAGTAATGGTTTGGAAGGCATATACATGTAGCTTAATCATGACCATGCTTCTGTCCGCAATAGTAATGTATAATCATTTTTAGAACAAGAAACGGCTATTCAGGTTGAAAACCCCTTATTCTCCTGAATTATTCCCCCGACTTATTCCCCCGACTTATTCTCCCGACTTATTCCCCGACTTATTCTCCCGACTTAGTCCTGTGACGTTTTCTACATGTATTTCCCAATTGCTCTTTGGTATGCAAGTTATGAGTGTCAGGAACAGTATACGAAGGGGAGACTACTTTATAGCATATAGGTTATGGACAACAATACTTTGTAAGTGTGTATCCGTGTGGGGTGAATACCCGTGAAGCATTGATCTGAACAAAATCTTAAATACCCCCAAGACCAGTGACAGAATATATTGATTGCCCCTTGTATATATGATTTGTTGCCCCTTGTATATATGATTTGTTGCCCCTCATATATATGATAAGTTGCCCTTCGTATATATGATAAGTTGCCACTCGTATATATGATTTGTTGCCCCTCATATATATGATAAGTTGCCCTTTGTATATATGATAAAGTGCCCTTCGTATATATGATTTGTTGCCCCTCATATATATGATAAGTTGCCCCTCGTATATATGATAAGTTGCCCTTCGTATATATGATAAAGTGCCCCTCGTATATATGATAAAGTGCCCCTCGTATATATGATAAGTTGCCCCTCGTATATATGATAAAGTGCCCCTCGTATATATGATAAAGTGCCCTTTGTATATATGATAAAGTGCCCATTCGTATATATGATAAGTTGCCCTCGTATATATGATAAAGTGCCCTTCGTATATATGAAACGTTGCTCCTCATATATATGATAAAGTGCCCCTCGTATATATGATAAGTTGCCCCTCGTATATATGATAAGTTGCCCCTCGTATATATGATAAAGTGCCCCTCATATATATGATAAGTTGCCCCTCATATATATGATAAGTTGCTCCTCATATATATGATAAAGTGCCCCTCGTATATATGATTTGTTGCCCCTCATATATATGATAAGTTGCCCTTCGTATATATGATAAAGTGCCCCTCGTATATATGATAAGTTGCCCTTCGTATATATGATAAAGTGCCCTTTGTATATATGATAAAGTGCCCTTCGTATATATGATAAAGTGCCCTTTGTATATATGATAAAGTGCCCCTCGTATATATGATAAGTTGCCCCTCGTATATATGATAAAGTGCCCCTCGTATATATGATAAAGTGCCCTTTGTATATATGATAAAGTGCCCATTCGTATATATGATAAGTTGCCCTCGTATATATGATAAGTTGCCCCTCGTATATATGATAAGTTGCTCCTCATATATATGATAAAGTGCCCTTCGTATATATGATTTGTTGCCCCTCATATATATGATAAGTTGCCCTTCGTATATATGATAAGTTGCTCCTCATATATATGATAAAGTGCCCTTCGTATATATGATTTGTTGCCCCTCATATATATGATAAGTTGCCCTTCGTATATATGATAAAGTGCCCCTCGTATATATGATAAGTTGCCCCTCGTATATATGATAAAGTGCCCTTTGTATATATGATAAAGTGCCCATTCGTATATATGATAAGTTGCCCTCGTATATATGATAAAGTGCCCTTCGTATATATGATAAGTTGCTCCTCATATATATGATAAAGTGCCCCTCGTATATAAGATAAGTTGCCCCTCGTATATATGATAAGTTGCCCCTCGTATATATGATAAAGTGCCCCTTGTATATATGATAAGTTGCTCCTCGTATATATGATAAAGTGCCCCTTGTATATATGATAAAGTGCCCCTCGTATATATGATAAGTTGCCCCTCGTATATATGATAAGTTGCCCCTCGTATATATGATAAAGTGCCCCTTGTATATATGATAAGTTGCCCCTCGTATATATGATAAGTTGCCCCTCGTATATATGATAAGTTGTAGGCCTACTGTGTTGTGGGGTTGACAAGATGGACCGTGAATTTGGTTTCTGATTTCTATCCCCTCTTCCCACCATAATTATACTAACACATTTTTGGTTGAGACTAAAACAAATAGGGTATGATGGTTGAGCATGAGTAAGGGAGGTCCCAGTGGCAGGGTGGTTACGGTCATTTATTTGATAGCGCCTGCTCATCACTGCTATAGGTTCGAATCCACTGGGTGTCAAATTGTTACATGTGCGAAAGCAATCAATAGATAAGTTGTGGCCATGTTTAGATGAATTCCAAGGAGACCTAAAGTGTTATGGTGTTTCTATTATGCACAAATAACCAATTTAGCAAGAATTGTATATGTATATCCGATTTTTAAATTGTCATGCCTGCATAAGCAATCTTTATTAAAATGTATATATTTATTTCATATATTTTGTTATTGTGAAGGTCGTTAGTATGTGCTAAGGTGATATTTTTCATCGACATGTCATTTGTGACGGACAGACGGATCCAAAAACTGGATCATAATACCTTACTTTCACTCACATGTGCTAATAATAATTGTTTCTGTGAGTAATCAGTGGTGTATTTGGGCCCATTTTCAGTGTACGCACCATTGTTGGCGTGGATAGCCGAGTGGGGAAGGCGTGTACCCCTCCTGTTAGGGGGTTAGGGGGACATCCCCCTGAACAAATATAGAATGCAAATGGTACATTCTGGTGATATTTTGATATCATATGAACAATGCTTTCATTTAGTTGACTGTTGCTATTTCATACTGAATTTTTTATTCTCGATAGCAAAGGTGTGGTTTGACTTATAGTTTATAACTCTGAAATGCCTACGTAACACATATTTATTGAACAATTAATTACTTTAACACATATATATATATAAGACTATATACTTAGACGATTTCTGTAAAATATTATTTACATTCTGGTAAGAAACTGAATGCATGACGGGTCATAGCTGAAAAACGATTATAGAAATAGAGAGGTGAACACGGAGAAAGGACAGATGACTAGCCTACATAAGACCTACTCAATCAATCAATCCTAGACGTTGACCAGTAGAGCTAGTCTTCTATCCTCCCAGCGAAGCCACCAATGACCAGGGCAGTGTTAATGTCTCGATGTATGTGCACCCAATCCGCACAATATAGACATTGTAGACCGAAGGTAGGTTTTCAAGTGTCTCATACTGCAGGGCGAACGTTCGGCAGTAGCAGTGGATACCGGCATGGCAAGCAGTATATGTAAGCAGGTAACTATATGTGGGTACAATTCCCTAGTGACATATGCCCATGCGTCTCCAAAGTGGACGATGGTGCTGCTTCTACAATGTGTTAGCTCTCCATCGACGTATTTTACATTCAAACTCCGTGACGTCCTGTGCGGGTAGATCTGATTGGAAGGTGTTGTAGATGAACTGGATCTCCCCACTTGTTTGGCTGTCTGATTAGCGCAGTTGTTAGTGCGCTCGATTCTCACAATGCGACCCGGGTTCGATCGTATGGTTCTTTTACGTGCACGGTGTAAAGCACCGACACGTTTTAACGTCTCATCTGAAAGACTGTTAATTTTATTAGGGTAAGACAGGGGATCGAACCTGCAATCCCTGGATTACCAGTCCAGCGTGTTACCACTGGACTACAGTTCACGATGGATGCATTTCGGCGATCTTTTAAAATGTCAAGCTTTAGCAAGAGCGTTGATAGTCGTAATTGCTGTCCCCATATGTCCAGAAACTAAATGTATCTAGCTAGTAAATGTTGAGATCAAGTAACCAGATACACATGCTTTCAATCCGCCTCCGTGGTCGAGTGGTTAAGGTCGCTGACTTGTATACCACTGTAACCTATCATCACTGATGGTCACGGGTTCGAGCCCCGCTCAGGCCGTGTCTCATTTATATGAAAAAGTTGGCAGTTTCTTACGGAGGTTGGTGCACCCAAGTACTGGTTAACCGCTGGAGCCTGCCCAGGAAAGGTGTTGTTAAGTAAACTGCCCGCCGGCGATATAGCCCAAAATGGTGCTGATGCAGGCGTAAAACCCGAAATATAACATAACATAACACATGCTTTCAAACTCGCATCACCATGGTAACATTCAGGGATCAGTTTAGAGGGCGATGTGGGCGAAATTGTCGCCCTAGGGAGTAGGGACCCTGACTTCGCTCTCTGGGGGTCCCACTTAGATAAAAAAAAATATGTTTTGGTTTTTACGATTTTCAAACAAAATTGTGTCTAGTAAGATACACTGGCCCATTATAAACCACTCCTTCTATTCAAATGTTGTATTTAATGGTTGTACTGTGCATTTTAACCCTATTTTGCAGAAGTATATTAAAGAACACCATTTAAGGAAGAGATCACGCGCTTTCTCACTTCTCCCAAAAATTCTGACCTAGAATGAACCCTGAACATTGCCTAGCAACAACAAATCTATCACCGCAACATCCCCAATAAAAGATTGCACATTTAACGCCATTAAAATGAGCCCTGATCTATGGCGGCCTGCTTTAAAAACATGACGTACACATATAAGATGTTTATACAGTATTATTATGTATAGCATTACCTATATATGTATTAATTAATACACACTACATTTAGCACTGTAACCCTGTACTCCGTATGGTACACCATAATTATGCAACCTATTATGGTACATCGTATGTAACCTGTACGGTACACCATATGCACCCTGTATGGTACACCATATGCAACATATTATGGTACATCGTATGTAACCTGTATGGTACACCATATGCAACCTATTATGGTACACCATATGCACCCTGTATGGTACACCATATGCAACCTATTATGGTACACCATATCCAACCCATTATGGTACACCATATCCAACCTATTATGGTACACCATATGCAACCTATTATGGTACACCATATCCAACCCATTATGGTACACCATATCCAACCTATTATGGTACACCATATGCAACCTATTATGGTACACCATATCCAACCCATTATGGTACACCATATCCAACCTATTATGGTACACCATATGCACCATGTATGGTACACCATATCCAACCCATTATGGTACATCGTATGTAACCTGTATGGTACACCATATGCACCCTGTATGGTACACCATATGCAACCTATTATGGTACACCATATGCAACCTATTATGGTACACCATATCCAACCTATTATGGTACACCATATGCAACCTATTATGGTACATCGTATGTAACCTATTATGGTACACCATATGCACCCTGTATGGTACACCATATCAGGATACGTGGTACAGACTATAGTATCATTATATGTGGTACAGGCTATAGTATCAGGATATGTGGTACAGGCTATAGTATCATTATATGTGGTACAGGCTATAGTATCAGGATATGTGGTACATACTATAGTATCATTATATGTGGTACAGACTATAGGATCATTATATGTGGTACAGACTATAGGATCAGGATATGTGGTACAGACTATAGTATCAGGATATGTGGTACAGGCTATAGTATCAGGATATGTGGTACAGACTATAGGATCAGGATATGTGGTACAGGCTATAGTATCAGGATATGTGGTACATACTATAGGATCAGGATATGTGGTACAGGCTATAGGATCAGGATATGTGGTACAGACTATAGTATCAGGATATGTGGTACAGACTATAGTATCAGGATATGTGGTACAGACTATAGTATCAGGATATGTGGTACAGGCTATAGTATCAGGATATGTGGTACATACTATAGTATCATTATATGTGGTACAGACTATAGGATCAGGATATGTGGTACAGGCTATAGTATCAGGATATGTGGTACATACTATAGTATCATTATATGTGGTACAGGCTATAGTATCAGGATATGTGGTACAGGCTATAGTATCAGGATATGTGGTACATACTATAGTATCATTATATGTGGTACATACTATAGGATCAGGATATGTGGTACAGGCTATAGTATCATGATATGTGGTACAGGCTATAGTATCATTATATGTGGTACAGGCTATAGTATCAGGATATGTGGTACATACTATAGTATCATTATATGTGGTACAGACTATAGGATCAGGATATGTGGTACAGGCTATAGTATCAGGATATGTGGTACAGGCTATAGTATCAGGATATGTGGTACAGACTATAGTATCAGGATATGTGTTAAAGACTATAGTATCAGGATATGTGGTACAGACTATAGTATCAGGATATGTGGTACAGACTAGAGTATCAGGATATGTGGTACAGACTATAGTATCAGAATATGTGATACAGACTATAGTATCAGGATATGTGGTACATACTATAGTATCATTATATGTGGTACAGACTATAGGATCAGGATATGTGGTACAGACTATAGTATCAGGATATGTGGTACAGACTATAGTATCAGGATATGTGGTACATACTATAGTATCAGTATATGTGATACATACTATAGTATCAGGATATGTGGTACAGACTATAGTATCAGAATATGTGGTACAGACTATAGTATCAGGATATGTGGTACAGACTATAGTATCAGGATATGTGGTACAGACTATAGTATCAGGATATGTGGTACAGACTATAGTATCAGGATATGTGGTACAGACTATAGTATCAGGATATGTGGTACAGACTATAGTATCAGGATATGTGGTACAGACTATAGTATCAGGATATGTGGTACAGACTATAGTATCAGGATATGTGGTACAGACTATAGTATCAGGATATGTGGTACAGACTATAGTATCAGGATATGTGGTACAGACTATAGTATCAGGATATGTGGTACAGACTATAGTATCAGGATATGTGGTACAGACTATAGTATCAGGATATGTGGTACAGACTATAGTATCAGGATATGTGGTACAGACTATAGTATCAGGATATGTGGTACAGACTATAGTATCAGGATATTTTTTGTGGTACATGTTTGTTGTGTTTTTGTGGTTTTGTGGTTGGTACGACATATAGTAGTGGTACAGACTATAGTATCAGGATATGATGTGACTGGCAGCCATTACGATAATTCACTAAACATCAAAATTAATTCAGATGGTACAAAAACTGCATTTTCTGCTTTGTGTTTACCTTCTATTCAGCCACTCCGGCTACTCTAATGAATAATGAAATGAGTTTACCTTCTACACAACCACTCCGGCTACTCTGATGAACAATGCAATGAGTTTACCTTCTACACAAATCACTCCGGCTACTCTGATGAACAATGAAATGAGTTTACCTTCTACACAACCACTCCGGCTACTCTGATGAACAATGAAATGAGTTTACCGTCTACACAACCACTCTGGCTACTCTGATGAACAATGAAATGAGTTTACCTTCTACTCAGCCACTCCGGCTACTCTGATGAACAATGCAATGAGTTTACCTTCTACTCAGCCACTCCGGCTACTCTGATGAACAATGAAATGAGTTTACCTTCTACTCAACCACTCCGGCTACTCTGATGAACAATGAAATGAGTTTACCTTCTACACAACCACTCCGGCTACTCTGATGAACAATGAAATGAGTTTACCTTCTACTCAACCACTCCGGCTACTGTGATGAACAATGAAATGAGTTTACCTTCTACTCAACCACTCCGGCTACTGTGATGAACAATGAAATGAGTTTACCTTCTACTCAACCACTCCGGCTACTGTGATGAACAATGAAATGAGTTTATCTTCTACTCAACCACTCCGGCTACTGTGATGAACAATGAAATGAGTTTACCTTCTACTCAACCACTCCGGCTACTGTGATGAACAATGAAATGAGTTTACCTTCTACTCAACCACTCCGGCTACTGTGATGAACAATGAAATGAGTTTACCTTCTACTCAACCACTCCGGCTACTGTGATGAACAATGAAATGAGTTTACCTTCTACTCAACCACTCCGGCTACTGTGATGAACAATGAAATGAGTTTACCTTCTACTCAACCACTCCGGCTACTCTGATGAACAATGAAATAACAGTTTTGAAAGAAGAATGCCACTTTTGGAAAATGAACTACAACCCGAAAATGAAAGTACAACCACAGGAACTTGAAATTTTCTCCATAAGCCACCAAAGGTCTCGTACCTCTATCCTAGGACACCCCCCTCTATTAAAAAAAGATAGAGGGGGTGTCCTATGATAGAGGTACGAGACCTTTGGTGGCTTATGGATAACATTTCAAGTTCCTGTGGTACAACTTACCTATTCTCTTTCTTATATAATAGATGCATGGACATATGGCAATCAGTCCTACTACAAGTCCGCAAATGCTGCAATGAGAGAAGCAAACATTGGAAATCAATAGAAAAATATTAATTAGACAATAAATATATATACATGTACTACTACTTCTACTATTAATGTTTAAATAAACATAGCTGCAACATTATTCAGTAATATATTGTTTTGTTTTTGGGGTTTAAAGTCGCTCATATAGAATACTGAGCTCCAAACATATTTACCGGGACGAATTAAAATGAAACACTCAGGGAATGGTTTTCAGCACAAATAAATAGCTTAACATTAAATTAAATTTAGAACCAAAGCTGCAAGAATTTACAAACTGTCTGAAGCAATGGCAACCACACATTAACATGTCTAGACAAAGTCACAAGTAAAGTAAAGTGTTTGTTTATTATAGTGTCACCCCTATTTAAATGGCCAGCCATTTCTGACGTATGAGGCACCTCTTTTTTTATGAACATCAGTACTTCCCGAATCCTATGTTTGTATGCCAGGCTGGTAGGTAATCGGTAACCATTATTTAACTAGCTGGCGGCTCACCAACCGGCCATATCAGAACTGCCCCTGACAAGATTCGAACAAGATTCTGACGCCTTAACCACTAGGCCACGGAGACGGTTACTGTAATCAAGTATTTTGCGTTGCCAAAAGTAGTACATGTACATCAATTCACTGATTTACCTAACCCTTCTGAAAATGTCATGAACGACATTAATAAATCCATCTATAGTATATAGAATGAAATAGTATATAAAATGAAAGAAGTGATCACACCTATAAACATAAGCAACATTTTATAATTTTATGTTGTTGTTTTACGTTTATTTATCGTCGCTACCGGTTGCCCATATGAGCGACGCCTCCTGAAGAGATTAGTCGTTTTAGATTTTGGAGGATAGTGCATGATACAGAGAGAGACCCATTCCAGAGTCTCCTCTGGTTCTTGTACCTGCACGGTGTACAGCACCGACACGATACCTCGGTTTAACATCCCATCTGAAAGACGGTTAATTTTAATAGGGTCAGACGGGGGATTGAACCTGCGATCCATGGATTACCAGTCCAGCGTGTTACCACAGGACTACAGATCCGTCTATAAAAATGAAAATAGATCCTGATATAATGTATATATAGTCACGAGCGGAATAGACCGTAACACTTCGTTACGTCTCCAAACCGGATGTTGTATTTCTGACGTTTTTAATCCATGCCAACTATCAATCAATCAATCTTACAACCAACCACGTGAGAGAAACTTGATGAAATAAGTTATAAATACCAAAACCCATTACCGATAAGAAATATTTATCTAATTTACCACTAAAATCTCTCATACTGAACTATGCGTGAACTTCCTCAGTCGGGGTAAGATTTCATACTTTTTAAAGACGTTGTCTCGATGTTTTAGAAATGACTTAATTAATAGTTAAATGCTACCCTGTTTACATAATTTCAGGAATAAATATTAATATAATACATGTATTAATTTTTATTTCTGAAATTATATAAACAGCATAATATTATCATGTCATTACTAGTTTTATAGTCCTGTTAACAAAGACAAAATGTTCACTTTATACGAGAGCCCTATTTTCCTTGCCTGTAGTTTTAATAAAACAATTCTAATAGTGATTAATTTCATTGTTGTTACCTGTTAGATGTGCTTATTGTTATTATGATTAGTTCATTGTTATTATGATTTATTCATTGTTATTATGATGTGTTTATTGTTATTACGATTTGTTCATTGTTATTATGATGTGTTCATTGTTATTATGATGTGTTCATTGTTATTATGATGTGTTCATTGTTATTATGATGTGTTCATTGTTATTACGATTTGTTCATTGTTATTACGATTTGTTCATTGTTATTATTATGTGTTCATTGTTATTATGATTTCTTCATTGTTATTATGATGTGTTCATTGTTACTATGATGTGTTCATTGTTATTATGATTTGTTCATTGTTATTATGATTTTTCATTGTTATTATGATTTGTTCATTGTTATTATGATTTTTTCATTGTTATTACGATTTGTTCATTGCTGTGTGGGGCGTGGGTTCGTATCCCACTTCTGACACCATACATGTAGTGATTAACAAAACACAGAAAATGGTAGACTCCTTTAATTACTTCCGGTCTAGTCTAAAACAATAACCGAATGGCATGATATAAAACTAAAATATTACAAATACGCTAATATGTTACAATTATGATGTGTTTCGTAGATACGAAGATAGCAGAACGAAAAAAAGGTAAACTTAGATTAGCAATGTTGAAGTCTATGAAGAACGGATGGATTGCATTACTGCAAAACTTGAGCAAGAGTGGTTTTGTTACGAATACAATTGTATGACAGCCAGTTTGAAAAGGAATATCACTTTAAATGTGTTACTTACAGGGAACCCGAACATTGAGATATTCTAGAGCTACTCCAGCTGGTTTGTAAGATTTCATATTACAGACGGGCCTGTAGTCCAATGGCGAGGGGTTACGTTGGACTGGTAATTCAGAGATCGCAGGTTCGATCCCCCGTCTGACCCTAATACAATTAACAGTCTTTCAGATGGGACTTTAAACCGAGGTCTCATGTCGGTGCTTTACACCGTGCACGTAAAAGAACCAGAGGAGTCTCTGGAATAGGCCTCTGTCTGTATCATTGCACCATCATCCAACACATTTAAATGACTAATCTCTTCAGGAAGCGTCGCTCATATGGGCAACCGGTAGCGACGATAAATAAATGTAAAGCACTCATTTCATACTAACCTATCATCACAGATGGTCACGGGTTCGAGTACCACATAGACCGTGTCTCTTTATATGAAAACGTTGGCAGCTTCTTACGGAGGTTGGTGCACCAAGTACTTGTTAACGGCTGGAACCTGCCCAGGAAAGGTGTTATTAGATTTCTCGTCGCTTAAATGGGCAACCGGTAGCGACGTTAAATAAACTTTAAAAACCTAACGTTTTAAAAAAACGTTGTCTTGATGTTTTATAAAAATAATTTAATTATTAGTGAAATAATATCCTGTTTATATAATTTCAGATATAAACAGTACTATGCATATTACTTAAGGAAATTTTAACATTGAGATATTCTTGAACTACATGTACTCAAGCTGTTGGTGATTCGGGTACATTGTTCTTTATTTAATGAAACCATTAATTGTATATATGTGCAGCTTATCTGTACTCAATACTGTCTAAAATGTTTGGTATAACGCAAGCAGAACTTGACATCTATTGATATTAGTAAAAGTGAGTTTAAATACACTAAAGTCGCTTTTGATATTTGTGTAGGACTTGAACTTGATCTATGACTGTGGGGTTACATAGAGTATGCGAGGGGTTACATAGAGTACGTGAGGGGTTACATAGCGCAAGCGAGGGGTTACATAGAGTAAGCGAGGGGTTACATAGAGTAAGCGAGGGGTTACATAGAGTAAGCTGGGTTACACAGAGTAAGCTAGGGGTTACATAGAGTAAGCTAGGGGTTACATAGAGTAAGCTAGGGGTTACATAGAGTAAGTAAGCTAGGGGTTACATAGAGTACGCGAGGGCTTACATAGAGTAAGCTAGGGGTTACATAGAGTAAGCTAGGGGTTACATAGAGTAAGCTAGGGGTTACATAGAGTACGCGAGGGGTTACATAGAGTACGCGAGGGGTTACATAGAGTACGCGAGGGGTTACATAGAGTACGCGATGGGGCATAGAGTAAGCGAGGGGTTACATAAGTACGCGAGGGGTTCAAGAGTACGCGAGGGGTTACATAGAGTAGCGGGGGTACATAGAGTAGCGAGGGGTTACATAGAGTACGCGAGGGTTACATAGATACGCGAGGGGTTACATAGAGTACGAGGGTTACATAGAGTATGCGAGGGCGATAGTTACATAGAGTACGCGAGGGCTTACATAGAGTAAGCGAGGGGTTACATAGAGTAAGCTAGGGGTTACATAGAGTAAGCAGGGTTAGAGTAAGCTAGGGGGGTACATAGAGTATGCGAGGGGTTTAATAGCGAGGGGATATAGAGTAAGTTAGGGGTTACATAGAGTACACGAGGGGTTACATAGGTAAGCGATGGGTTACATAGAGTAAGCGAGGGGTTACACAGAGAAGCTGGGTACATAGAGTAAGCGAGGGGTTACATAGAGTAAGCTAGGGTTACATAGAGTACGAGGGGTTACATAGAGTACGCGAGTGGTTACATAGAGTATGCGAGGGGTTACATAGAGTACGCTAGGGTTAAATAGAGTAAGCTAAGGGTTACATAGAGTAAGCGAGGGGTTTATATAGAGTACGCGAGGGTTACATAGAGTACGCGAGGGTTACATAGAGCAAGCGAGGGGTTACATAAGTACGTGAGGTTACATAGAGTACGCGAGGGTTACATAGAGTAAGCTAGGGTTACATAGAGTACGAGAGGGTTACATAGAGTACGCGAGTGGTTACATAGAGTATGCGAGGGGTTACATAGAGTACGTTAGGGTAAGAGTAAGCTAAGGGTTACATAGAGTAAGCGAGGGGTTATATAGAGTACGCGAGGGTTACATAGAGTATGCGAGGGTTACATAGAGTAAGCTAAGGGTTACATAGAGTAAGCTAAGGGGTTACATAGAGTAAGCGAGGGGTTACATAGAGTAAGCGAGGGGTACATAGAGTAAGCTAGGGGTTACATAGAGTACGCGAGGGGTTACATAGAGTAAGCGAGGGGTTACATAGAGTACGCGAGGGTTACATAGAGTAAGCGAGGGGTTACATAGAGTAAGCGAGGGGTTACATAGAGTAAGCGAGGGGTTACATAGAGTAAGCGAGGGGTTACATAGAGTAAGCGAGGGGTTACATAGAGTAAGCGAGTGGTCTCTGCGGACGAGTGATAATGGTCGTTGACTTGCTGCCACTTATGTACGTATGAATCCCACCAGTGAGGTAACTGATATGCGAAAGGTCGGTGGTTGTCTACCTGGGTCCCCGTTCTTGGCTGAAATACGGCTCGGAATGGCACCCTGGGTTTCCTCCACGAGTGACCTCCATGCGTCTTTAACCCATTCAACACCAAGTAACTTACATGGACTGGTCCATGATATTCATAAACCAATAAATGAATCAGAAAATCACATTTGGACAAGTTCATTTATCAAAATGGGTAATTATGTCTAAAAATAGTCATATCACAGGCAAAAAGTGCAGATCCTGATGAGACGGCTCAGCCGGCTCATCTGGATCTACACTTTTTGTAAGCCTATTTAGAGGTATGTGGTGTTGAAAGGGTTAAACCACACGGAACAAACATAAAACCATTACTTCAATGTATTCGCAAGCGACTTAATTCCTTAGTAACGTTTGCTTGTATTTCAGATCCAGAAAGTGATTCATAGAAACAGATGCGGAATGACGACCATGCCGAGTATTTGTCTTTTCGTTTTGCTTCTCGTCAAGTTCATCCACTGTACGGACTACTGCGTAAACAGTACACATTGTGCTATGATCTCCACCAAGAAAACTCACATAGACAGCACCGTATATGTTTCCTGTTTCGGCGCTATATACTTCAACCTATCAAATAATAACATCGCGAGCATCGAGAATACGTCATTCGAAACGGTATGGAACATACAAATTCTGGATCTAGACAAAAACAATATTTCAACGATTGAATCAGACGCGCTTGTCATAATGCGAAGTCTTCAATACTTGTATCTTGCACATAATGACTTGTTTGAGTTGCCTACAGGTTTCTTTAAGAACAAGAATAATTTGATACACGTGGACCTCTCGTATAATCAGATACGCCACATTCCGCTACCAGTATTTAATTACACGATGGAGTGTATACAGGAAGTGATACTACACCATAACCTGTTGACTGCTTTCGAACCTTGGGCGTACATCCAACAACCCATACCAATGTTGGACCTCCGTTGGAACAACATTTCCACGTTTACCAATGACTACAACTGGACATATAAGACACGCAGTGTATACGATACAGTAAGTATTATTTCTGCACGCCATATTTTGTCAACTATTTCTCAAATATACATATCGACACATTTTATTAAATTCCAACTAGGCAGTAAACCGCACGCGGACATTCATAGGATACCGTGTACCATATACAGTAGGGAACAGTACAAACATGATGCACACTGTAACCTATCATCTCTGATGGTCATGGGTTCGAGCCCCGCTCAGACCGTGTCTTTATTTATATGAAAAACATGGCAGTTTCTCTGTACGGAGGTTGGTGCACAAAGTACGTGTACAGTCTGATATTCCTATCTTCTGTAGCTGTGGTTACTCGGATCCCTGATGATCCCCAGTACTGACTGTTTGTTGATAGCGTTGCCAGAGATTATTAATGGTTGCCCTTCTGCATATCAATGCACACGCATCTTCCTCTTGTGAAATGTTGGTCATTAGCATGTCAATTGCTCTTTCGGGCTCAATGTTTGGAAGTCATTTTTTGTAAAATGTACAATATTTGACTTGATTGCTTCAGAAAGTCAATACATTGCCAATGTACACAGTGTTGTACATATATTGCCAACAGGTGCACACGAATTCCGTGCAGTACACTTACACCAAAACATCATTGGAATATTTCATCTGTTACAAATGTAGTGAGTGACCACCTCGGCCGGGTATGTGAAATAATTATTTGAAAACTATTTTTAAAATGATCACACTTTAAAATGTGTACTGTTTGAGATGTGTTCAGTATACATGTACATGTATATATAATTCAACTAACTCAATACGTTTTGTCCTAACATGGAAGTCAAGAAACCCAATAGTATCACACTTGAAAATTTGAACTTGACAACATATTGTAATATTTCCAAAAATTTACGCCCACAACTTGTATCGTACTCCTTTGTACCTGTTGTAAAGCCACACATAGCAATACTTACGAGCTGAATATAGACTCGAGCTGACAACACATCGGTTACGTGGTATATACTATTTGCTGAATATCCCTACCGTGGTTCTGGCAAGACTCGAGCTGACAACACATCGGTTACGTGGTATATACTATTTGCTGAATATCCCTACCGTCGTTCTGGCAAGACTCGAGCTGACAACACATCGGTTACAAGACATATACTGTTTGCTATGCATTACCTTTACCGTTTGTTCGCCCTGTGCTATACACCGGAGATGAATGGGTGAAGTTAGTTGTAGTTAATCCCCAAAGAGAAATCGATCGGTAGACCTTGTCTAATCATTCATCTTCTTCGAATGGGTTGCATGAACTATCACACATCTTCTAGCTGGGAACAATATATACTGACAAATTTACGTCTCTGGTCATACATCGCAACTGTTGTTGTTCATTACATATCATCTAACTAAATGTATCCAACATTAATAAAGATACCACTTAATTGGGACCCTTGTTGGTTTTTTAAAAGGTACTGTTTGTTTTGTGGTTTTAAAGTCGCACCGACAGCCTAGGTCACCTGGCGACCCTCTTGCTATTATTGTTGGAGGAAGACGCCATGTGCGCTTTCGAGCAGTATTTCAGGCACGGACAGGCGCCCGGATAGAACCACCTAGAACCACCACAAGCCAGATGGATATCTTCCTCACATGAGAGAATTCCACACCCGCCCAGTGGGATTTAAACATACATCGGTGAGGAGCAACTACCGTGTTATGTCAAAGACCGTAACCCCTCGGACATGGATGGAGGCTTCCAAAAGTAATGGACATCCTACATTGTTAGTACATCTAATTAATACTCGTAAACCATAACTGAAGATGTTGTGTTCGTTTAAACGTTTATAGATATCGTTCATTGTATCACACTAATATTTTTTATGGATGATTGATTATCAAGAATGATTTCTTTGTTATTTACTTATTTACATTCATATGTAGGCTACCACAGATCTGAGGAATAATCAAATCTCAGTTTGGCACGACTGGTTCATACAGCAGTATAAAGATCCATCTGCCGGGGATACTGACATCGAAACTATCATAGTAGAACTGTCAACCGACATTCGTGATAATCCTCTCGTTTGTGACTGCAACATCCACAATTTGTTAGCTAGAATGCGTAAGTCGTTTTACATATGGAGCAATAGAGATCATCTTGCAGTCACGTGTTACAATCCCCCAAATCTGCGCGGCAAACTGGTATTTTATAATTTAGCAATGCGTGATCTTGTATGTAACATAACACAAGATTGTCCGACGGGATGTCGGTGTGAAGATCGTCCAGAGCAAGGAGTTTTAAACGTTGACTGTCGAGGCAATGGTCTAACACGCGTACCAGCGACTGTTCCTTTCACGCAATATAATAAGGTAAGCATACAACTCGACAACAACCGGATAACTACATTCAATAACGTCAGCTACTTGTCCTATGTCTTTAGCATTTCAATGGCGAACAATGAGCTTACCATACTACCAAGCGTTGTCATGGAGGAGATTGCAAATAAAGAAAATGCAATAATTGACTTCCGAAACAATTCACTGAATACGATTCCCACCGGAACACAGAATATAAAATTTCAGAATGCATTTCTTGACGGAAACGATTTAGAATGCTCATGCGACATGCTGTGGATGGTAGAATGGATAGATTTGGCACCAAGATACACTGACAAGAGTTTAATTTGTACATTTGAAGGTGACGTTTACAAGATAATAGACCTAACTGAAAGCGTCTTGAAATGCATTGATGTTGGTAGCATTATACTGATGGTTGTCCTGTCCCTCGTGCTGGTTGTTCTTGTTGTATTCTTGATAACAGCGAAAAGATGCCCATACGAGACAAAAGTTCTTATTTTCAAATTATTCAGAATACATCCATCCGATAAATATCAAGTGGACGAGAATACGGATAAGTCATACGACATGTACGTATCGTTTGATGACAATGACCCATATGTGAGACAATGGGTTATGAGGGTTCTCTTTAAGCAGCTCGAGTTAAAAAAAACGTTTTATAAACTTAGCACAGCAGTAAGGAACGCACCACCGGGACCCGAGGCTGAGAGCAGACTTCAACTGATTGACGAAAGCAGACTACTGTTGGTAATCTTGAGTGCAAACTACGAAAACCACAAATGGTGTGAGTATGAGATGTGTCATTCTGAGACGTTAGAGCAAAACGAGGGACGAATTATTTACATACTATATGACAAATTGGCCGAGGATAACGCACAGAGAGAGCCATGGCTATCTAAGCTGAACCACAGAAAAGTGCTTGGTTTGCAAGAAAAAATGTTATGGTCTAAATTACGATACGAACTGCCAACAAGAGCGTTGCCAAAGCAACAAGAACAAAAACATAAACAAAGGCAAGCAGTGATGCATGCCATGTAATCGACATTAACCCATTCAACACCAAGTAACTGACATGGACTGGTCCATGATATTTTTAGACCAATAAATTAATAACAAAATTACATTTGGATCAGTTCATTTATCAAAATGGGTAAAAAAATTTCTAAAAATAGTTATATTACTTGAAAAAAGTGCAGATCCTGATGAGACGGCTCAGTCACGAGCCTGCTCATCTGGATCTACACATTTTTGTAAGCCAATTTAGAGGTCTGTGGTGTTGAAAGGGTTACTCATTCAGAGGCCGGTTTGACGAAACAAACATACCGAATACATGTCGTATATCAAAAGTTATGCGTTATTTCACCATTATGCTGCCAATCACAATTAAAGTCGCATAGAGCCAGATCAGATGGCACAGAACTGAATATTTAATGACATTGATGTAAAATTTAAATTAATGTCTGGTGAATATGATATTGACGAACGTATGAGCTATTTTCGAACTTAGTCCATGACATTTCTTCTAGCTGTTTTTCAAAGCAGGCATCTTAAAAACAAAATCGAGTTTTGTGACAGTTAGAAATGTATATATTAAAGCCAAACACAAAGCTAAATATAAATATTATAATAAAGTGAACTGTCTAGGATGATTAAGACATCACCACATAAATTCTGGAAGTATAATATAAACAAACTCAAAATTAAGGATGGGATTACTATTGGAGACATTAAAAAAACAAACGCTAAACCGTTACAAAAGCTGTGACTACGAAAATAATGTTGTGGATGTATTCATAGATGCAAATGATTTTAAATCGCATTATTTGTGTCACATTTTCAACATTATATTTGGCAATTGTATTTATCCTAAGGATAAGGTCTAAGAGAGTTATTGTTCCTATCTATAAAAAGGGTGATAAAGGAAATCTATCTAATTGGTTAGGTGACTGACTATTAGCTTATAGGATCACTATTTAGAGGGACAACCTTACCCTGTCAGCTAACAAATCGAGTTATATACCAACATGTTTGTAAATGTCTGAAGTTTGTCACACATGCGGCATAACTTGGCATAAATTGTGGCTTTCGGAGAAATCCAAGATGGCGTATAATTATAAGGAAATCACATTGGTAAATGTTATCTGTAAAATATTTTCATTGTTGTTAAGAAATCGAATTAATTAATGGTGTGAATTAGGGAATGTATTTAATGATTCACAATTCGGTTTCCGTGATGGTTGTTCTACAGCTGATGCTATTTCCAAAAAGTATTATAAAAAATCTGTGTGTTTGTGTGTTGTTACGTTTATTTATCGTCGCTACCGGTTGCCCATATGAGCGACGCCTCCTGAAGAGATTAGTTATTTTAGATTTTGGAGGATAGTGCATGATACAGATAAAGACTCATTCCAGAATCTCCTCTGGTTCTTTTACGTGCACGGTGTAAAGCACCGACACGAGACCTCGGTTTAACGTCCCATCTGAAAGACGGTTAATTTTATTAGGGTCAGACGGGGGATCGAACCTGCGATAAAAAAATCGAGGTTATGGTGTATTTTTATTGACTACCAGCGTGTTTTCGATACAGTAAACAGAGATGCATTGACCTAATTTAACAAGGCATCAGCTGTAAAATGGTTAACATGATTAAATGTATTTATAATGATGTTCAATATTTTGTTAAATTATCCAGTACTATGGATTTCTTTGATATTGTAATAGGTTTGAAGCAGGGGGAACCATTATCTCCCCTTCTGTTTATTTATTCATCAACGATATAAATAGTGAATTAAATGTAAATTCACTAACTGATAAAGATCTTGAACGTTTATCCTTGTACATTATTTTATTTACTGATGATATAGTGTTATTTAAAACAGATTGCAACCAGTCTGCAATCACACAGTGACTACTAATCAGTATTCTGAATAATGGGGTCTTAAAATTAACATCGATAAAACTAAGCTCTGTGTCTTTGGGAAACATAGGCAAAGAGATTGTCCAGACCTGTTCATGAACGGTGTAAAGTGGAACGTGTTGATAATTGCATCTATTTAAGTGTCAAATGTACGTATGCTGGACAAATGTCTGTATCAGTTAAAGCTTTACATAACCAAGCACTTAAGGCTTTCCATAATCTGATAACTTTATTTGATAAAGTCAAATTTTATGTTAAAACTAAGCTTTCTTTGTTTGATACCCATGGTAATGCCAATAGTGTTGTACGGTTGTGAGGTGTAGGGTATTTATAATATTAATAATAATAAAACAAACAGGTGGATACATTGCATATACGATTATGTATATAATATAATTTATGCTTGGAGTCAAACAACAGACACCGAATAATGTTGGCTGAAAATAATGAAACATAACACCTCACCTATGTATACTATATGTATAGGGATCTATGTGAAAATGTAAATAGTAATTGTTGGGCAACCCGTATGAATTCTGTTATTGAGCATCTTGGCTTTAGAGATGTAAGATTACGTTTTAATGATAATGGTAAATTATTTTCCAATGCTTAAAAGGAAAATACATTTTGGAATAAAAAAATGGCGGCAATCCGGGGGAGGTCCAATGTGGTTATTTTTGTCCACATGTATTCTAGCGTATGTATGCCAAACGTCATGCTATAATCACAATGTGTTTGATAGTTGTGATAGCTTAGGCCATCTAACCCCCACTAGTTGGTGAACCGCCATCTAATTAAATCAGTGTTACTGCTTGCCTATCAGCTTGGTAACTGGTCTGTAAGGATAGGGATCGGGACGTACTGATGTTCAGAAGAGGTACGTCAGAAATGGCTAGTCCTTTTGACACCATAACGAACAAAAAACTATATTTATATTTATGAAGTAATGAAGTCACCACTGGACAGATTATAAAATACTGCTAAGTTCTGAAGTCGTATATAATTATATAGCAGCACTATATGTCCTTCCGGTCACGTGTTCTTACAGGAAGCCAGATAGCGCAGATTTATACTTTGCGTGTATTTCTCGATCATTTCCAAAGATTAATTCAGAATAGAACTGTGTCATTTTCTTTTCTGTAACAGACCCAGATCCGTTTGAGATCAGATCGAAAAGTATTTTAACTTGATTTGTATTTGTTACTTTACAAGCTGATTTGAATTTCTGATATTCCTTAAATGAGAATGAACCCATGTTGTTTACATCCGCCGCTCGCCAAAGATGTCCAGTAGCCTGTCGACCTAATGTCATAGTGAGGACCGAATTCTTTGCATACGCCTCACGACGACCATCGGTGAATTCTCCCAGTGACAATGAGCTGTCCCAATCGGGTGCATCGTCTAGAAATATGGTTTTCAGCCAGAATTGGAAAAGTTCGGCCATCATTCTCTTTGCCTGTGTGTCATCAGGTTTGTATATTGTACGAAACGAATATTGCAAATCGTAAAAATCACCAGTGGAAATCGCGCCATCTCCATTGATGTCCAACAGTTGAAATTCCCATGTCCATTTTTCACCGCGGATTGTGTCGTCTGCCACAGAAGCATACCCTCCTGAAAATAATGTATACACTATATAATTTTATCCTACCTTCATGCGAAATAACGTACAAAAACGGCCTGCCTAATAAATTGTGTGACGTCACAGGGCTAACCGTGGATATAAATATAAATGCGCAACATATTATCAAGTGCGTTCCTGGCATGGCTAGTTTGTTTGTGTCGGGTGCACACTCAGAATGTAGGACAAATAGAATATTAGGTTACTGTCTTATAAATTTTAATTTATTAGGCTCGTCTCCGAAAAAATACAAGGCTCGGCAGAGCCTCGCCTTGTATTTTTTCTCCGACTTGCCTAATAAATTAAAATGTATAAGACAGTAACCTAATATTCTCTCTATATCAGGAGTTTTCCGTGTCAATTTTATGCACAATAATAATAAAATATACATCTTGATTCTATTAATAGAAAGATAATAATGAATTAAAACATAAATCAAACGTTGTCTAAGTTTGAAATTGACAAGCAGGATTGTGTATGATTGTTTTGTTGTATAATTATGCTGTTGAGAAATCGTTGATACATGTACTACCTGTCCGATTAACGCGGTGATTAGTAGGATCTGTTCTCACAACTGCAAACCGGGTTCGATCCCCAGGTGAAGAATCTGAGAAACATTATGTGTAGGGTTTCTCTGTCGTTGCACCAACGTTGCTGTTGAGAGAGGGGCCGTTTATAGAAAGAATCAGGACTAGTCACCATGGACCAGAGGAAGAGGATGCCGCTTCAGTATGTCTACCAGACCCACAGCGACATAGGAAGAATACTCTACTTAGAGAAACAAGTCGCCCACATTCCTCGGCGGAGGCGACTTTAAATAAAGCTATACATCAGCATGTGAATCTTTGTCCTATATGACGATGCGGTGATATAAATACGGAAACTATCGGTCACTGTTCGCTGATGGTTTGGACATCGAAGTGCACTTTTATTGAAAATATAGATCACTGATTAATGCTACATATGTTTCAATAATTAGGGATTATAAGGCGTCACGTTATTGTAAGCCTATGAAACTGATGTTGGCGTCAAAATGAACATACTCACCTTTCTATTATAGTTACGTTTCTGAGGATATATGGTTCTGTCTTAACCCATTTGATACTGGAAACCGTTCAACCAGTATTTGCAAAGAACATAAAGCCATATCAGCCGCCACGGAACATGCCGTCTGATCAGGCTCTATGCTGTTTGCTATTCAGATGATATTGCTTAAGACACTTGGCTATGTAGCAAACAACGTAGATCTTGATCAGCATGCAGTGTCACGCTGCAGCTGATCTGGATATATGTTGTTTGCAAAAGCCTTTAAATGTATTCGGAATGAAATGGGTTAATGTCTCGGATACATTATTTGGGCATCAGCTATTTTCCTCAGTTCCACATGTGGCTACTGTAGATTGAAACTGGACGTTTCAGCGCCATTTAATGTATGGTAACATCGTCTTCTGCCACATAACATAATCAACAATAATTTAAAAAGAACGCATGTAAATGACGGATCGAAATAGATTTCGCTCTTGAACATTGAAAACTAACAGTAACGCTACTTGTGATAATATTGCTTTCAAATGCACATTCGGGTGAAACTGAATGCGAGCATGCACTGCAGCTAACACTATGTGTATATAAATAGATTGTATAACTTACGAGCTTGGAGGCTGTGATAGCGCAATGGTAGTGCGTTCGCTTCAGGTGCGAAAGGTCTGGGGTTCAAGCCCCGCTGGAGCCGTTATGTTGTGCCCTTAGGCAAGGCATTTAAATTCCACATGCCTCTTCTCTCTCCCTCGTGGCGATGGATTCCATCAGGAATGAGGTCTCGAGAGCGATAAATATAAGTTATAAGAACTTGATTCGCAATCGAGCTAAAATTAATTTGTATAAACTAACTTACGAGCTTCTCCAAAAGCAATACATCCAAGAATAACTATCATTGCCGGAAACTGCATCTTGGATTCTTGAAATAACAAGTGCGACATCGGTTAGATCAGTTTTCAACCCAGCAGTTTACTTGAATAAGTCTTTGTCTTTTTAAAAAAAGTGTTGACATTTTTATATCAGTATATAATTTATATAAACCGCCTTAAACTCGCGAGAATGACATAAACTGACAACTTTTAACTCTTTTTTAATTGGAATTTGACACCTAAAGCTAAATATAATATGTTACATAGACTTGTATATGCATGACTATGTATTACTGCTTGAGAAAAAGGCGACGTCTCAGACCATTAACTATAGAAACTGTATTGTAGACAGTTTACTGTATAGGACACCACCTGTAAGTATTACTGTGACAATCAAAGCAAGACTATTGCTAACATATTCTAAAATACAACCACCACATGTAAGCACACTATCCACCACATGTAAACACACTATCCACCACATGTAAACACACTATCCACCACATGTAAGCACACTATCCACCACATGTAAGCACACTATCTACCACATGTAAGCACACTATCCACCACATGTAAGCACACTATCCACCACATGTAAGCATACTACCCACCACATGTAAGCACACTATCCACCACATGTAAACACACTATCCACCACATGTAAGCACACTATCCACCACATGTAAGCACACTATCCACCACATGTAAGCACCCTTCCACCACATGTAAATACACTATCCACTACATGTAAGCACACTATACACCACATGTAAGCACACTCTCCACCACATGTAAGCAAACTATCCACCACATGTAAGCATACTACCCACCACATGTAAACACACTATCCACCACATGTAAGCATACTACCCACCACATGTAAGCACACTACCCACCACATGTAAACACACTATCCACTACATGTAAGCACACTCTCCACCACATGTAAGCACACTATCCACCACATGTAAGCACCCTTCCACCACATATATACACACTATCCACCACATGTAAGCACACTATCCACCACATGTAAGCACACTATCCATCACATGTAAGCACACTCTCCACCACATGTAAACACACTATCCACTACATGTAAGCACACTATACACCACATGTAAGCACACTATCCACCACATGTAAGCACACTATCCACCACATGTAAACACACTATCCACCACATGTAAGCACCCTTCCACCACATGTATACACACTATCCACCACATGTATACACACTATCCACCACATGTAAGCACCCTTCCACCACATGTAAACACACTATCTACCACATGTAAGCACCCTTCCACTACATGTAAGCACACTATCCACCACATGTAAGCACACTATCCACCACATGTAAGCACACTATCCACCACATGTAAGCACCCTTCCACCACATGTAAGCACACTATCCACCACATGTAAGCACCCTTCCACCACATGAAACACACTACCCACCACATGTAAGCACACTATCCACCACATGTAAACAAACTATCCACCACATGTAAGCACACTATCCACCACATGTAAACACACTATCCACAACATGTAAACAAACTATCCACCACATGTAAGCACACTATCCACCACATGTAAGCACACTATCCACCACATGTAAGCACCCTTCCACAACATGTAAGCACACAATCCACCACATGTAAGCACACAATCCACCACATGTAAGCACACAATCCACCACATGTAAACACACTATCCACCACATGTAAACACACTACCCACAACATGTAAACACACTATCCACCACATGTAAGCACACTATCCACTACATGTAAGCACACTACCCACAACATGTAAACACACTATCCACCACATGTAAGCACACTATCCACCACATGTAAGCACACTACCCACAACATGTAAACACACTATCCACCACATGTAAGCACACTATCCACCACATGTAAGCACACTATCCACCACATGTAAACACACTATCCACAACATGTAAGCACCCTTCCACCACATGTAAGCACACTATCCATCACATGTAAGCACACTACCCACCACATGTAAACACACTATCCACCACATGTAAGCACCCTTCCACCACATGTAAACACACTATCCACCACATGTAAGCATACTACCCACCACATGTAAACACACTATCCACCACATGTAAGCACACTATCCACCACATGTAAGCACACTACCCACAACATGTAAACACACTATCCACCACATGTAAGCACACTATCCACCACATGTAAGCACACTATCCACCACATGTAAACACACTATCCACAACATGTAAGCACCCTTCCACCACATGTAAGCACACTATCCATCACATGTAAGCACACTACCCACCACATGTAAACACACTATCCACCACATGTAAGCACCCTTCCACCACATGTAAACACACTATCCACCACATGTAAGCATACTACCCACCACATGTAAACACACTACTCACCACATGTAAGCACACTATCCACTACATGTAAGCACACTCTCCACCACATGTAAGCACACTATCCACCACATGTAAGCACCCTTCCACCACATGTATACACACTATCCACCACATGTAAGCACACTATCCACCACATGTAAGCACACTATCCATCACATGTAAGCACACTCTCCACCACATGTAAACACACTATCCACTACATGTAAGCACACTATACACCACATGTAAGCACACTATCCACCACATGTAAGCACACTATCCACCACATGTAAACACACTATCCACCACATGTAAGCACCCTTCCACCACATGTATACACACTATCCACCACATGTATACACACTATCCACCACATGTAAGCACCCTTCCACCACATGTAAACACACTATCTACCACATGTAAGCACCCTTCCACTACATGTAAGCACACTATCCACCACATGTAAGCACACTATCCACCACATGTAAGCACACTATCCACCACATGTAAGCACCCTTCCACCACATGTAAGCACACTATCCACCACATGTAAGCACCCTTCCACCACATGAAACACACTACCCACCACATGTAAGCACACTATCCACCACATGTAAACAAACTATCCACCACATGTAAGCACACTATCCACCACATGTAAACACACTATCCACAACATGTAAACAAACTATCCACCACATGTAAGCACACTATCCACCACATGTAAGCACACTATCCACCACATGTAAGCACCCTTCCACAACATGTAAGCACACAATCCACCACATGTAAGCACACAATCCACCACATGTAAGCACACAATCCACCACATGTAAACACACTATCCACCACATGTAAACACACTACCCACAACATGTAAACACACTATCCACCACATGTAAGCACACTATCCACTACATGTAAGCACACTACCCACAACATGTAAACACACTATCCACCACATGTAAGCACACTATCCACCACATGTAAGCACACTACCCACAACATGTAAACACACTATCCACCACATGTAAGCACACTATCCACCACATGTAAGCACACTTCCACCACATGTAAACACACTATCCACCACATGTAAGCACACTACCCACCACATGTAAACACACTATCCACCACATGTAAGCACACTATCCACCACATGTAAGCACACTACCACCACATGTAAACACACTATCCACCACATGTAAGCACACTATCCACCACATGTAAGCACACTATCCACCACATGTAAACACACTATCCACAACATGTAAGCACCCTTCCACCACATGTAAGCACACTATCCATCACATGTAAGCACACTACCCACCACATGTAAACACACTATCCACCACATGTAAGCACCCTTCCACCACATGTAAACACACTATCCACCACATGTAAGCATACTACCCACCACATGTAAGCACACTACTCACCACATGTAAGCACACTATCCACCACATGTAAGCACATTATCCACTACATGTAAGCATACTACCCACCACATGTAAACACACTATCCACCACATGTAAGCACACTACCCACCACATGTAAGCACACTATCCACCACATGTAAACACACTATCCACCACATGTAAGCACACTATCCACCACATGTAAGCACCCTTCCACCATATGTAAACACACTATCCACCACATGTAAGCACCCTTCCACCACATGTAAGCACACTATCCACCACATGTAAGCACACTTCCACCACATGTAAACACACTATCCACCACATGTAAGCACCCTTCCACCACATGTAAACACACTATCCACCACATGTAAGCACCCTTCCACCACATGTAAACACACTATCCACCACATGTAAGCACCCTTCCACCACATGTAAGCACACTACCCACCACATGTAAACACACTATCCACCACATGTAAGCACACTATCCACCACATGTAAGCACACTACCCACCACATGCAAACACACTATCCACCACATGTAAGCACATTATCCACCACATGTAAGCACACTATCCACCACATGTAAGCACCCTTCCACAACATGTAAGCACACTATCCACCACATTTAAGCATACTATCCACTACATGTAAGCACACTATCCACTACATGTAAGCACACTATCCACCATATGTAAACACACTATCCACCATATGTAAGCACACTATCCACCACATGTAAGCACACTATCCACCATATGTAAACACACTATCCACCACATGTAAACACACTATCCACCACATGTAAGCACCCTTCCACCATATGTAAACACACTATCCACCACATGTAAGCACACTATCCACCATATGTAAACACACTATCCACCACATGTAAGCACACTATCCACCATATGTAAACACACTATCCACCACATGTAAACACACTATCCACCACATGTAAACACACTATCCACCACATGTAAGCACACTATCCACCATATGTAAACACACTATCCACCACATGTAAACACACTATCCACCACATGTAAACACACTATCCACCACATGTAAGCACACTATCCACCACATGTAAGCACACTATCCACCACATGTAAACACACTAGCCACCACATGTAAGCACACTATCCACCACATGTAAGCACACTATCCACCACATGTAAACACACTGTCCACCACATGTAAGCACACTATCCACCACAGGTAAGCACCCTTCCACCACATGAAAGCACCCTTCCACCACATGTAAACACACTATCCACCACATGTAAGCACACTATCCACCACATGTAAACACACTATCCACCACATGTAAGCACACTATCCACCACATGTAAGCACCCTTCCACCACATGTAAGCACACTATCCACCACATGTATACACACTATCCACCATATGTAAACACCCTTCCATCACATGTAAACACACTATCCACCACATGTAAGCACCCTTCCACCACATGTATACACACTATCCACCACATGTATACACACTATCCACCACATGTAAACACACTATCCACCACATGTAAGCACCCTTCCACCACATGTAAACACACTATCCACCACATGTAAGCATACTACCCACCACATGTAAACACACTATCCACCACATGTAAGCACACTATCCACCACATGTAAGCACACTATCCACCACATGTAAGCACACTATCCACCACATGTAAGCACACTATCCACAACATGTAAGCACCCTCCACCACATGTAACACACTATCCATCACATGTAAGCCACTACCCACCACATGTAAACACACTATCCACCACATGTAAGCACCCTTCCACCACATGTAAACACACTATCCACTACATGTAAGCACACTATACACCACATGTAAGCACACTATCCACCACATGTAAGCACACTATCCACCACATGTAAACACACTATCCACCACATGTAAGCACCCTTCCACCACATGTAAACACACTATCCACCACATGTAAACACACTATCCACCACATGTAAGCACCCTTCCACCACATGTACACACTATCCACCACATGTAAGCACCTATCCACCACATGTAAGCACACTATCCACCACATGTAAGCACACTATCCACCACATGTAAGCACACTATCCACCACATGTAAGCACACTTCCACCACATGTAAGCACACTATCCACCACATGTAAGCACACTTCCACCACATGTAAGCACACTATCCACCACATGTAAGCACACTATCCACCACATGTAAACACACTATCCACCACATGTAAGCACACTATCCACCACATGTAAGCACACTATCCACCACATGTAAACACACTATCCACCACATGTAAGCACACTATCCACCACATGTAAGCACACTATCCACCACATGTAAACACACTTCCACCACATGTAAGCACACTATCCACCACATGTAAGCACACTATCCACCACATGTAAGCACACTATCCACCACATGTAAACACACTATCCACCACATGTAAACACACTATCCACCACATGTAAGCACACTATCCACCACATGTAAGCACACTATCCACCACATGTAAGCACACTACCCACAACATGTAAACACACTATCCACCACATGTAAGCACACTATCCACCACATGTAAGCACACTATCCACAACATGTAACACACTATCCACCACATGTAAGCACACTATCCACCACATGTAAGCACACTATCCACCACATGTAAACACACTATCCACAACATGTAAGCACCCTTCCACCACATGTAAGCACACTATCCATCACATGTAAGCACACTACCCACCACATGTAAACACACTATCCACCACATGTAAGCACCCTTCCACCACATGTAAACACACTATCCACCACATGTAAGCATACTACCCACCACATGTAAACACACTATCCACCACATGTAAGCACACTATCCACCACATGTAAGCACACTACCCACAACATGTAAACACACTATCCACCACATGTAAGCACACTATCCACCACATGTAAGCACACTATCCACCACATGTAAACACACTATCCACAACATGTAAGCACCCTTCCACCACATGTAAGCACACTATCCATCACATGTAAGCACACTACCCACCACATGTAAACACACTATCCACCACATGTAAGCACCCTTCCACCACATGTAAACACACTATCCACCACATGTAAGCATACTACCCACCACATGTAAACACACTACTCACCACATGTAAGCACACTATCCACCACATGTAAGCACATTATCCACTACATGTAAGCATACTACCCACCACATGTAAACACACTATCCACCACATGTAAACACACTATCCACCACATGTAAACACACTATCCACCACATGTAAACACACTATCCACCACATGTAAGCACACTACCCACCACATGTAAGCACACTATCCACCACATGTAAACACACTATCCACCACATGTAAGCACACTATCCACCACATGTAAGCACCCTTCCACCATATGTAAACACACTATCCACCACATGTAAGCACCCTTCCACCACATGTAAGCACACTATCCACCACATGTAAGCACACTTCCACCACATGTAAACACACTATCCACCACATGTAAGCACCCTTCCACCACATGTAAACACACTATCCACCACATGTAAGCACCCTTCCACCACATGTAAACACACTATCCACCACATGTAAGCACCCTTCCACCACATGTAAGCACACTACCCACCACATGTAAACACACTATCCACCACATGTAAGCACACTATCCACCACATGTAAGCACACTACCCACCACATGCAAACACACTATCCACCACATGTAAGCACATTATCCACCACATGTAAGCACACTATCCACCACATGTAAGCACCCTTCCACAACATGTAAGCACACTATCCACCACATTTAAGCATACTATCCACTACATGTAAGCACACTATCCACTACATGTAAGCACACTATCCACCATATGTAAACACACTATCCACCATATGTAAGCACACTATCCACCACATGTAAGCACACTATCCACCATATGTAAACACACTATCCACCACATGTAAACACACTATCCACCACATGTAAGCACCCTTCCACCATATGTAAACACACTATCCACCACATGTAAGCACACTATCCACCATATGTAAACACACTATCCACCACATGTAAGCACACTATCCACCATATGTAAACACACTATCCACCACATGTAAACACACTATCCACCACATGTAAGCACACTATCCACCACATGTAACACACTATCCACCACATGTAAGCACACTTCTCCACATGTAAACCACTATCCACCACATGTAAGCACACTATCCACCACATGTAAGCACACTATCCACCACATGTAAGCACACTATCCACCACATGTAAGCACACTCTCCTCCACATGTAAGCACACTATCCACCACATAAAAGCACACTATCCACCACATGTAAGCACACTATCCACCACATGTAAGCACACTATCCACCACATGTAAACACACTCTCCACCACATGTAAGCACACTATCCACCACATGTAAGCACACTATCCACCACATGTAAACACACTATCCACCACATGTAAGCACACTATCGACCACATGTACGCACACTATCCACCACATGTAAACACACTATCCACCGCATGTAAGCACACTATCCACCACATGTAAGCACACTAACCACCACATGTAAACACACTATCCACCACGTGTAAGCACGCTGTCCACCACATGTAAGCACACTAACCACCACATGTAAACACACTATCCACCACATGTAAGCACACTATCCACCACATGTAAGCACACTATCCACCACATGTAAGCACACTATCCACCACATGTAAGCACACTATCCACCACATGTAAGCACACTATCCACCACATGTAAACAAACTATCCACCACATGTAAGCACGCTGTCCACCACATGTAAGCACCCTTCCACCACATGTAAGCACACTATCCACCACATGTAAGCACACAATCCACCACATGTAAGCACACAATCCACCACATGTAAGCACACTATCCACCACATGTAAGCACACTATCCACCACATGTAAACACACTACCCACCACATACTACCTAAGCACACTACAATATATAATATACATAACATTTCTGTCACACCGAGCATTTAAGTAATTAATTGGAGTTGAAGATTATTGGCTAATGAGACAATATAATCAGCAGAAAATAAAATGTATAGTTTGTCATGATGTAGCGGGCCACAGATGCAAACGTTACAAATGTTAACTAGACAGCAATGTCATTTATGAGTAGGTTAAACAATAGCGGTGACAAAATGCAGCATTGTCTTAAACCACAGTTGACATCAAACCAACCATGTATTAACTTAATGGCTTGTAACAACATACCACATATACCGACATTTTGTAATATATGCACAAACTGTTATGTATACATGTCTTATTTCATTTTTGCAAATACATCCCCTTCCCCCCAATATTCGAATACTGTAATAGTATTCGAATATTTGGACGTTCGAGCGAATATGCGAATATTCGAATATGCGTTGCCATCCCTACTATAAACTAAGCTATTCATGCAATCGTATGCCTTTCTAAAATCAATATGACTAGTTGGTGCTATAACGTTCCTCTTTTAGTTCTAAGCCCATTATGCTCATAGAGCAATATATTGTTAATCTCACGATGAGAGATAAGCCTTCGGCATCCACACACTTTAATCCCACCCAATGTAGTTCATACCCCGATGAAAACTATTAACCCGCGATTAATTCTTTAAAAATTGTAATCTTGCTGCATGGAGATCATCTGCACCATACGTTTTACCACCGTTTGTGTTCCATATCGCCAATTGTACCTTTACTAGAGTAATACATTCGTTAAAAGATGTATGCATACTAACACCAACATCATTAGTTGCACCATGCTCAGAATAGTCATTCTTGTTTTCATTGATAAATATATGTATGTATGTTCCATTAATGTCAAACCCCTTTCGGGGACCTAGAAATGTTTTCCTGGGCATGCTTAGCCGGCCATAGCGGTTAACCAGTACTAAGCAATGTGTGTGAGGTGCCTTGCTCAATGATACTACATACGTGGCCTGACTGAGTATCGAACCCGGACCGTTCGATTCCATATCCGACGCTCTACCATTGGACCACGGACACCACAAAACACAGCTATCGGTTATTACATCCAAGCTGGATGAACTGACAGCTACAGCATCACATGTCTTTCGTTCTGAAACAGTGCATGTGTTATTAACAATAACATAGGACAATGACATGTTTTTCATAATGCAATTATGTTCGGTTCTAATAAGACTCGTATGTTAATGCATATGTGGCTAGTGTAAGTGAACAAACTGAACTAGCTAAATCAAAATTGTACCACTTGACAAGTGGAGTTCACATTGAAAGGTACATTTTAATACACATATTAATGTATATGATGTTGGTCTCGATAAAGTTTAAACTTTATTTATTTTACAACGATTGCGTAGCAAGTTTTAACAACTTATATTAATCACTCTCGTTGGCGCGGATGAAAGCGTAAATGTGGTCATTCATGTGGGAGGAAACCGGAGTACCTGGAGTAAAACCACCTGTCCGACCTGGCGACCACCGTACCATCTCACATACGTCCCGGTCCAAGGATTGAACCAGGGTCTCGGTAAAATACATACAAGTGGGTTCTACTGCCGTTCCCAATATGCTATACAGGACCGTATATTTTGTTAACGTGTCTAATGGTATACATATAGTTGCGACTAAACAAATTTTATTTTTGTGAACAATGGTTCTGTAGTTAATATTTCCGTATCTGGTAACTAATTTAAGATGAAAATTGGAATGTTTCATGTGTTTGTAAGGCTCTGGTTAGCCTGGGAACAGGCGTCGATATATTTTGCCTTGTTAGTCAAATAAATATATTTTATCACCGATAATATGTATTGGGTCGTGACCCCACTCTCCAATGTTGACGGGGACCAATAAATGTGCAAACTTATTTTGCTGAAACTACAAAAAAAAAATTAATTGGGTCGTATTGGGTTTCTGATAATAATGGGCTGTATTGAGTTTCTGATAATATCAACTTGTCATTTTGCAAGACTGTTTAAATGTCTGCACACCATTGGAATCAGGTGCGCAAAAGTCATCTCATGGCCTTAACTGTCTGAACACCATTGAAATCAGGTGCGAAAACTGTCACATAGAGCACTATTGTGGCCTTAGCTCTATGTACACCATTAAAATCAGGTAGGAAAAATGTCATATGACCTTAACTGTCTGCACACTTGAAATCAGGTGCGAAAACTGTCATGTAGAGCACTATTGTGGCCTTAACTCTCTGTACACCCACCATTAAAATTAGGTAGGAAAACTGTCATATAATGACCTTAACTGTGCACACCATTGAAATCAGGTGCGAAAACTGTCATGTAGAGCACTATTGTGGCCTTAACTCTCTGTACACCCACCATTAAAATTAGGTAGGAAAACTGTCATATAATGACCTTAACTGTGCACACCATTGAAATCAGGTGCGAAAACTGTCACGTAGAGCACTATTATGGCCTTAAATCTCTGTACACCATTAAAATCAGGTAGGAAAAATGTCATCTAATGACCTTAACTGTCTGCACACTATTGAAATCAGGTGCGAAAACTGTCATATAGAGCACTATTGTGGCATTAACTCTCTGTACACCATTACAATAATGTAGGAAAAATGTCATCTAATGACCTTAACTGTCTGCACACCATTGAAATCAGGTGCGAAAACTGTCACGTAGAGCACTATTGTGGCCTTAACTCTCTGTACACCATTAAAATCAGGTGCGAAACTGCCACATTGTTTTTACGTTTATTTATCGTCGCTACCTTTTGCCCATATGAGTGACGCCTCCTGAAGAGACTTCGTCATTTTAGATTTTTGGAGGATAGTGCATGATACAGACAGAGACCCATTCCACAGTCTCCTCTGGTTCTTTTACGTACACGATGTAAAGCACCGACACGAGACCTCGGTTTAACGTCCCATCTGAAATACTGTTAATTGTATTAGGTCAGACGAGGGGTCGAACCCGCGATCCCTGGATTACCAAACCAGCGTATTACCACTGGACTACAGATCCGTCTGTTGTGGAATTACTATAAGGATTTAAGAATATATAAATTTCCCACATTTCCTAATTGATAAAACGAAATGGAAAGTGCGCCTGCACCTGTTTGGTTTTACATTGAGTTTAAACTTTATTTATTTTACAACGATTGCGAAACACGTTCTAACAACTTATATTAATCACTCTCGTTGGCGCGGATGAAAGCGTATATGTGGTCATTCGTATTGGAAACCGGAGTACCCGGAGAAAACCCACTTGTCCGATCTGGCCACCACCGTACCATCTCACATACTTCCCGGTCCGAGGATCGAACCCGGGTTGCATTTGTGAGAAGCGAGCGCGGTAACCACTGCGCTAATCGGACAGCCTAAATACATTGAGTGTGAGTTGGAAGCTGAGCCTCTAGTAAAATGAACAGGTGTCTGATATAATGCTCTTCGTCTCTATACCTGTGTGTTATATATGCACATAATTAGTATGTATATTGACGTAAATCAAGAATAAATATACATAATTAGGATTAAGCGACGACACTCGTTTAGTGTAAACTTTATTTATTTAACAACAATTGCGAAGCAAGTTTTAACAACTTATATTAATCACTCTCGTTGGCGCGGATGAAAGCATAACTGTGGTCATGTGTATGGGAGAAACCCGGAGTACCCGGAGAAACCCCACCTGTCCGATCTGGCGACCACCATACCATCTCACATACTTCCCGGTCCGAGGATCGTGAAATCATGTTTAGGTGTGGACTGGTATCTATCCAGTAAATGTGGGTGGCCTTCTCAACCACAGCATACTGGTAGTGTACATCCATTCTCCAGAGGGAGGGGTGTACCCATATCGAATGAAGGGATAGCACATCGTTAGTTGCTCTATGCATCTACCACACTGTACGCAATCGTGTATATATAAAGAAATAATGTTGTACAACATGTTCTGTGATCTGTAGTCTAGTTCTTCCGTCTGTCTGTATCAATACTACTTTATGATGCAAGGCTGACAACTGCATCCTTATAATTACAGTATAATTGTTTGGTATTTTGGGTTGTCTCCCTGCTCTCTCCAACACTAGAAGTGGCATTCCGTTATGGTTATAAATACAAATAGGCAGACGAGCACCCGAATGTAGACCCAATAACTAATATATAGTTCATTTTTCTTTTTGGTAAAAATGCATTTTCATGGCAGGCAGTGAATAGTGCTTGTGTTTTCTGAGAAATTATGTGACTTGAGAAGACTTCAGACTAGTTGATGTGTAGAAAAAATGTGGTATAAGAATTCAGGCCATTGCAAGCTGAAGGTTGGTATACTGTATTATTTGGCGGAGGAATACAGTGTGTAAGCACGGTGACGTTATTCACAGGTCAGCACTGGCTATGTGAACCATTACGTTTTGAATAGTCTTGCTATTTTCCAGGTTGATTTGAATACCTTTTCACAGTGGATGTGGTATCAGAAGAAATGAAAGATTGGACATATAAATGAACATATTGTATGTTTTTACTTTTTACTATGTATTTAATAGGCAATTTATTTGTTGTTTTACAACCTTATGATGATATTGTACCGTGGCACATTTTTCAAATAATAGTAGTGTACCTTGTTATAGCAGACTCTCTGGGAAATGAAGAACATCTTGTATCGGTGTAACACATTTATTGCACAAACTAATAAATACATATAATACATTACTTATTTAATTAAAGCTACACTACATCGGTGAAAACGCAAATGTCTGCAGAATGTAATTTCCTAATATATGGTATAATGTTTTTCCAAATATTTGTATTTCAACAAATAAACAAACGTCGTATACGCGGTTTGTTGACATAACAAAAAAATGTAAATATGGTCGACATTCATGCGTAATACAATGCGTGTGTATCCCGGAATAACACGAGTTATGCTACATATTTACCGTTATATCTCACATGTGTGCCTATGCATATTTATCTGTAGACTAATCTTAGTTAAATTATCTCTAACGGAACGTATCTCGCATTTAGCATTGACTCCAATGACAAAGAAACGTCAATTCAGGAGCGTGGATAACGTTATAAGAAATCCTACTTTCACTTTTGAAGTTTGTAGAACACTGTTTATTGATTCAATGTTACTGTTCGAATGTATTGAGCAGAATTTGTTGTAGCAATGAAATTATACGTGAACAAAATGCATTTTATTTGCTTTGTGCGATGTAATGTCGCTTTAAACTGATGAATGTTCAATTGTCACATATATTGAATAAATAACTGTTGTTATTTCATTAGTTTAAACATTTTTTATTCGCATCCAATACATATATACACACACTTCTTATACATCGAAACAGATATGGGCCGAAAAACAAGCTTAAAGCTTATAATACTTAAAGCGGAATTACATCGTAATAAAGGATGTTTTGGGTAAGATATAAATACTAATGTGTGTGTGTTTACAAAAATCGAAATAGTCGCTCAGGAACGATAAAATTCCAATAAATTTAAACCTTCGTATACGCGAATTTGTTTATCAACACACGAAATGAAACACGCACAGCGCGCATGCGTGAAACAACTGATGATGTAGAAAACAATGTATATATTTTGAACATGAAAGACTATCTATCGAACCCCATTCGGGGATGTAGAAATCTCCCTAAAAGACTTAGCTAACAGAGATATGAATCAACATATCAAGTACGGGCAATGCGTTCCGGTTGTAAACAAGTGCGTGACCGATCGACTCGGAAAGTCCTACTTTCGGTTTCGAGTTTGTTTTATCGCAAAAAAACACTGTTTACCAAATGAACATAAGCATACAAAGTATAATGTTAGAATGTGTAGCAGCATTACTACCCATACGTAAAAATTGAATTTTTCAAATATATTTTATTTCATACTATGTAATGCTGCTTTAAACAGTAGTGGCACATGTTTGGACTTGATGTTACTAAACGTTCGCATATATTTACAGCATCGTGTTAGTTCATTGTTCTGAGCTAAGCCACAATATAGTGTTCCACTATGCACAAGGCGGGAGAGGCGTCGCGTTGGTAAGTCGATAGCGTCCTTTTTTGTATACGTTGACTTCAGGTGTACATTTGCTAAATGAATATTGAACTGAACTAAACTCCGATTTCGTCTTCCGAAATTATTTAATATGCGACAGGGAATACTGTTTTCCTCTGGCGGATCGGGAATACTGGTTTCCTCTGGTGGATCGGGAATACTGGTTTCCTCTGGCGGTTCGGGAATACTGGTTTCCTCTGGCGGTTCGGGAATACTGGTTTCCTCTGGCGGATCGGGACTACTGGTTTCCTCTGGCGGTTCGGGAATACTGGTTTCCTCTGGCGGTTCGGGAATACTGGTTTCCTCTGGCGGATCGGGAATACTGGTTTCCTCTGGCGGTTCGGGAATACTGGTTTCCTCTGGCGGATCGGGAATACTGGTTTCCTCTGGCGGTTCGGGAATACTGGTTTCCTCTGGCGGATCGGGAATACTGGTTTCCTCTGGCGGATCGGGAATACTGGTTTCCTCTGGCGGATCGGGACTACTGGTTTCCTCTGGCGGTTCGGGAATACTGGTTTCCTCTGGCGGATCGGGAAGATTGGTTTCACTGGGCGGTTCGGGTAGACTGGTTTCACTGGACGGATCGGGAAGAATGGTTTCACTGGGTGGATCGGGTATACTGGTTTCACTGGACGGATCGGGAAGACTGGTTTCACTGGACGGATCGGTTTTATGTCTCCACAAAATCTCAACGTGCAGACAGTTGGCTGGAAATCAAATTTCAAACTAGTATATATATACACTAATATATAATAAAAACGCTACGTTACCACATGTGACACCATCTTAATAACACCTACAATTAAATGTGTGCGTGTTTTACGCTTATTTATCGTCGCTACTGGTTGCCCATATGAGCGACGCCTCCTGAAAAGATTGGTCATTTGGAGGATAGTACAATGATACAGACAGAGACTCATTCCAGAGTCTCCTCTGGTTCGTTTACGTGCACGGTGTAAAGAACCGACACGAGACCTCGGTTTAAAGTACCATCTGAATTAGGGTCAGCCGTGATAACCACTGGACAACGTATCCGTTCTATAAAATTGTTAGATTCAGTTGCATATATCATAAACAGACGGATCTGTAGTCCAGTGGTAACACTCTGGACTGGTAATCCAGGGATCGCAGGTTCGATCACCCTCTGACGAGCTTAACATCTTGTTCTGGAAGAGTTTAGTAAAAGTCCATACGAAGTGAAAACGAGTCACACATTTTCTTTGTCACATGCACTACGGCATTTAAACTAAGGTCCCACTATATATTCATTTACCTAACAACAAACAACAATGAGTACGTACACAAGAAAATGAGTTCCAAATATAGGTACTATTTTATTTCATTTAGCTTGTATTTAACAAACTCCAAAAAGCAAATAAATGTTAGTCTTCAGATTGAAGACATGTAAAGAAAGTACACGTATCGTGATTCGATTTCTTATGGTATATATTTGTAATATAATTAGAAAATTCATGATGGCTACTTCTAATCGGACAGAATACTGTAAAAAAAACTATTTTTAGCATCAACCTCATATATGTAATTTCATAAAATCTAGGTGGTCTCCGTGGCCGAATGGTTAAAGTCGTTGACTTCAAATCACTATCCCTGATCGATGTAGGTTCGAATCCCAGCTGGTGGAAGGTCGCTTGTTCTAACCAGGTGCCAGGTGTATGTATGTTCCTTTGATGTCAAACCTCTCGCGGGGACTTAGACATGTTTTCCTGGGCAGGCTTAGCCGACCTAAGCGATTAACCAGTACTAAGCAATGTGTGTGAGGTGCCTTGCTCAATGACACTACATACGTGGCCTGACCGAGTATCGAACCCGGGACCGTTCGATTCCAAATCCGACGCTCTACCACTGGACCACGGACGCCACACAGGTACGTGCTGCAATACTGCTAGGCGCAGTCTTCTCTCACAAATAATAGCTGAATATGTCGCCATATGACATAAGCTGTCGGTGCGACTTCAAATACAATTGATGCTAGAAACGGTTTGTCAAATTCCTTGTCTTATGCATAATTTTAGTATTCTAGAACTACATGAATGTGTGTCATTATTCTTTATTTACCCTGCCGAAATGTCCACAAGTACACGTGTTACAGCCATCGTAGAAACTTTGACCCGGTAATACGGGACGACCCACATGGTCGTAGCAGAATCCTAGAAATAACAGACAAATATTTGAAGTCATATCTGTGTTAAATTTCTCCTCTGAATAAAGACCATATGTCTCTAAAGAGTGATTAATATAAGTTATAAGAACTTGTTTCGCAATCGAACTAAAATAAATCTGTATAAACTAAATCAAACGAGCACACAAAACAACGTCGCAATGTCATAGCGTGGATAATATAACCAAAACAACGTCGCAATGTCATAGCGTGTATAATATAACCAACACAACGTCTCAATGTCATAGCGTGTATAATATAACCAACACAACGTCTCAATGTCATAGCGTGTATAATATATCCAAAACAACGTCGCAATGTCATAGCGTGGATAATATAACCAAAACAACGTCGCAATGTCATAGCGTGGATAATATAACCAGAACAACGTCGCAATGTCATAGCGTGTATAATATATCCAAAACAACGTCGCAATGTCATAGCGTGGATAATATAACCAAAACAACGTCGCAATGTCATAGCGTGGATACTATAACCAAAACAACGTCGCAATGTCATAGCGTGGATAATATAACCAAAACAACGTCGCAATGTCATAGCGTGGATACTATAACCAAAACAACGTCGTAATGTCTTATTATGGAACACGAGGGTTATAAAAACAGACCATTCCATTAAGCGCAACCAACTCTAAAAAACTATGTGGAAAACTAAGCTACAGACTATGACGTTATCTGTAATCAATACACCAAATTATGGAGAGGGGGGGGGGGGGCGTTTAAAATTATATATACTAGAGGACATAGAAAACGCACATCAATCATTATTATTATTTTTACAACGCCATTGAATATGTTTTTATGTAAAAATAGGCGTTTTATCAAATTATATCTTTATTACTAAACACAAACAAAACAACTAAAACTATTCCAAACTGTTTAATACTTTGTATGTGTGCATTTTCTATGTCCTCTAGTATATACAGCTGTATCAAAACGGAATGGCAGACTTAATGCAGGAGAGAGGGAATGGGTTCACTAGAATGGGGGTGTGGGGATATAGAACCTGCATTGTTTATGGAATTGCACGGAACACCTAGAATACACGTCCGTGCATTACCATATATCACGTATGTACCAGTTTTCCAGGCAGTGTATTTTAATTACTAACCAATACATGTGGATACGGAGGACTGACGTGTCCGTGTGTGTAATTCATTTCTACAGGAATGGTCCTCATTTACATGTATATAAATGGCCTCTAGTTTATACAAATTTATTTTAGCTCGATTGCGAAGCAAGTTCTTTCAACTTATATGAATCATTCTCGAGACCTCATTCCTGATGTAAATCCATCGCCATGAAGGAGAGAGAAGAGGCAATGTGGAATTTAAATGCCTTGCCTAAGGGCACAATCGTAACGGCTCCAGCGGGGTTCGAACTCCGGACCTTTCGCACCATAAATGACCTCTCGGTATTGCAAATGATTATAAATAATAACCAAAAGCTAAAAATATATAAATAACACTTACTTTTAAATTTAGGATATTTAGGGTATGTAGGCTTCAAAGACACTGAAATCAAAATAGAGGTCATTTTCAAAATGGTACTGAATATGTGTGTAAGTTTCTTACAGTATGTCGTCATAATATGTACATGTATTTCAAAATAAAGAACTCGTGGTTCAGCTATAAAAAGCTGTCATAGCTGAGACACATCGTACGTATGTTGAATCTTCAGATCTGATTGGCTTTTAATCTAGCAACCCAATAGCGCACAGTGTTATTTCTGACGATATATTATAGTTAAAATCGTTTCGTGTGGCCACTTTGAGGTCTTTGACTTTATAATCACTTGTCCCTCGCTGCTGTAAGTTCGAAGCACACGTTCTTTGTTTTCAATACATGTACATGCTTGGAAAGTCTACAGCGTGTGTAATTATTATGTATATGTGTAATTATTATGTATATGTGTAATTATGATGTATATGTGTAATTATTATGTTGATGTGTAATTATGATGTATATGTGTAATTATGATGTATATGTGTAATTATGATGTATATGTGTAATTATGATGTATATGTGTAATTATGATGTATATGTGTAATTATGATGTATATGTGTAATTATTATGTATATGTGTAATTATGATGTATATGTGTAATTATGATGTATATGTGTAATTATTATGTATATGTGTAATTATTATGTATATGTGTAATTATTATGTATATGTGTAATTATTATGTATATGTGTAATTATTATGTATATGTGTAATTATTATGTATATGTGTAATTATTATGTATATGTGTAATTATTATGTATATTGATCAGGAAATAAAAATCGGAAAAAAAGAGAAAACAATTCGTTGACAACATAGTAATGGTAATAGCCTGGACACAAAGTAGACGCACAGCATATGAAGACATTCTCAATTATTGTTCTTGTTGTGGAGGACACAGCATATCACGAACTTATTATTAGTATCTATTGTATGTCGCCTGCTCCCCATCCCAAGTGTTAGTCCTAAGACTCCAAACTTATGCTTATTACTGATTATGTGTGTGTTTTACGTTTATTTATCGTGGCTACCGGTTGCCCATATGAGCGGCGCCTCCTGGAGAGATTAAGTTGATTACTGTGCGTATGATAGAGGAATATGTTGCTGCTGGTGTATTGTATCTGGAACTGACTAGTTTCCTAGCTTCTATGAATGCAATATTCTGTGTTTGATTTGACTTGGTGAATTTCATGCTCTATTTGCCAGGTATTGCAGTTGCGAGACTTAGCTGAATGTGGCTCACTGCAATTCACACACATATACTGGATATCGACACTTAACGTCGTTGTGAGAGTGACCATTGCCAGCACAAGTGCGACACACATTGTCAGTTTTGCAATTTGTTTCGTTGTGTCCAAATTTAAAACAGTTGTGGGATTGTGGATTTGGGACATAAATAGGAGTGCAAAATGTGAGAAAGATTGTGTTTGTTTGTAGTTCTCTAGTTTCTCTTTTAATATTAATGCGTCTAGCTGCAGTGGCATGTTGATCTCGACGCCCATCTCCTTATCTGAGGGCTGTTCACTAAGACTTAACTTATACGGATGTCTGCCGCAAGATGGCTGACGACTGCAATGAACGGGACTCGCGCGCTGGGCATTGTATTTAGCATACTCCCTCTTTTCGTTCTCTCTCCATCTCGACCCCCATCTCTTTCTTTCTCATACTTTCTCATTCTTTCTCTCACAACTTCTTTTCATAACTATACAAAATGTACTTTTTTTCAGAAAAAATGATTTTGTGTAAAAATAAAATCGTTATGTTTCTATATTTATATATGCTTGAAATCACTGGTCGCTATTCTTTTCAGTTACTATCTTGCCGGGAAGGGCCGTAACTAATGTTGCTAGAACTTGTGGCCTGACACGTTTGCCTTTATTTAATGTATCATGTTTTGTATTCACATGTATACATATGTAAAATGAATCGAGCAATAAAATATGATTAAAATAAGAAGCCCATCCACAATGTCAGTCTCAGCAATGCCCGCAAGATCAGGGCAACGGGTGACCCATCTTGATGAGTTGAGAGACTAGTGTGGATAACACTTAACAAAAACGATTGTAGAAGGCAGTGTACTTATTTAATTATTACATAAATAATATAACAGCTAATTACTGCTATCTACTAATAAGCATAGTGTACTGAATTGTACGGAGACTGTATATCATGTGTACGGAGCCTGTGTAGCATAGTGTACTGAGGCTGTGTCGCATAGTATACTGAATTGTACGGAGACTGTATATCATGTGTACGGAGCCTGTGTAGCATAGTGTACTGAGGCTGTGTCGCATAGTATACTGAATTGTACGGCAGAGTACGTAGCCTGTGTATCATAATGTACTGCAGTGTAAGGAATCTGTATAACATTGTGTACGGCAGTGTACGGTGCCTGTGTATCATAGTGTATGGTAGTGTACGGGGCCTGTGTATCATAGTGTACGGCAGTGTAGTGTGCGGGGCATGTGTAGCATAGTGTACTGCAGTGTACGGAGCCTGTGTATCAGTGTGTACGGTAGTATACGGAGCCTGTTTATCACAGTGTACTGCAGTGCACGGAGCATGTGTATCATAGTGTGCGGCTATGTACGGGGCCTGTGTATCATAGTGTACGGCAGTGTACGGAGCCTGTGTATCATGGTGTACGTCAGTGTACGTAGCCTGTGTATCATTGTGTAGGACAGTGTGCGGAGCCTGTGTATCATGGTGTACGTCAGTGTACGTAGCCTATGCATCATTGTGTAGGACAGTGTACGGAGCCTGTGTATCATGGTGTACGTCAGTGTACGTAGCCTGTGTATCATTGTCTAGGACAGTGTGCGGAGCCTGTGTATCATGGTGTACGTCAGTGTACGTAGCCTGTATATCATTGTGTAGGACAGTGTGCGGAGCCTGTGTATCATAGTGTACGGCAGTGTACGGAGCCTGTGTACCATAGTGTACGGCAGTGTACGGCAGTGTACGGAGCCTGTGTATCATGGTGTACGTCAGTGTACGTAGCCTGTGTATCATTGTATAGGACAGTGTACGGAGCCTGTGTATCATGGTGTACGTCAGTGTACGTAGCCTGTATATCATTGTGTAGGACAGTGTGCGGAGCTGTGTATCATAGTGTACGGCAGTGTACTTGGCATGTGTACCATAGTGTACGGCAGTGTACGGAGCCTGTGTATCATGGTGTACGTCAGTGTACGGGGCCTGTGTATCATTGTGTAGGACAGTGTGCGGAGCCTGTGTATCATGGTGTAACGTCAGTGTACGTAGCCTGTGTATCATTGTGTAGGACAGTGTGCGGAGCCTGTGTATCATGGTGTACGTCAGTGTACGTAGCCTGTGTATCATTGTGTAGGACAGTGTACGGAGCCTGTGTATCATGGTGTACGTCAGTGTACGTAGCCTGTGTATCATTGTGTAGGACAGTGTGCGGAGCCTGTGTATCATAGTGTACGGCAGTGTACGGAGCCTGTGTACCATAGTGTACGGCAGTGTACGGAGCCTGTGTATCATGGTGTACGTCAGTGTACGGGGCCTGTGTATCATTGTGTAGGACAGTGTACGGAGCCTGTGTATCATGGTGTACGTCAGTGTACGTAGCCTGTGTATCATTGTGTAGGACAGTGTACGGAGCCTGTGTATCATGGTGTACGTCAGTGTACGTAGCCTGTGTATCAGTGTGTAGGACAGTGTACGGAGCCTGTGTATCATGGTGTACGTCAGTGTACGTAGCCTGTGTATCATTGTGTAGGACAGTGTGCGGAGCCTGTGTATCATAGTGTACGGTAGTGTGCGGGGCATGTGTACCATAGTGTACGGCAGTGTACGGAGCCTGTGTATCATGGTGTACGACAGTGTACGGGGCCTGTATACCATAGTGTACGACAGTGTACGGAGTATGTGTAGCATAGTGTATGGCAGTGTGTACGCAGCCTGTGTAGCCTAGTGTACGGAATTGTGTATTTATATCATAGTGTATAGAAGAATAGGGAGTATGTATATCACAGTGTACGGAATTGTACGGAGCCTGCATATACATGTATTACTGTACGGCAGTATATGGAGTCGGTATATCATAGTGTAAACAGTCTGTATATCACAATGTACGGACGTGTACGGAGTATGTCATAATGTATGACAGCATACGGAGCCTTTATATCATAGTGTACGGCAGTGTACGCAGCCTGTGTATCATCGTGTACGGCAGTGTACGGGGTCTGTGTATCATAGTGTACGGCAGTGTACGGGGATGTGTATCATAGTGTACGGAAGTGTACGGGGATGTGTATCATAGTGTACGGAAGTGTACGGGGATGTGTATCATAGTGTACGGAAGTGTACGGAGTCTGTATATCTTAGTGTACGGAAGTGTACGGAGTATGTGTATCATAGTGTACGGAAGTGTACGGAGTCTGTGTATCATAGTGTACAGAAGTGTACGGAGTCTGTATATCATAGTGTACGGAAGTGTACGGAGTCTGTGTATCATAGTGTACGGAAGTGTACGTAGTCTGTGTATCATAGTGTACGGAAGTGTACGGAGTCTCTGTATCATAGTGTACAGAAGTGTACGGAGTCTGTATATCATAGTGTACGGAAGTGTACGGAGTCTGTGTATCATAGTGTACGGAAGTGTACGGAGTCTGTGTATCATAGTGTACAGAAGTGTACAGAAGTGTACGGAGTCTGTATATCATAGTGTACGGAAGTGTATGGGGATGTGTATCATAGTGTACAGAAGTGTACGGAGTCTGTATATCATATTGTACGGAAGTGTACGGGGATGTGTATCATAGTGTACAGAAGTGTACGGAGTCTGTATATCATGATGCTTCTTCTTTGCTAACATATGACGGACGGATATGGCAATGAGTGTGATTGAGTTCGACAGGATGGCCTCCATGTAAATATATATAAGTTACACCTCGGTGTTGCAAATAAACTAATAGCTAAACATATAATACACTTACTTTGATATCCAGGGTATGTAGGCGTCAAAGGCACTGCAATCAAAACAGAGATCATTTTCAAAATGAGGAACTCACGGGTCAGCTTCAAAAATACGGTCATGTACGTCTGTTGTATCGTCTGATCTGATTGGCTCTTAAATCGTCTCGTGAGGCCTCGTTGGTCGAGTGGTCGAATCACTTGGCAGTCACTGTAGGTTCGACTCCCACTGGGAGTATCGACTTCTGCCATACCCTGAAGCTATCCAGCTGGCTCGCAGAAGGTCGACGCCCGTCCGTGATTGCAACACTGCTTTAGAGAGCCACCCGGGTCTCCCTCCACCAATAACAGCTGGAAGCACACGGTAACTGCGTTAGAGAGCCACCCGGGTCTCCCTCCACCAATAACAGCTGGAAGCACACGGTAACTGCGTTAGAGAGCCACCGGGTCTCCCTCCACCAATAACAGCTGGAAGCACACTGTAACTGCTTTAGAGAGCCACCCGGTCTCCCTCCACCAATAACAGCTGGAAGCACACTGTAACTGCTTTAGAGAGCCACCGGGTCTCCCTCCACCAATAACAGCTGGAAGCACACTGTTACTGCTTTAGAGAGCCACCCGGGTCTCCCTCCACCAATAACAGCTGGAAGCACACGGTAACTGCGTAGAGAGCCACCGGTCTCCCTCCACCATAACAGCTGGAAGCACACTGTAGCTGCTTTAGAGAGCCACCCACCGGTCTCCTCCACCAATAAAGCTGGAGACACACTGTAGCTGCTTTAGAGAGCCGCCGGGTCTCCCTCCACCAATAACAACTGGAAGCACACTGTAACTGCTTTAGAGAGCCCCGGGTCTCCCTCCACCAATAAGCTGGAGACACTGTAGCTGCTTTAGAGAGCCGCGGGTCTCCCTCCACCTAACACTGGAAGCACACGGTAACTGCGTAGAGAGCCCGGGTCTCCCCCACCAATAACAGCTGGAAGCACACTGTAACTGCTTTAGAGAGCCATCGGGTCTCCCTCCACCATAACAGCTGAAGCACACTGTTACTGCTTAGAGAGCCACCCGGGTCTCCTCCACCAATAACAGCTGGAAGCACGTGTATTGCTTTAGAGAGCCACCGGGTCTCCCTCCACCATACAGCTGAAGCACACGGTAACTGCTTTAGAGAGCCACCGGGTCTCCCCCACCAATAACAGCTGAAGCACACTGTAGCTGCGTTAGAGAGCCACCCGGGTCTCCTCCACCAATAACAGCTGGAAGCACACTGTAACTGCTTTAGAGAGCCATCGGGTCTCCCTCCACCAATAACAGCTGGAAGCACACTGTTACTGCTTTAGAGAGCGACCCCACCCGGGTCTCTCTCCACCAATAACAGCTGGAAGCACACTGTAACTGCTTTAGAGAGCCACCTGGGTCTCCCTCCACCAATAACAGCTGGAAGCACACTGTAACGATGGTTATCGCTTGTGCGAGTATATACTTGCTCTGTTAGACTTCGATGGTTGTCTATTGTGGGAGTATATACAGTATCATAGCCTGGGAACATGTGTTGATATATATGTTGCCTTGACAGTCATATAAATATATTTTTAACACCGATACCATTAACTGAGCCGAATTGAGTTTCTGATAATATCAACTTGTCATTTTGCCAGAAGTAAATAACCCAGGCTAACATTCTCATTTTGTGGAATGGGTACTATGGTCGCATCATGCTCTACAGGTTGAGCCTCGAAGCCTGCCAGAACCATAGTGATGGTGCCTTTATGCAAGACACGTAAATCCACGTTACCTCTCACTGTCCTCCATGGCGATGGGTTCCACCAGGACCGAGACATGGCATCGGGAGTGCTTACGCTAATGTTGTATGAACTTGTTTTTGTTGTTGTTGTTTTTAATCTTTGACGCGGATGAAAGCGTATATGTTGTCATTCGTGTGTTGAGGAAACAGGAGTACCCGGAGAAAACCCACCTGTCCGGTCTGGAGACCACCATACCATGAACTTGTTTCGCAATTGAATCGAACGAAAATTGTATAAACAAAATAACCAATTGCTCTCTTAGATAGAAAGCAATATCTGGTTGCGTGGGTATATATGCTGTTTTAGGCATCAGTGACCATAGCGATTGTTCGGGTGGAGTTTCAGTGACCATAGCGATTGTTCGGGTGGAGTTTCAGTGACCATAGCGATTGTTCGGGTGGAGTTTCAGTGACCATAGCGATTGTTCGGGTGGAGTTTCAGTGACCATAGCGTGTTCGGGTGGAGTTTCAGTGACCATAGCGATTGTTCGGGTGGAGTTTCAGTGACCATAGCGATTGTTTCGGGTGGAGTTTCAGTGACCATAGCGATTGTTCGGGTGGAGTTTCAGTGACCATAGCGATTGTTCGGGTGGAGTTTCAGTGACCATAGCGATTGTTCGGGTGGAGTTTCAGTGACCATAGCGATTGTTCGGGTGGGAGTTCAGTGACCATAGCGATTGTTCGGGTGGAGTTTCAGTGACCATAGCGATTGTTCGGGGGTCGAGTTTCAGTGACCATAGCGATTGTTCGGGTGGAGTTTCAGTGACCATAGCGATTGTTCGGGTGGAGTTTCAGTGACCATAGCGATTGTTCGGGTGGAGTTTCAGTGACCATAGCGATTGTTCGGGTGGAGTTTCAGTGACCATAGCGATTGTTCGGGTGGAGTTTCAGTGACCATAGCGATTGTTCGGGTGGAGTTTCAGTGACCATAGCGATTGTTCGGGTGGAGTTTCAGTGACCATAGCGATTGTTCGGGTGGAGTTTCAGTGACCATAGCGATTGTTCGGGTCGAGTTTCTTTATAGGATATGATGGCAGTACCACTGATCTATACGGCTTCGAATGTGCCCGCTGATCGGCTTGTGTTCCCATGTGTATATTAGGTGTGGAATGCTTCACGGGTCGATGTATGTGTGGTGACAATTGCTGTGGTGACATGTTCGGTAACTCTGGCAGTATTGGTCCTATTTGTTTCTCTGCCGCGTTTGAATGTATAGACCAAATCCGCTTCACTGGTAATTTCGATTTAACACGATCGCTCGGTAATATTGGTTGCCCAGGTTGGATATATAAAATATGTTGTAATGGCAGAAATGGTTCAAATATCTTGACCGGCTTGACGGACCTCAGTTGCTTCACTTGTTTGATATTCGCTGCCCGCATGAATGTGTGTATGTGATGCATGTCAGTGGCATGAATCAAGAAACTGGGTTTGACCGTGTCGATACGATGGAAGGGTTTGACTGCAGCATTCGGTTCCGGGTGTAGAAGCTGTTCGGACAAGATCGGTTTGATTGGACGCATAACTTGGTTCGCCGACTGTACAGGTGTTACCAGACCAATACATACCCTCCTTGTGCAAGATGCAGTCTAAAATTAAGAAATATTTGTTATTTTATTTTATGAAATGCATTGTATGTCAAACAGCTTGGCTTGTATTAAATACAAATTATGCGTGTGTCATATACGTAAAGCTAGATCCAGCTTATACTCACACTGTACATATGTACATGCATATTATACATATGCGTTGGAACAGGGGCCACAGGGGCCGCGATTGCGACCCCAATATTTTGGCCAGGCAGGCAGATTTTTTATTTTATACTTGTTGAAGTTATGTCCGCGGCCCCAATATTTTGCAAGCCGGGTGCATTTTTATCTAATGTTGTTAAAACTTGTGGCCCCAACCCATTTGCTTCAACATTTATTGACAATTCGTGTGCACAACAATGACATAAATCGTATGCATAATTATACAAGTGTGTTCATTAGAATGAATGCAATAACATATGATTAAGCTAAACTTAAGCTATAACTTTGTTTGCAGGATATGAAAAACTTTAAATAGACAAGGATATCAGCCGTCCTTGACCGGTCCTAATCTGTATTGTAGTATGACGGATGCATAGCGTTGCATAATTGAATTCATGTTGACCATGTTTATAAAATAATCACACATCTTGTATTTAATAGACATTACTCACAACCCATACCGTTCCTAACAGACTACATCTGCAATAGTTACAGCCATCAAAGAACGTCATGCCGGGTGCAACTTCTCGTCCCGTATAATCTCGACAGTAACCCTCTGAAACAAACAATAGTTTATACAAATTTATTTTAGCTCGATTATGAAACAAGTTCTTACAACTTATATTAATCACTCTCGAAACCTCATTCCTGATGGAATCCATCGCCACGAGGGAGAGAGAAAAGGCAATGTGGAATTTAAATGCCTTGCCTAAGGACACAACCGTAACGGCTCCAGCGGGGCTCGAACTCCGGACCTTTCGCACCTGAAGCGAACGCGCATCCACTGCGCTATCACGACTTCCACGACTGAAACAAACAATGGCATACAGGATATAGAGAGCTTAGTTACACAAATCTATCCGATCCGTAAATATGGTAATTTTAACGAGGGTGGCTCACCAAGCGCTGCTGACTGCATAAGTATTGGTTCAGCTAAATTGAGAATGTCTTTTATGCTTTCCGATGAATTTCAAATTGACAAAGTTTCAAGTTCAATGTCAGTGATCATGATACGGTGTGGACTTGGAGAATTAGTCCTCGAATGTGTATGTGAAGTTTCACAGCAATATGTTCGGTGGTTTTTGAGAAATGATAACATTTGACGCATACATAATTTTCTGAAATCGGACTATATTTGGCCAAAATGCAAGTACACTGTCACTCTTGGGAGAGGGAACTTACTGTGTGTGTAAATAATTAGTTTAGTTTATACAAATTATTTTAGCTCGATTGCGAAACAAGTTATGTCAACTTATATTAATCACTCTCGAGACCTCATTCCTGATGGAATCCATCGCCACGAGGGAGAGAGAAGAGGCAACGTGGAATTTAGATAATTAGTCCTTGGGAGAGGGAACTTACTGTGTGTAGATAATTAGTCCTTGGGAGAGGGAACTTACTGTGTGTAGATAATTAGTCCTTGGGAGAGGGAACTTACTGTGTGTAGATACTTAGTACTTGGGAGAGGGAACTTACTGTGTGTAGATAATTAGTCCTTGGGAGAGGGAACTTACTGTGTGTAGATAATTAGTCCTTGGGAGAGGGAACTTACTGTGTGTAGATAATTAGTCCTTGGGAGAGGGAACTTACTGTGTGTAGATAATTAGTCCTTGGGAGAGGGAACTTACTGTGTGTAGATAATTAGTCCTTGGGAGAGGGAACTTACTGTGTGTAGATAATTAGTCCTTGGGAGAGGGAACTTACTGTGTGTAGATAATTAGTCTTTGGGAGAGGGAACTTACTGTGTGTAGATAATTAGTCCTTGGGAGAGGGAACTTACTGTGTGTAGATAATTAGTCCTTGGGAGAGGGAACTTACTGTGTGTAGATAATTAGTCCTTAGGAGAGGGAACTTACTGTGTGTAGATAATTAGTCCTTGGGAGAGGGAACTTACTGTGTGTAGATAATTAGTCCTTGGGAGAGGGAACTTATTGTGTGTAGATTTAATCCTTGGATGTGTATGCGAAGCTTCCAAGCATTAATTTGATGGTTTTTGAGAAATGATCCTGTTTGATGAGTTTTTTTGGCCTTTAAATATCTGACTATTTATTTACCAAAATACAAGTTCAATGTCACTGTTTGGGGTGGGGACATAATGTACGTAATGAGAATTAGGCGTAGTACTCGGGTGTGTATACTCAGTTTCAAAGGAATAACTGACTGAGTCTTTTGGAAGCATATATAATTTCTGAAATTTTATCAGACGATATTTCACTCTCGTTGGCACGGATGATACACATATAGTATAGGTGGCCATTCGTGTGCGAGGATACCGGCATACCCACATATCCGATCAGGCGACCTCAGTACCATCTAATACTTCCCGGTGCGAGGCTCGAATCTGGGTTGCATTACGAGCGTGCTAGCCACTGCGATAGTCGGACAGCCTCTTAGACCCCCGGCTTGGTCTACAAGATGATGCAAGCGACATAACCCAGTTTGAATGATACTACTTGGACTTGAACCTGCGTCAAGATCACAACACCACACGAGGTACGGTCAGTGAAGCTGCGACTCAGCATATTAGCCTGGTTATGAAGAACTGACGAAAGACTTGCATTCTCAAGTGAGTTTGCTCGTTAAATAACGCCATTAGTGTTACTATGATCAGTGTTATGTCACTTAGTTACCCACTAGACCAAAGTCTATCCCCTGAATCGATGACCTGGTCAGGCTATTTATAAGGGCACTTGCCTCTGACTTTATACAAACAGTGAACTTCTTACTCAGCATAATTTTATATTTTGTAATAAAACTAAGACGTCGGTTACGTCCCTTATACAATGTTTCGTCTTTTAGTAGTTGTGTAACAACTGCCTATAACTGCCCGAGAGGCGGGTATTCAGCAGTCGATTATAACTTGTCGAGTTGGTTATATATAAATTAATGGGTACCATAAACATACTACATCATAAAGATATATTGTGATGCGTGTGTCAACCAACTGTCAACAGTTATATTAACTCAGTACACAGCCAAATTAGAACAGATTTGCATAATTTACATCAAATAATCAAATCCGCCTACCTATCTCGACTGCAAACCATGTTCACGCAGTGAAATATATATATATATCTATACAGTGAAACCTGTGTTAGTGGTCACCTCCATTATGCAGCCAACCTGAATTAAGCAGCCAGTTTCAAGATTCCCAATGTCCGTATAGCCGAGAGAGTGCTATAACGTGAGTCCGTATAGCCGAGAGAGTGCTGTAACGTGAGTCCGTATAGCCGAGAGAGTGCTGTAACGTGAGTCCGTATAGCCGAGAGAGTGCTGTAACGTGAGTCCGTATAGCCGAGAGAGTGCTGTAACGTTGAGTCCGTATAGCCGAGAGTGCTGTAACGTTGAGTCCGTATAGCCGAGAGAATGCTGTAACGTTGAGTCCGTATAGCCGAGAGTGATATAACGTTGAGTCCGTATAGCCGAGATAGTGCTATAACGTTGAGTCCGTATAGCCGAGAGAGTGCTGTAAGTCCGTATAGCCGAGAGAGTGCTGTAACGTCCGTATAGCCGAGAGAGTGCTGTAACGTCCGTATAGCCGAGAGAGTGCTATAACGTCCGTATAGCCGAGAGAGTGCTATAACGGTCCGTATAGCCGAGAGAGTGCTGTAACGTCCGTATAGCGAGAGAGTGCTGTAACGTCCGTATAGCCGAGAGAGTGCTGTAACGTCCGTATAGCCGAGAGAGTGCTGTAACGTCCGTATAGCCGAGAGAGTGCTGTAACGTGAGTCCGTATAGCCGAGAGAGTGCTATAACGTGAGTCCGTATAGCCGAGAGAGTGCTATAAGTGCGTCCGTATAGCCGAGAGAGTGCTGTAACGTGAGTCCGTATAGCCGAGAGAGTGCTGTAACGTTGAGTCCGTATAGCCGAGAGAGTGCTGTAACGTGAGTCCGTATAGCCGAGAGAGTGCTATAACGTGAGTCCGTATAGCCGAGAGAGTGCTATAACGTTGAGTCCGTATAGCCGAGAGAGTGCTGTAACGTGAGTCCGTAGAGAGTGCTATAACGTGAGTCCGTATAGCCGAGAGAGTGCTGTAACGTGAGTCCGTATAGCCGAGAGAGTGCTGTAACGTGAGTCCGTATAGCCGAGAGAGTGCTATAACGTGAGTCCGTATAGCCGAGAGAGTGCTATAACGTCCGTATAGCCGAGAGAGTGCTGTAACGTCCGTATAGCCGAGAGAGTGCTGTAACGTCCGTATAGCCGAGAGAGTGCTGTAACGTCCGTATAGCCGAGAGAGTGCTGTAACGTCCGTATAGCCGAGAGAGTGCTACAACGTCCGTATAGCCGAGAGAGTGCTGTAACGTCCGTATAGCCGAGAGAGTGCTATAACGTCCGTATAGCCGAGAGAGTGCTACAACGTCCGTATAGCCGAGAGAGTGCTGTAACGTCCGTATAGCCGAGAGAGTGCTATAACGTGAGTCCGTATAGCCGAGAGAGTGCTGTAACGTCCGTATAGCCGAGAGAGTGCTACAACGTCCGTATAGCCGAGAGAGTGCTGTAACGTGAGTCCGTATAGCCGAGAGAGTGCTGTAACGTCCGTATAGCCGAGAGAGTGCTATAACGTCCGTATAGCTATGAATTTTGTAAAACTTCTGATGGTTTTGTATACGTGTTGTATTGTCCTTACATCTCTTATTCGCCAATAAACAGCTGAATAAACGCCTAACTGTATTCGCGAAGAAACATCTGAATAAACATCTCAATAAACACATGGCTGTGTATTCGCGAATAAACATCTGAATAAACACATGACTGTATATTCGCCAATAAACATATGAATAAACATCTGAATAAACACCTGAATGTGTATTCGCCAAAAAACATCTGAATAAACGCCTAACTGTGTATTCGCGAAGAAACATCTCAATAAACATCTAGGTGTGTATTCACGAATAAACATATGAATAAACATCTCAATAAACACCTGGCTGTGTATTCGCCAATACACATCTGAATAAACATATTGGTATGTATTCGCGAATAAACATCTGAATACACTCCTGGCTGTGTATTGTGTATTCGCCAATAAACATCTGAATAAACATCTGACTGTGTATTCGCGAACAAACATCTGAATAAACATCTGAATAAACATCTGAATAAACATCTGACTGTGTATTCGCCAATAAACATCTGAATAAACATCTGCATAAACATCTGAATAAACATCTCAATAAACATCTGAATAAACATCTGAATAAACATCAGAATGTGTATTCGCGAATAAACATCTGAATAAACATCTAGGTATGTATTCGTGAAAAAACATCTGAATAAACATCTGAATAAACATCTGACTGTGTATTCGCGAATAAGCATCTGAATAAACATCTGGCTGTGTATTGTTTATTCGCCAATAAACATCTGAATAAACATTTGAATACACACCTGTATGTGTATTCGCCAATACACATCTGAATAAACATCTGAATAAACACTTGGCTGTGTATTCGCGAATAAACATCTGAATAAACATCTGGCTGTGTATTGTTTATTCGCCAATAAACATCTGAATAAACATCTGAATACACACCTGTCTGTGTATTCGCCAATACACATCTGAATAAACATATTGGTAGGTATTCGCGAATACACATCTGAATAAACATCTGAATAAACATACGACTGTGTATTCGCCAATAAACATCTGAATAAACATCTGAACAACACCTGGCTGTATATTCGCCAATAAACATCTGAATAAACATCTGAATAAACACATGGTTGTGTATTCGCCAATAAACATCTGAATAAACATCTGAATAAACACATGGTTGTGTATTCGCCAATAAACATCTGAATAAACATATTGGTATGTATTCGCGAATAAACATCTGAATAAACATCTGAATAAACATACGACTGTGTATTCGCCAATAAACATCTGAATAAACATCTGACCAACACATGGCTGTATATTCGCTAATAAACATCTGAATAAACATCTAGGTATGTAGTCGCGAATAAACATCTGAATAAACATCTGAATAAACATCTGACTGTGTGTTCGCGAATAAACATCTGAATAAACATCTGAATAAACATCTGACTGTGTATTCGCCAATAAACATCTGAATAAATATATGTATACACGCATGGCTGTGTATTCGCCAATAAACATCTAGGTATGTATTCGCCAATAAACATCTGAATAAACATATGTATACACGCATGGCTGTGTATTCGCCAATAAACATCTAGGTATGTATTCGCGAATAAACATCTGAATAAACATCTAGGTATGTATTCGCGAATAAACATCTGAATAAACATCTCAATAAACATCTAGGTATGTATTCGCGAATAAACATCTGCATAAACATCTGAATAAACATCTAGGTATGTATTCACGAATAAACATCTCAATAAACATCTCAATAAACATCTAGGTATGTATTCGCGAATAAACATCTGAATAAACATCTGAATAAACACATGGCTGTGTATTCGCCAATAAACATCTGAATAACCATCTACCATCTACAAGCCAACTTCACAGACTGCAATCAGACATCAGCAATATTGAATACGACGGAGTGACGTTCCCTTAATGTTGGTACTGTGTCTGTTATAAACAGGAACATGTTATCAATCTGGTTATGAATGGAGTGTTGTGATTTACGTTTATTTATCGTCGCTACCGGTTACCCATATGAGCGACGCCTCTTGAAGAGATTAGTAATTTTAGATTTTGGAGGATAGTGCATGATACAGACAGAGACCCATTCCAGAGTTTCCTCTGGTTCTTTTACGTGCACAGTGTAAAGCACCGACACGAGACCTAGGTTTAAAGTCCCATCTGAAAGACTGTTAATTTTAGTATAGTCAGACGGATGGAGTGCTATTTGCCTATCGTATATATTATATCTAGACAATGCGTCAAACACCTCTTATAATCTGTATGTTACCCGTAATGCGATGGAAGTATACCTAACGTATCATCAGAATGCCCAGAAACTTGCCAACGTATAAATCTATGCATAAAAGCACCGCACCATTTTTACAATGTCGTATATATATATGAGAACTAAAAAGTGTTTCGTTTCGACAAGATTTAGTTTATACAAATTTATTTTAACTCGATTGCGAAACAAGTTCTTATAACTTATATTAATCACTCTCGAGACCTCATTCTTGGTGGAATCCATCGCCATGAGGGAGAGAGAAGAGGCAACGTAGAATTTAGATGCCTTGCCTAAGGGCACAATCGTAACGGCTCCAGCGGGGCTCGAACTCCAGGCCTTTCGTACCTGAAGCGAACGCGCATCCACTGCGCTAAAGCAGAGCACACAAGTTTCAAATGCATATATTCACATTTCGTACAGGACGCATGTTTGGCACCGAGTAACGTGCTGCGTGCCCCGCCCTTCCACCCCTCAACCGGAAACTTTAATCTGCAGGCATATTTATATTGTAATATGGTGTCATTTTTAAACATGCCCAGAACTGGGGAGACATATATGGACCAAGCTTCTTTATTAGGATAATTTCAGCCTTGGCTATCCTTTATCGTACAAGAACCACTTGTCTTACCAATGGGATTCGTTGAGGTAATAATGATATATGCGCCTGTACGTCCAGGCGTATGTCAGGATATATATAGCAAATTAGTTATCTCTTGCGCCAGAATGTGTCACATGTCCGAAATTGTGTCCACTATTATGAAGAACCTATACAAAATATATGCATACACTATGGGTTGCATGTATCTCTGAAGCAAAAGTTCCGTGGAATACGGTGCTTAAGCTAAATTTGTTACGAAATTTACATTTCCCCCACAGTTAGTTGCCATATCTTTGCATTCTTTGTTTACATAAGAATGATACGATGTAGAACCTAAAATGATACAATATCAGCGTTACGCGCGAAAATGCTGTGTATACCTCACCGTGATTATGGTAAACCGCTTGCGTGGACCTTGCATGTTCCCTGGGCATGCTTAGCCGACTTAAGCGGTTGAGCTTGCATGTTCCCTCGGCATGCTTAGCCGACTTAAGCGGTTGACCTTGCATGTTCCCTCGGCATGCTTAGCCGACGTAAGCGGTTGACCTTGCATGTTTCCTGGGCATGCTTAGCCGACTTAAGTGGTTGACCTTGCATGTTTCCTGGGCATGCTTAGCCGACTTAAGTGGTTGACCTTGCATGTTTCCTAAGCATGCTTAGCCGACTTAAGTGGTTGACCTTGCATGTTTCCTGGGCATGCTTAGCCGACTTAAGCGGTTGACCGTGCATGTTTCCTGGGCATGCTTAGCCGATTTAAGCGGTTGACCAGTATGCATGTGAGGTACCTTGCTCAAAGACACTACATACCTGCCCTGACATAGTATCGAATCCGGTACCCTTCGATTCCAAAAATCAGACGTTCTACCACCGGATCAAGGACGCTACACTAAGCATACTCTGGCGATATAGAGCTCAAAGTAAAGTATCTAATCCAGATATAGCCACTTACTTGTGTGTCCTAACGTTAGAAACAATGTGATAACTGACAATAACGAAGTGTATCCCATCTTCTTCAACCCACAGTAATGCTGTTCCTATGTGAACTATATACAGTGTTCAGATATATACATACTGAATAGATAAACATAAGCAAATATATACGGATGTGTCTGATGTTAAAAATACAGTCGAACTTATGTAACACAGTACCTCCAAAGAAAACATGTCCGTAAATAGACACAGCACTTTGCATGTTTGTCTCTGAATACATCCCATCAGCGGCGCCCGCGGCTCAGTGGTAGAGCGTCGGTTTGGTATACACGGCCCCGGGTTCGATACTCAGTCAGTCACGGCACAATTGTAGTGTCCTTGAGCAAGGCACCTCACACACATTGTTCAGTACGTATTAACCACTTAGATCGTCTAAGCCTGTCCAGGAAAACATGTCGGGGTCCTCACAAGGTGTTTGACATAAATGGAAAATAGAACAGGAAGAACCCGGGCGCCCCTACGTGTAGTATCTCTAACAAGGACTGGCACCATCGACCTTCCGCAAACCAGCTGGATAGCTTCATCATATGCTATAATTAGACCCCCCCCCCAATGTGAGTCGAACCAACAGCGGGGGAGCATGTGATTTGAAGCCAACAACCGTAACCACCAGGACAAGAATCTACCATCAAACCATTATCGAAGCATTTTAATCTCTGACCACCGGTCACTAAAGACCGTTTTCCAAGTTCCCCGTGGATAGAGGTTTAACTGTATAGCCAATTTAACTGTACTGTCATATTGACCAATGGAATGCAGCGTAGTACGTGTATGGCCAATGGAATGCAGCGTGCTGCGTGTTTGACTTAATTTTTATCACAAAGGTCAGGAAATAAAAAGTAGTTCCTAATTTAATTATCAAAATCAATTAATAATAATGACAAATATGTGATTATTCAACAGTCCTCGCTTGTGATTTGTTTTTGTCAGTTTCTTCAAAACAGTCATGAACTACTTTATTTCATAATTTGCTTCAAAATCGTGACATCATAAAAACTCATGACTTCACATTGAAGTGTATATGTCTGGCTTTATTAGAGACGATTGATACAATGATGGATAGCTTTTGACATTTAAGATATCAGTTGAAGTAATGGCAAAAATTTGCCCCGCATAAACTGTTAGAGCGTATGGAAAATTAATGGCCTGATGGGAAATCAAAATGGTTGCTTATAGAGGCATGCTTGTAATGTGTTGTCTATATTTGGAGGTGATATTCAGCTCAGACTGTACAACTTCGTTCATTTGTCTGAACAAAAGACATACGAAACATATCCATGCATACTCCAGAAATAAATCTGATTTTTACAGAGAGTTTGCAAAGGTGGCGCCTGTTATACGTTTATTTATGGTCGCTACCGGTTGCCCATATGAGCGACGCCTCGCGAAGAGATTAGTCATTTTAGATTTTTGGAGATTGTGCAATGATACAGACAGAGTCTTCCCTGGTTCTTTTATGTACACGGTGTAAAGCACCGACACGATAACTTGGTTTAAAGTCCCATCTGAAAGACTGTTAATTTTATTAGGGTCAGACGGGGGATCGAACCTGCGATCCCTGGAATACCAGTCCAACGTGTTAACCACTGGACTACATATCCGTCTGTAACAAAGGAGGCATGTGGTTGATACTGCTTATATGCCCCCTTTCTGAACAGGCCAAGTGAAGGCAACATGGCAATATCGGTTGGCAAGCATGCAAGGCGTTCCACAGTACTATACTGACAGACATGCAAGGCATTCCACAGTCCTGTATTGTCAGGCATGCAAGGCGTTCCACCGTACTGTACTGGCAAGCATGCAAGGCGTTCCACAGTACTGGCAGGCATGCTAGGCGTTCCACAGTACTGTACTGGCAGGTATGCAAGGCGTTCCACAGTACTGGTAGGCATGCAAGGCGTTCCACAGTACTGGTAGGCATGCAAGGCGTTCCATAGTACTGTACTGGCAGGCATGCAAGGCGTTCCACAGTACTGTACTGGCAGGCATGCAAGGCGTTCCACAGTACTGTACTGGCAGGCATGCAAGACGTTCCACAGTTACTGTACTGGCAAACTACAAGGCGTTCCATAGTACTGTACTGGCAAGCATGCAAGGCGTTCCACATACTGTACTGGCAGTATGCAAGGCGTTCCACAGTAGTATGGCAGGCATGCAAGGCGTCCACAGTACTGGTATGGCATGCATGAGACGTTCCACATTGTACTGGCAAACATACAATGCGTTCCATAGTACTGTACTGGCAAGCATGCAGGTTACAGTACTGTACTGCAGGCATGCAAGGCGTTCCACAGTACTGTATTGGCAGGCATGCAAGGCGTTCCACAGTACTGTCTGGCAGGATGCTAGGCGTTTCCACGTCTGTACTGGCAGGGCATGCAAGGCGTTCCACGTATGTACTGGCAAGCATACAACGTTCCACAGTACTGTACTGGCAAGCATGCAAGGCGTTCCACCGTACTGGCAGGCATGCAAGGCGTTCCATAGTACTGTACTGGCAGGTATGCAAGGCGTTCCACATTGTACTGGCAGGCATGCAAGGCGTTCCACAGTACTGTTGGCAAGCATGCAAGGCGTTCCACAGTACTGGCAAGCATGCAAGGCGTTCCACAGTACTGGCAGGCATGCTAGGCGTTCCACAGTACTGTACTGGCAGGTATGCAAGGCGTTCCACAGTACTGGTAGGCATGCAAGGCGTTCCACAGTACTGGTAGGCATGCAAGGCGTTCCATAGTACTGTACTGGCAGGCATGCAAGGCGTTCCACAGTACTGTACTGGCAAACATACAAGGCGTTCCACAGTACTGTACTGGCAGCATACACGGCGTTCCACAGTACTGTACTGGCAAGCATACAAGGCGTTCCCCACAGTACTGTACTGGCAAGTATGCAGGCATTCCACAGTACTATACTGGCAAACATACAAGCGTTCCACAGTACTGTACTGGCAAACATGCAAGGCGTTCCACAGTACTATACTGGCAAACATACAAGGCGTTCCACAGTACTATACTGGCAAACATACAAGGCGTTCCACAGTACTGTACTGGCAAGCATGCAAGGCGTTCCACAGTACTGTACTGGCAGGCATGCAAGGCGTTCCACTGTACTGTACTGTACTGGCAGGCATGCAAGGCGTTCCACACAGTACTGTACTGGCAGGCATGCAAGGCGTTCCACAGTACTGTACTGGCAGGCATGCAAGACGTTCCACAGTACTGTACTGGCAGGCATGCAAGGCGTTCCACTGTACTGTACTGGCAAGCATGCAAGTCGTTTCACAGTACTGTACTGGCAGGCATGCAAGGCGTTCCACTGTACTGTACTGACAAGCATGCAAGGCGTTTCACAGTACTGTACTGGCAGGCATGCAAGATGTTCCACAGTACTGTTCTGGCAAACATGCAAGGCGTTCCACAGTACTGTACTGGCAAGCATGCAATGCGTTTCACAGTACTGTACTAGCAAGCATACAAGGCGTTCCGCAGTACTGTACTGGCAAGCATACAAGGCGTTCCGCAGTACTGTACTGGTAGGCATGCAAGGCGTTCAGCAGTACTGTACTGGCAGGCATGCAAGATGTTCCACAGTACTGTACTGGCAAGCATACAAGGCGTTCCGCAGTACTGTACTGGCAATCATGCAAGGCGTTCCACAGTGTACTAGCAAGCATGCAATATGTTCCGCAGTACTGTACTAGCAAGCATACAAGGCGTTCCACAGTACTGTACTGGCAAGCATACAAGGCGTTCCGCAGTACTGTACTGGCAAGCATGCAAGGCGTTCCGCAGTACTGTACTGGCAGGCATGCAAGATGTTCCGCAGTACTGTACTAGCAAGCATACAAGGCGTTCCGCAGTACTGTACTGGCAGGCATGCAAGATGTTCCACAGTACTGTACTGGCAAGCATACAAGGCGTTCCGCAGTACTGTACTGGCAAGCATGCAATGCATTCCGTAGTTAGATAACTCAACAGGTGACGAACCGATATCTGAATCAGCTCGATAACTCAACAGGTGACGAACCGAAATCTGAATCAGTTAGATAACTCAACAGGTGACGAACCGAGATCTGAATCAGTTAGATAACTGAGATCTGAATCAGTTCGATAACTCAACAGGTGACGAACCGAAATCTGAATCAGTTAGATAACTGAGATCTGAATCAATTAGATAAATCAACAGGTGAGGAACCGAAATCTGAATCAGTTAGATAACTCAACAGGTGACGAACCGAAATCTGAATCAGTTAGATAACTGAGATCTGAATCAATTAGATAAATCAACAGGTGAGGAACCGAAATCTGAATCAGTTAGATAACTCAACAGGTGATGAACCGAAATCTGAATCAGTTAGATAACTGAGATCTGAATCAATTAAATAACTCAACAGGTGACGAACCGAGATCTGAATCACTTAGATAACTCAACAGGTGACGAAACGAGATCTGAATCAGTTAGATAACTCAACAGGTGACGAACCGAGATCTGAATCCGACAATATCATATAGATACTATTACATACGCAAAGTTTCGAATCAATCTACGGCTGCACCACCTCTGCAACCCTAGACAACCATGGTTGTGGGTATAACGCCGATAAGTAAGTGCTCGCCAATACAATGACACCGATATATCAAATGCTGTGTGTTATTGGTTGTCCACCTCACGCCATTTGTTTAGTGCGATATCCTCGGAGTCGGCATCCGCTGAGATCGCACTTTTTTAAATGAAAGATCTGTTTGATCTGATTGTTTGCTTTCTTTTTTGGTGTTAAATTATATATTGGTGTTAAATTATTTGTTGGTGTTAAATTATTTGTTGGTGTTAAATTATTTATTGTTATTTGTTGGTGTTAAATTATTTATTGGTGTTAAATTATTTGTTGGTGTTAAATTATTTATTGGTGTTAAATTATTTATTGGTGTTAAATTATTTGTTGGTGTTAAATTCACACAAACAGCTTAAGCCATATGGCGCTATCCAGCTATTATTGGAGAAGGAAGACCGAATTGCTCCTCCGAGCTGTATTTCTGGCACTGACAGGCGCCCAGGTAGAACCAACGACCTTCCATAAGTCAGCTGGATAACTTCTTCACTTGAAATAATTCGACACCCAAGTGTAATTCGAACATATGTACAATGATGAGGGGCGCGTGATTTGACTTAACCCTTTCCCTCATAGTAGCACCTCTTTACGCCATTACCAATACGACCTACACTGACAATCTAGGTGCCAAACTAATGTTCATAATAAGGGCCAGAATCTCCTGTAGTCCCTGTAATGGGAGGTGGGATAGATATGGCGACTACTAACCACTGCATGATAGCTAAATGGCTGTCGTTTTGTATGGAGATATAATAGTATATTAATCTAAATCTCTATGGAGGAACGGGTTAAAAGCCCTTAACAACTCGGAGTAGAAAGCAAGTGTATTTGATATGTATTGTAAGTGTGTGTGTCAACTGTGCATAGACAGTGTACATTGACCTGTTGCTTTAGAGAGTATACGAATATTCATACGCCATATGATTGACAATAAGTAACTGCTGAACAATGATAATTGCCATCCACTCCGTCTCGAGTAGGCTACATAAACGATGGTCCATATAATCATAATTTATATTACCCATATTAATGTGCTAGATAGTCGTAAGCAAGTAGTAGATGACACAGACTGTTGGATCCGCACCAAATACATTTGTAAATTATGAACTTTAATACCAGAAGTAAAATAAGGAGCGATGTAATTCAGAAAGAATGCAATGTCATTACGAGACCGCCCCCGTCATTGTGAGACCGCCCCCGTCATTGCGAGACCGCCACCGTCATTGCGAGACCCCCCCGTCATTGCGAGACCGCCCCCGTCATTACGAGACCGCCCCCGTCATTGCGAGACCGCCACCGTCATTGCGAGACCGCCTCTCCGTCATTACGAGACCGCCACCGTAATTACGAGACCGCCACCGTCATTGCGAGACCGCCATCGTCATTGCGAGACCGCCCCCGTCATTGCGAGACCGCCATCGTCATTGCGAGACCGCCCCCGTCATTGCGAGACCGCCCCCGTCATTACGAGATTGACACCGTCATTACGAGATTGACACCGTCATTGCGAGATCGCCCCCGTCATTGCGAGACCACCTCTCCGTCATTGCGAGACCGCCCCCGTCATTGCGAGACAGCCACCGTCATTGCGAGACAGCCACCGTCATTGCGAGACAGCCACCGTCATTGCGAGACAGCCACCGTCATTACGAGACCGCCACCGTAATTACGAGACCGCCATCGTCATTGCGAGACCGCCCCCGTCATTGCGAGACCGCCATCGTCATTGCGAGACCGCCCCCGTCATTGCGAGACCGCCCCCGTCATTGCGAGACCGCCTCTCCATCATTGCGTGACCGCCTCTCTGTCATTGCGAGACCGCCCCCGTCATTGCGAGACCGCCCCCGTCATTACGAGATTGACACCGTCGCAATGACGGAGATGCGGTCTCGCAATGACGGAGATGCGGTCTCGCAATGACGGAGATGCGGTCTCGCAATGACGGTGGCGGTCTCGCAATGACGGGGGCGGCCTCGCAATGACGGTGGCGATCTCGTAATGACGGTGGCTGTCTCGCAATGACGGTGGCTGTCTCGCAATGACGGTGGCTGTCTCGCAATGACGGTGGCTGTCTCGCAATGACGGTGGCTGTCTCGCAATGACGGTGGCTGTCTCGCAATGACGGTGGCTGTCTCGCAATGACGGTGGCTGTCTCGCAATGACGGAGAGGTGGTCTCGCAATGACGGGGGCGATCTCGCAATGTCATTGCGAGACCGCCTCTCCGTCATTGCGAGACCGCCACCGTCATTGCGAGACCGCCTCCGCCATTACGAGACCGCCTCCGTCATTACCAGACCGCATGCGTCATTGCCAGACCGCATGCGTCATTGAGAAACCGCCTCCTTCATTGCGAGAAAAATGCCATTGCTGTATTAGCTGTGTCGCCATTCACCCCTTCCTTCTTGTTCTGTATGTTACTATATGAATTCAACACCAAAAAGCAAATTTGTCAATTTAGCTAAATATATTTATTTAGCAACAAGTGAAAGAAATGATATTAATTAAATAAATGAATGTTACTACTTGTATAATAATGATTTGTGAGACACCGAATACCAATTATATTGTTAAACAACAATGTATTTCGTAAATGTTAATGCTATGCTTACTCATACCTTATATCGCATGCTTTTCTGTAAACTGTATGTAACCGCCAATCATGTTTCTTTGCGATGGACATGTACATGTTTATACCAATAACAACTTTGACTTGACTTGTATTTAGCAGATGCCGATGTTTTTATTCCGTGCCAGCTGTGTGATAACCCGACACCATTTTAAAAATACAAAGGTAACATGACAACAGTTGTTAAAGTATACACCGGTTGTTGTTTTATCTGCCGATTGCAAAAACATCTCTCGTAACAAGACATAATCGCGTATAAAAATATTTAACAAATATAATGTTTGTTTATTCGAACGTCACTCTTATTGAATGGGCTGGTCATTTCTGACGTTAGTACTAGACTCCTGGTGGAATATGTATATATGAATACGAATAATAAAGTTGAAGTTATAAAACTATGCAAATATATTAAATGTATACTTTCAAGATAAAGACTATATGTTTAAAGATAAATAAATAAACTTTCATTTTTCTCCGATAATACGCAGAATGCGTCGACGTAAATTTTAATTATACTTTAGTTTGTTTAGATAAAGAACAGTTATAATAATATTATATGAAAATAATGGTACACGTATTATAAGGTAGCGTAAAATACTGACGCTCGACCATGTTTAGCTAACTTGTACATGTGCAGTGGAGATATACTATATTACATTAAACAATAGTCGTGTACATGTTTGTGATTGTTATATAATTATGCATAAGTATGGTAGTACAATTATGAGCCTCGTGTATTGTATTGATTGTAATACCTCATTTATTCATGTATGTCATGAAATGAGAGAGTAAAAGATATTTGACTTGAACACCAGTATTTCCATTAATAATCAGGTATGAAGGTCTCCTTATGTTTCGCTCTGATAATAATAATAATAATAGTAATAATAATAATAATAATAATAGTTTGAGCAGTTACGGGTGTGCCATTTGGGAAGGCATTTAAATTCCACGTTGCCTCTTCTCTCGAGGTCTCGAGAGCGATTTAACTAATGTTGTAAGAATTTGATTCGCAATCGAGCTAAAATACATGTACATGTACTATAAATGTCTTATATGTCCCTATATGTATATTTGTACATACTTAATAACTTGTGAATTGAAATCATTTGTCATAGCTAATGGTATATTGTATACCGTTAACGATTGTTAATAATTATAATTTAAAGATTAAGGTGACGTATAGGTCCACTGGGCCGGGTGCTATAGTAATATTATATAATTATTGTAATATTGTATATATGAACGCACATGTCACTATAATAAAACAATTCTTATCTTATCTTACATGTGTATAGACTACCATCCCTAATGCGATTTTCAAATAATATCGTGAATTGTGAAGAACGGAACCTCACCATTGACTGTTATATTTATAAAGACTTTATTTAACGAGAGAACTCATTTAATAAGTTAATCTACCATGAGACCCTCAACATAAATTATATACACATCAAATGATAGGACTATAAGTGAAAACTGCATATTGGATTTTTTTAAAGTTTATTTAACGTCGCTACCGGTTTCCCATTTGAGCGACGGGCAGTTTACCTAACAACACCTATTGTAATTATATAGTAATAACCATAGTATATATACTATGTTATGGAACATGATGATATATAAAAATGTCTAACAGAGTAGAAAAGGGGGAATGAGACAATAAATGACATTGATCTATATAACAATGTGCAGATATCACTTACAGGGGTAGCTTGAAATAGTATGAAATCTACTTAAAGGCGATAAGGCTCGGTTTGTAGGTGTTTGGTGTAAATTGTATAAACTGCATACATGTGTTGTGCAACCATGTGCAATGCATCATGTAATTGTTTACCTATGTGTTGTGGAACCATGTACAATGCATCATGTAATTGTTTACCTATGTGTTGTGGAACCATGTACAATGCATCATGTAATTGTTTACTTATGTGTTGTGGAACCATGTACAATGCATGATGTAATTGTTTACCTATGTGTTGTGGAACCATGTACAATGCATGATGTAATTGTTTACCTATGTGTTGTGGAACCATGTACAATGCATCATGTAATTGTTTACCTATGTGTTGTGGAACAATGTACAATGCATCATGTAATTGTTTACCTATGTGTTGTGGAACCATGTACAATGCATCATGTAATTGTTTACCTATGTGTTGTGGAACAATGTACAATGCATCATGTAATTGTTTACCTATGTGTTGTGGAACCATGTACAATGCATCATGTAATTGTTTACCTATGTGTTGTGGAACCATGTACAATGCATCATGTAATTGTTTACCTATGTGTTGTGGAACCATGTACAATGCATCATGTAATTGTTTACTTATGTGTTGTGGAACCATGTACAATGCATCATGTAATTGTTTACTTATGTGTTGTGGAACCATGTACAATGCATCATGTAATTGTTTACTTATGTGTTGTGGAACCATGTACAATGCATCATGTAATTGTTTACTTATGTGTTGTGGAACAATGTACAATGCATCATGTAATTGTTTACTTATGTGTTGTGGAACAATGTACAATGCATCATGTAATTGTTTACTTATGTGTTGTGGAACAATGTACAATGCATCATGTAATTGTTTACTTATGTGTTGTGGAACAATGTACAATGCATCATGTAATTGTTTACCTATGTGTTGTGGAACCATGTACAATGCATCATGTAATTGTTTACCTATGTGTTGTGGAACCATGTACAATGCATCATGTAATTGTTTACCTATGTGTTGTGGAACCATGTACAATGCATGATGTAATTGTTTACCTATGTGTTGTGGAACCATGTACAATGCATCATGTAATTGTTTACCTATGTGTTGTGGAACCATGTACAATGCATCATGTAATTGTTTACCTATGTGTTGTGGAACCATGTACAATGCATCATGTAATTGTTTACCTATGTGTTGTGGAACCATGTACAATGCATCATGTAATTGTTTACTTATGTGTTGTGGAACAATGTGCAATGCATCATGTAATTGTTTACTTATGTGTTGTGGAACAATGTATAATGCATCATGTAATTGTTTACTTATGTGTTGTGGAACAATGTATAATGCATCATGTAATTGTTTACTTATGTGTTGTGGAACAATGTATAATGCATCATGTAATTGTTTACTTATGTGTTGTTAATGTGCGATTAGTTCCTGTTTTTGGTTTCTATGTATTTGCATGTGTGGCGTTAGTGGCCCAGTAGTAGAGCATCTGATTTTGGAATACAACGGTCCCGGGTTCGATACTCGGTCAGACCACGTATGTAGTGTCATTGAGCAAGGTACCTCACACACATTGTTCAATATGTCGGTCCCTGCAAGAGGTTTGCCATTAATAGAACATACATACATGTATAATATCACTTCACATGGGTAATACTCTCGTTGTATGCATAACTGATATGCTTATCTCTTTCCCTCATAGAAGCACCTCTTGACGTCATTACCAATACGACATACATTGACAATGTAGTAGCCAAACCAATGTTCATTATAAAGGCCAGAATCTCGTGTAATCCCAGTAATATCTATGGAGGTGGGATAGATATGGCTACTACTTATCCACTGCATGCTAGCTAAATGGCTATCGTTTGTATGGAGATATAATAGTATATTAACATAAATCTCTATGGAGGAAAGGGTTAAATGGCTGTCGTTTGTATGGAGATATAATAGTATATTAACCTAAATCTCTATGAAGGAAAGGGTTAAATGGCTGTTGTTTGTATGGAGATATAATAGTATATTAACCTAAATCTCTATGAAGGAAAGGGATAAATGGCTGTCGTTTGTATGGAGATATAATAGTATATTAACCTAAATCTCTATGGAGGAAAGGGTTAAATCAAATCAAATAATATGTATTCCATAATACAAGTGTGTTCTATTGTTCCTCTACATGGCTTACAATACATGCATCGACGTGTTGTAAACAGTTTCAAACTCGACCTAAAGTCATGTGATTTGTTGAGCCAGGAACCTACATCCATTCGGAAAGTTGGAGACCTATAGTGTGATGCTGGAGAACAATATCATATTCTCCATCCTTCTTCATATCAACCATAGTCATTATTTAACTAGCCGACAGCTCATCAACTTATCATATCATACATAGAGGTTCAAATCGTCCACATCCCACTCCGTAAGTGGACGCATTAACCACTAAGGTGGAGTCGTGATAGCGCAGTAGATATGTGTTCGCTTCAGGTGCGGAAGGTCCGGAGTTCGAGCCCCGCTGGAGCCGTTACGAGTGTGCCCTTAGGCAAGGCATTTAATTTCCACGTTGCCTCTTCTTTCTCCCTCGTGGCGATGGATTCCATCAGGAATGAGGTCTCGAGAGTGATTAATATAAGTTGTAAGAACTTGTTTCGCAATCGAGCTAAATTAAATTTGTATAAACTAACCAATAAGGCAACGCAGACGATGAAAAACAAAATGCAGTGAAAATGTAGTTATGCATTGCACCCATGTCCCAGTGTTTAATGACAAGTCCGCCTCCGTGGTCGAGTGGTTAAGGTCGCTGACTTGTGTACCACTGTAACCTATCATCATTGATGGTCACGGGTTCGAGCCCCGCTCAGGCCGTGTCTCATTTATATGACAAAGTTGGCAGTTTCTTACGGAGGTTGGTGCACCCAAGTACTGGTTAACCGCTGGAGCCTGCCCAGGAAAGGTGTTGTTAAGTAAACTCCCCGCCTGCGATATAACCCAAAATGGTGCTGATGCAGGCGTAAAACCAGAAATATAACATATTAATGACAAAGTGCAAAGCGTGATTCGAAGAATCACGGTAGCGTCGATATTATTTATGATATGTCTTGCCGACTCAAAATAAAATTTATCTTATCTTATTATTATAGATCCGACCTAACTTCGAATCGCTCCCATGTTAATTTATATTTTGGGTTTTACGCCTGCATCAGCACCATTTTGGGCTATATGGCCGGCGGGAAGTTTACCTAACAACACCTTTCCTGGGCAGGCTACAGCGGTTAACCTGTACCAACCTCCGTAAGAAACTGCCAACTTTTTCATATAAATGAGACACGGCCTGAGCGGGGCTCGAACCCGTGATGATAGGTTACAGTGGTATACAAGTCAGCGACCTTAATTAACCACTCGACCACGTAGGCGGACACTCCCATGTTAAAGAAAAGTAAGTGTTAGATAAATAGAACGATCAGTTTACATGTACAACCGTTTATTTTCATATAAATCCAATTGTACATCACATATAGACAAAAACAAAGGTTGATGTTACTTTAGTATCACAGATACAATAACGTAATATATTTATTATAAATATAATAAAGAAAACAAAAGAAACAAATTTAATAAAGAAAAGCTTACAATAAAATATTTAATAATATACAAAACAGAAACAAAATGAAAGTCCCTAACTACGTTGAAAAACTATATGTCTAGTTAAAGTTTTAATGGAATTTGTCAAGTCAAATAGTCGAGTCAAATATCTTTTATTCTCTCATGACCTACATGAATAAATGAGGTTTTACAATCAATACAATACATGAGGCTCATAATATTACTAACATAATTATACATATATAACAATGATAAACCTTTGCATGACTATGGTTCATGGTTCAGTGTAGAATAGTACATCGCCACTGCAAATGTATAAGTTAGCTAGCTAACATGCCGGAGCGTCAACATTTTACGCTACGTTATGTGTGTAGTTAACTTATATACATAATATAACTGTTCTATTCTAAACGAACTAAAGTATAAGTAAAATTTACATTGCCACATTCTGCGTATTAACTGAGAAAAATGAAACTTCATTTATTTTATTTTTTGTCCCAGTAGCACCTAGGGTAAATCACTATTTACAGTTATTGGTGATTTTGTATTTTAAATATTAATAACTGTTCGTTTGTTTGTAATACGCCTTCATCAACAGCATGTTGGGCTATATCGCCGGCTGAACGTTTACCTAACAACGCCTTTCATTGGCAATCTAGCTCCAGCGGTTAACCAGTGCACCAACTGCGTAAGAAACTTGCCAATAGTTTCATATAAAGAGACACGGCTTAGTCAGCGACCTTAATCACTCGACCACGGATGTGGATTTATATCAATATTATGTTATGTTATATTTGGATGTGGACATATATCATTAAAGGATTACAATTGAATATAATGATTGTATCGATATAACATGGTGTACACGCATAGGAATATACAATATCCAGTTGTAATAACCAAATACAATTAAGATAGCATACAATGTTCGCACATTTGTCATTAAATTTAGCGTAAAATGTTGTGTAGTTCGTCATTACATTTAGCATAAAATGATCGCACGTTTGTAGTATGTCATTAAATTTAGCGTAAAAGTGTTCAACATGTGTACGCCTTGCTATTGCTATTAAAATGTAGATACTACATTTGCGATGCGACTGGGGGATTTGATGGGACACGAACGACTGGCATGAATACATACAGTGTAGATAATATACAGCATTACAATAACATAACATAACACAGAAAACAACTTCGAAAAAATATAAAACTGAAAAAACCCCAATCATTTGCCATTACTATTGCTCGAGTTATTGCTAGCAATGTTGTAAATTTCACGAATCGAGAAATATTGGTAAATTACTGCAGCTTCAATACTCTAATAGAGCATCAATATACGTCACTGTGAAGCATTACACAATAACTTCACCAATAACACGCTGGCAATAACATAATTTTGATATTCGGCAGCTTACAGCACGGACTAAAATGCCAATTACGGACGGGAAATGTTGGCATCAAATTCACAAAATGCAGCGCCAGTATTTTATTGTTGTCGCAATTGGCCCGGTGCAATTAACATGACCCCGATGGGATGATAGCTCCTCCCACTAGTCACGTGATGAGAATTTTCTAGACACCGATACTCGTGATAAGGTGGATAGGTGTTTGTTATATTGGTTCCCTGTATTACTGTGGTTTCCTTTGTTATATTGGTTCCCTGTATTACTGTGGTTTCCTGTGTTATATTGGTTCCCTGTATTACTGTGGTTTCCTTTGTTATATTGGTTCCCTGTATTACTGTGGTTTCCTTTGTTATATTGGTTCCCTGTATTACTGTGGTTTCCTTTGTTATATTGGTTCCCTGTATTACTGTTGTTTCCTTTGTTATATTGGTTCCCTGTATTAGTGTGGTTTCCTTTGTTATATTGGTTCCATGTATTACTGTGGTTTCCTTTGTTATATTGGTTCCCTGTATTACTGTTGTTTCCTTTGTTATATTGGTTCCCTGTATTACTGTGGTTTCCTTTGTTATATTGGTTCCCTGTATTACTGTGGTTTCCTTTGTTATATTGGTTCCCTGTATTACTGTGGTTTCCTTTGTTATATTGGTTCCCTGTATTAGTGTGGTTTCCTTTGTTATATTGGTTCCATGTATTACTGTGGTTTCCTTTGTTATATTGGTTCCCTGTATTACTGTGGTTTCCTTTGTTATATTGGTTCCCTGTATTACTGTTGTTTCCTTTGTTATATTGGTTCCCTGTATTACTGTGGTTTCCTTTGTTATATTGGTTCCCTGTATTACTGTTGTTTCCTTTGTTATATTGGTTCCCTGTATTACTGTTGTTTCCTTTGTAATATTGGTTCCCTGTATTACTGTGGTTTCCTGTGTTATATTGGTTCCCTGTATTACTGTTGTTTCCTTTGTTATATTGGTTCCCTGTATTACTGTGGTTTCCTTTGTTACATTGGTTCCATGTATTACTGTGGTTTCCTTTGTTATATTGGTTCCCTGTATTACTGTAGTTTCCTTTGTTATATTGGTTCCCTGTATTACCGTGGTTTCCTTTGTTATATTGGTTCCCTGTATTACTGTTGTTTCCTTTGTTATATTGGTTCCCTGTATTACTGTTGTTTCCTTTGTTATATTGGTTCCCTGTATTACTGTAGTTTCCTTTGTTATAATGGTTCCCTGTATTACTGTGGTTTCCTTTGTTATATTGGTTCCCTGTATTACTGTGGTTTCCTTTGTTATATTGGTTCCCTGTATTACTGTTGTTTCCTTTGTTATATTGGTTCCCTGTATTACTGTTGTTTCCTTTGTTATATTGGTTCCCTGTATTACTGTGGTTTCCTTTGTTATATTGGTTCCCTGTATTACTGTGGTTTCCTTTGTTATATTGGTTCCCTGTATTACTGTGGTTTCCTTTGTTATATTGGTTCCCTGTATTACTGTGGTTTCCTTTGTTATATTGGTTCCCTGTATTACTGTGGTTTCCTTTTTATATTGGTTCCCTGTATTACGTGGTTTCCTTTGTTAATTGGTTCCTGTATTATGTGTTTCCTTTGTTATATGGTTCCCTGTATTACGTGTTTCCTTTGTTATATTGGTTCCCTGTATTACTGTGGTTTCCTTTGTTATAATGGTTCCCTGTATTACCGTTGTTTCCTTTACATTGCATTTTATCTATTTATATTCAGTGTCCTCGTCCTATAATTGTTAAATCACGATATTGGATATTTTGGTACAACATTGATCGTGCCACAACATCTGTTTATGGGAACAATAGTAAACACAAAGGATTCCAACTACTACAAGTACAACTATATATATTATCTATATATATATGAATAACTAGAAAAGTATCTGCAAAAGAGAGCTAATATAGAAACAACATAAACGTGGTGACCCCGAATGGGAACAAAAGAAAACAACAACAACAAAAACAAGCAAGATAGTATAACAATTATCTACATATAACATTACAATATATATTAAATAATCTCTCGATACCTTATTTTGTTAAGAATACATCACCATAATGGAAGATAAATTTTTCAACTCAAACTCCAAAAACGTATATTAGCTGTCCGACTAGCAAAGTGGTTAGCGTGCTCGCTTCTCACCAATACAAACTGGGTACGATCCTCAGACCGAGAAGTGCGAGATGGCACAATGGTCGCTAGATCGGACAAGTGGGTCTTCTCTGGGTACTCCGGTTTCCTCCCACACGAATGACCACATTTACGCTTTCATCCGCGCCAACGAGAGTGATTAATATAAGTTGTTGAAACTTGTTTCACAATCATTGTAAAATAAATAAAGTATATTAATCATTCTTGTTGGCGGGGAAGAATACGTTTATGTAGTACTTCGTGTGGAAACCGGATTACCCGGAGAATACCCACATGTCCGATCTGGCGACCACAGTACCAACTCACATACTTCCCGGTCCGAGGATCGAACCCGGGTTACATTGGCGAGAATAGTGCTTGCTAGCCACTGTGATAATATGGCAGAGAGAAGTAGCAATATGGATTTACGTGTATTGTCTAAGGACACTGCGGTGCTACAATCGTGGTTATGACGGGGCTAGAACTTTCAACGCTTACAAGGACAGTGATTCAATTACACCATGGTGGCTCCACAACTGTTAATATTACAGAGGTGCAACTGAAAGCTGCAACCCAAAGCTGCAATACAAAGTTGCAACTCAAAGCTGTGCAACTCAAAAGCTGCAACTCAAAGTTGCAACTCAAAGCTGTGCAACTCAAAGCTGCAACTCAAAGCTCAAAACGATACAAACATAGATTCATGCCAGAGTCTCCTCTAGTTCTTTTACGTGCACGGTGTCAGGCGAGGGATCGAACCTGCGATCCCGGGATTCGCAGTCCAACGTGTTAACAACTGGTCTTGTGTGAAAGGTTGAGACATTTCCCTTTAATAGATATGGCTAATTGAAGAAATTGTATAACGATATATAGGATTATTCTATAATCCAACAATGGGGTGTGAATGATCAAAATCGTCATAAATCACTGGACAGGCCATTACCGTCTACTTTAACTAATGTCGACACTTTATTTATGCGGTCAATATTGGATCGAATTTCCTCTTAATCCCCGCTATAGAGTGTGAATAATCTTAAATAACATTTTGCCAGGTCTCATTATCCGATGTCCAACCATACGTCGGTGAAATTGACCATTGTCAAGCCAACAGCTTATATCAATATTACTGTTACATGTCAGTGGGCCAAAGTCTACCGTATTGTTTGTTTGTTTTATGCCTGTATCAGCACCATTTTGGGCTATATCGCCGGCGAACAGTTTACATAACAACACCTTTCCTGGGCAGACTATATCGGTTAACAAGTACTTGGTGCACAAACCTCTTTAAGAAACTGCCAACTTTTTCATATAACTGAGACACGGCCTGAGCGGGGCTCGAACCCGTGAACATCAGTGATGATAGGTTACAGTGATATACAAGTCAGATACATTAACCACTCGACCACGGAGGTGGTCTCTATAGTATTATAGAAGGTCTGAGATAGTTTAAAATAGAATATATACGATTAGTTTAGATACATGGATTTGGGATCATTCGCAAATCTTTGGGATAATAACGATTTTGTATAGAGATTCCCAATTCAACACCAGTCAATTTCCTTTATCGATATTGTTTGTAAGTTCTTTCAATTTGATCTATTCTACCTGAAACCTACAAACATGTACGATTGTTGGGGTGGGACTGGTTAGGACAGGACAGGAAACATCTCCTAGAAACAGTACTTCAACCTATTCCGGCCTAATACAAATTATTAGACCATTACATTTGACGGCTTTTTAGTTAAATGCAAATGTTGACGATCAAAGGATTTATTATGAGTTACATTGTATATACAAAAGCAACACAATCACTGAAAACTTGTTTGACCTTGGTTGTGCTACGAGGTCGCGAAAATAAATGACAGTTCAAGGATAATCACGATTTCGAATCAATCGCAATCGCATCTTAAGACTATCTCAATTTGCAGCACATTGTGAGTAAACGCATACTGGGGCCTAATTAGGCATACAACATTAACTTCCAACGAACATGTACCAACAAACTATGCATATAATTATTTCAATGAGCAAGGCTTAACAACATTTCGACCATCGTCAGGTCAGGAAATACAACTGCGCATGTCTACCTACCACCTTCAGAATGACGAGCATATTTAAATGCTCATTAAACTATGTTGATTTTCGGCTGTAGTTAAGCACAGTATTGAGCACACCTTGTAGAGCGAACCGCTGTAACTAAGTGTTACTATAATTTGGCCTCGAACTACATCAATTATAATACATGTTCACTCAATACCACATTCTACATGTGTTTTCGTCTGCAAGATCTGTCTGCAGACACACCCGAGATCAGAGCCAATGATAGGCTCCACGTGGTCCACACTACGGAAACAGCCGAACGGTATAAACCACCGAATGACACGTTATGCCGCATTACCTTGGTCGCAAGATGTGCACGTCTTTTAATCGACGACCAATTGTCTTTGACCGCCCCCGAGCAAAACAGTGTAGATCTAATAACAAACAATACGATTGTTAGATACGCCATCATAGCTTGCAGCAGCCACCCGAACACATCTGGAATCTCCACTTTCTGCTCTCCATATTTCAGCACGCTCCTTTCTCTGTTCCAATACGAGGCGTCGTTTTCCCGGTCAAACTTCAAAAACCAAATTTCATTTCTTGAAGTAACGAGTTGGAAGGGACTTTCATATGTAGCGGTTATATAGAAGTCTGTGCGAATATCTTCTTTATTTCTCAATACCTCTGCGAGTCTTCTCGTCTCGTAAGTCCACTTTTCTTCACACGCAATGCCCTGTAAGACATATCGTAATCGTTTTGTTTGTATGTTTTTGAAACTAATAAAAGTATCATAATGTATGGTTACTCTCCAGATATTATTGGTGGAGTAAGACACCGTGGAATTTGAACCTACATTGGTGTAGAGCAAGTAATTTGAAGTCGAATACCGTAACCACTCGGCAACAGAGGCCCCGAAATAAAGTCAAACAAATAAATTAATGTGGTCTCATTGATATAGCGACATAATAACCTAGTTTAGTTTTCTTTATTTACATTGATCTATTGTACATGTCAGATACAATACCCCACGGGCTTTGTATTCAACACCGCTGTTCGTTTTATCAGATCAGATGTTGAACAAATAACGACGGAAAAGGATTAAAACGCAATCCATCCAGCAGCATTGTAATTCGTCTAAACAAGTTAATAAACGATTAAAACGCAATCCGTCCATCAGCATTGTAATTCGTCTAAACAAGTTAATAAATGATTAAAACGCAATCCGTCCAGCAGCATTGTAATTCGTCTAAACAAGTTAATAAATGATTAAAACGCAATCCGTCCAGCAGCATTGTAATTCGTCTAAACAAGTTAATAAATGATTAAAACGCAATCCGTCCAGCAACATTGTAATTCATCTAAACAAGTTAATAAATGATTAAAATGCAATCTGTCCGGCAGCATTGTAATTCATCTAAACAAGTTAATAAATGATTAAAACGCAATTTGTCCGGCAGCATTGTAATTCATCTAAACAAGTTAATACATGATTAAAACGCAATCCCTCCGACAGCATTGTAATTCATCTAAACAAGTTAATAAAGGATTAAAACGCAATCCGTCCGGCAGCATTGTAATTCATCTAAACAAGTTAATAAATGATTAAAACGCAATCTGTCCGGCAGCATTGTAATTCATCTAAACAAGTTAATAAATGATTAAAACGCAATCTGTCCGGCAGCATTGTAATTCATCTGAACAAGTTAATAGCTATGGCCCTGTGTTATCTGACGAACACTGTACATTTGCAGTCTGTGTTTCCACCGGCATCGATAAACGTCATATATATACCGGAAACTACAGTCGGAAATGGTTGATTTTTTCTAACGTTAGGATAGCTATGATAACATAAAGGTTTTGCTTGTGGCAAGTTACGTAACTGTGTTTATTTTGGGTGTTTAAACTCGCCCCCCCCCCAACAGTTTAGGTCAAAATAGCAACTCCACTTATTATTGGTTTAGTATATGCAAATTGTTTTAACTCGATTGTGAAACAAGTTCTTACAACTTATATTAATCACTCTCGACACCTCATTCCTGATGGAATCCATCGCCACGAGGGAGAGAGAAGAGGCAACGTGAAATTTAAAATGTCTTGCCTAAGGGCACAAACGCGCAACCACTGTGCTATCACGGACTTCCATTGGTGGAGGAAAAGGCTCAGGAGGGGCACAAACGCGCAACCACTGTGCTATCACGGACTTCCATTGGTGGAGGAAGAGGCCCAGGAGGGGCAAGTGATTTGATGCCAACGGCCCTATCCATTCAGCCAAGGTGACGTAACTTTAAATAATCAGCAATTTATGACAATTTTATATGAAAGCACATATTTTTGACTACTTTTTAATATTGAATAAGATTATAATTTACATATCGGCATAACCTATATTTCCGGATAATGGATTCCCGAACATTCAGCAGTGTGCGCATGACTAGTTTTCTGTTTAAAATACTGAGACGAACACACGTTATATTAAACAGACGGATCTGTAGTCCAGTGGTAACACACGCTGGACTGGTAATCCAGGGATCGCAGGTTCGATCCCCCGTCTGACCCTAATAAAATTAACAGTCTTTCAGATAGGACGTTAAACCGAGGTCTCGTGTCGGTGCTTTACACCGTGCACGTAAAAGAACCAGATGAGATTCTGGAATGGGTCTCTGTCTGTATCTGCACTATCCTCCAAAATCTAAAATGACTAATATCTTCAGGAGGCGTCGCTCATATGGGCAACCGGTAGCGACGATAAATAAACGTAAAACACACACGTTATATTAATTAGAATATAAAACAACAGATAGGCCATTTGTTGGCTATGAAATGAGAACCCAGAACATGCCTGCTGACGATCGCATATTGTGCATAGTTGTGACGAGCCGTATTTTGAAGTTTTGGGTTGCGGTCATGCAGAGACAATTGGGATTAAGAAATCCTTCGTTTAGTGTTTGGTAAAGTATGATAAAACAGTGGAAAATGACCGACGAATAACCCACGATTACTAAGTGGTAAATACAGTATACATTTGGACAGTCGCCGTATTAATTGATTTGACAAATTCTGTCGTGGTGATTTGACAAAATTATTTAATGGTGATTTGACAAAATTCTTTAATGGTGATTTGACAAAATTCTTTAATGGTGATTTGACAAAATTCTCTAACAGTGATATGACGATTCCCTAACAGTGAGTTATATTATAATAAATCATTGATAATGCATCTTAAAATAATTATATTGATGTCAGATGTTGGCGTCTCCTATACCTCTCCAGTAGATGAAAAACGCGGTCAAATTAATTGGATATTTTCTTTCGTTGCCAGATTTACAATACATAGTTCACACGGCCTGTGAAAACACCGTGAAAGTGATCAAAAACACTGATAAGATCTTATTTTGGCCGCCATTTTGATTGGCAAATTTTATAGTTGGCAATTTCAGGATTTTACTAATAAATCTTTAATTGCTATAACTTAATTAATTTTGGTATCTTAATATAAAATGTGGTATGATTTTAAAGGTATTGAGATGCACTTTTTATATTTAATTTATATTTTGACAATGATGTATGGATTATAAATTACAAGAACTTGACTTGCACATATTTTTGAAAGTCTATTTTCACAGTTGAAATTTTAATATACAGGTAAATGATTATTTATTCGTTATTGAAATTTGTGATAACAAAAATGTTCACTCGGAGCTTCCCAGCATCATATGATCCATGTTGATGGGATGAAAAATAAATGTTTTATAAAGAAAACAAAATTACGCTACTATGCAATATATATATATTATCTGATCAACTTTGTCAATCAAAATGGCAGCAATAGTATGAATGATGACGTCATAGGGGAACTATGTATTACGTAAGAAGTATTTCAGAATATATTATAGTTCTCTATCTTCACATCGAATTCTTTAATGCAATATAAATTCCAATGCCGCACAATATTCACGAGGTCCTCTAATATATACTGCAAACGTTTGGTCCATAATCAAGTTGTGCAAACTATAATAATCAATTAACCAGCGCACTAGTGCAATTATTACGATTACGGTAACGTTATGGCTCATACGTCAATATTCCCCGGGGCTAGTAGTTATTATTAGATTATGCTCAGAAGATCTGCAGCAGCAGCTACGAAATATTCATTGGGAAGGGAACTTGTGACCCGACCCACTTGCCATTATTTATGCTGTAGTTTGCTATGATGTATTATATTGTATAAGCACTTTAATATTGGCAATAAAATATGTTTAAACTAGTCATTGATAGAAATAATGGTCGGTCCGGCACCTTATTGTCAAGTGTGTAAAGCGAAATGTATGGTAGCCGCTAACGTTCGCCGTTTGCTGGTATGGTCAGTGTTGTTATCGAAGTAAAGCCGGACATCGATGTGTCTGTGTTTTAAGTTTATTTATCGTCGCTACCGGTTGCCCGTATGAGCGACGCCTCCTGACGAGATTAGTAATTTTAGAGTTGTGGATGATAGTGCAATGATACAGACAGAGACCCATTACAGAGTTTCCTCTGGTTCTTTTACGTGCACGGTGAAAAGCACCGACATGAGACCTCGGTTTAACGTCCCATCTGAAAGACTGTTTTATTAGGGTTAGATGGGGGATCGAACCTGCGATCCCCGGATTACCAGTCCAGCGTGTTACCACTGGACTACAGATCCGTCTGTCCGGACATCGATGGGGTGATGTGATTGTTATATAGTGTCCGTAGACAACACATGAAACTTAGACAATCCGAAAGTTTGACTTGTTTGTTTTGGGTATTTAAAAGGCCTTCCTCCACCAATAATAGATGCAGTCACCATATGATCGCATAGGCAGCTGATTGCATAGATACACCCCATGCAGCTCTGATATATATACATGTAAGCGGTCAACCACTATCCTATAGTCAACAAAACTCCGATAAAAAAACTTCTATAGTACAATTGGTGTTGTTTTTATCATTTTTAAAACAAAGCTGTTATTGTAAAGTGTGTTGATATTTGAAGACAGTGAATAAGTCATTCACTAAATACAAACGTACAACGACAAGGGGGAAGGGGATAGCCTACTACGGCGTAAGACGAGGCCGATGATCGAGTTGACTAGGGTAGGCCTACACTATTCAGACACGGGCAGACAGCTGCATAGAAACATCGACTTTCCGTAAGCCAATTGGACAGCTAGTTGCCTCATACGAAATAATACGATACCCACGGGAAGCCGATATAACAATGCCTTGACAACAAAACACGTTCCATATCGCTTATAGCTTCGCAGTAAAATATACAAAACACGTTCCATATCGCTTATAGCTTCGCAATAAAATATACAAAACACGTTCCATATCGATTATAGCTTCGCAATAAAATATACAAAACATGTTCCATATCGCTTATAGCTTCGCAATAAAATATACAAAACACGTTCCATATCGCATATAGCTTCGCAATAAAATATACAAAACACGTTCCATATCGCTTATAGCTTCGCAATAAAATATACAAAACACGTTCCATATCGCTTATAGCTTCGCAATAAAATATACAAAACACGTTCCATATCGCTTATAGCTTCGCAACAAAATATATAGAATTTAACGTAAATATCTAGGCAGGTGTAATACATGGTCTAGACAAACACACTACCTCGAAGTTTCTGACGAACACCGACATTTCAGGTAGATGCTCGAGATACACGTGCTGGCTGGTAGGCTCCGGTAGGCCGTCTGCGTGGTCCGTACACATGAAGGTAGACACGACAAACCTGCGGTCAAATCCATCGTCGCCGCTAGAGGATACCCGGGTGAGGATCGGTGGATGCATTGACAAACGGGCAGCTGGAAAGGTGAATAGATTCGTAACCTCGATATTCCATAGACAGCTGTGAAGTTGTGACTTGCGTGATTCAACAATACTGTACGTGACAGAGCTGTTTGTTGTGTCACAAACATTAATGTGATATTGATTAATGCTGTCACAAATTATACAAGAGGACATAAAAAAAAACGCACACCTACATTATGATTATTATTACCACCGGCCAATCCAACTGGATAGTTTTCTCGCATTAAAGATACATCCAGTAGGATTCGCACCCATGGCGGCGATGGGCATGTGACTTGAATGAACTAGCTTAGGAGGAAAACTGACAGCGGACAACTATAGCAAATGTTTACATATTAATGTACAAGTAATGTGTTTTATATATATATAGAATAGACAAGTGCAATGTATTTACGTCTACGAAGTCCTGTAAGTACACACGATGACACATTATCAGGCCATTGTTCGCATGTTGTGATACAATTAGTGTTACTGAACAAACAGATTGCCGACTTCGGGGTCAAAACTGGGGTCAATGGTCATACTTGTCTAAAGGGTATACTTTAAGACAGTTTGTTTTATTACTTGATCGCAGGTTCGATCCCCGTCTGACCCTAATAAAATTAACAGTCTTTCAGATGGGACTTTAAACCGAGGTCTCGATTCGGTGCTTTACACCGTGCACGTAAAAGAACCAGAGGATATTCTGGAATGGGTCTCTGTCTGTATCATTTATTGCGTGTTTGTATCACAGACTGGAGTCTCATACATTATACCCGATTGGGAATGCGTACATCTCTTGATCGCTCTGTCACACAACTACATTATTTCCGTGAATATTAACGAAAATGTAGATAATACTTTTCTGGCGACATATTTTTCGAAAAAGGTGCCTACGGATTCTCCGGCTGTCCGTTTTTTCGCCATTGGCCTAATGACATCTCGTTCATCAAAACGTGCAATACTTTATCGTTACTATATAGTTGAATAGAATGTTTACCCATGGCAATATATAAAATGATATATATAGCATGTAAACATATTTAAACAGTTACTGCGTTCAGAAACTGTACATATATGCCTACTACATCATTTGATATTGTTAAAACACTGTCGTGACGTCATACCTTTGTACTTGCAGTCCGTTATTATTAATATTGGACTGCTGTCAAAAGGCCAGATTATTATATTAAATCCTACGTGTACATGTACGAAATTAATAATTTTAATTAGCAGGATCTTGTTATATAAGTGTGTGTTTTAAGTAAGATATAAACCTCAAACGGGCCGGATCCAATATGTAAAATATTGGATCGTTTCCGGCTTATACCCTATATATACAAAGACCGAGTATGGAAATCCCTGCGTAGTAAATGTATGTCCCAAGACAGGCTACATGTATTTTAAGAGATTCTATTAATGTAATTGTGGTATCACTTTATCGGTCTGTACAGGCGACAGTACGATAGCACACTGTGGTAGTACGACAATACGATGTCCATAATACTATATTAAACGTACGATAACGACAATATGATATCAGTACGATAAGAACACCACGAAATCGACAGTACGATATTACGATGCAGACAATGTTACAGTTGTCTATATATTGTTTGGTTTCTGTGCTGGTTTTGGTTTTGGGAGGGGGGGGGGGGCGGGGGCATCGCACAAAGAGCTTCGGATAGATAACGATTGGCCGGCTATTTTTGGTGGAGGAAGATCCCGGGTGCCCCTCTGAACAACTTTCCGCTCAAACAATTAGAATGATAACACTTACATGCAGAGTTACTCCCGTTTGAGTAGGTCTGTAGGTGTCGGAACCCCTCTATCGTGGCCGCATCCTGGTACACGCCAGTAACCGTGGTACACGTCCAGGTAGAAGCCGGGTACCGGCGCTCCTCATAATCCTGAATAACATATAAACCTCATTAAAACACAACGTAAATCTAGTTAAAACACGACATAAACCTCGTTAAAACGTTAAAACACGACATAAACCTCGCTAAAACGTTAAAACACGACATAAAACGTTAAAACACGACATAAACCTCGTTAAAACACGACACAACCCTCGTTAAAACACGACATAAACCTCGTTAAAACACGACATAAACCTCGTTAAAACAATATAAACCTTGTTAAAACACGACATAAATCTAGTTAAAACACACGACATAAACCTCGTTAAAACGTTAAAACAAGACATAAACGTTAAAACACGACATAAACCTCGTTAAAACGTTAAAACACGACATAAACGTTAAAACACGACATAAACCTCGTTAAAACGTTAAAACACGACATAAACGTTAAAACACGACATAAACCTCGTTAAAACAATATAAACCTTGTTAAAACACGACATAAACCTAGTTAAAACACACGACATAAACCTCGTTAAAATACGACATAAACCTCGTTAAAACAGACGATAAGCCTCGTTAAAATACGACATAAACCTCGTTAAAACAGACGATAAGCCTCGTTAAAATAACTGTACTGGATGTGATTATAGTACATGTATATCAAGCTAAATATATGCACATTTCACAAGAGCTAACTGTCTTTATGAAGCATATGGTCGTATTGTCTGGCATTTATAATTCAACAGAGCAGGCTGTCGGTCATAGCACAGCACCCTGGGGTACACCAGCATGACACTCATTCTCAGCAAACCGGTGTCATTAACAAACATCATCGACGCCGGCTACGTACGCTTTAAGTAGCGCTCTATTACTAAAATATTATGATCCACAGTACAGCCCAACTGGTACCCTGTAAAAAACATCAACCGATATATGTTTTAATATCAGTTATCATGCTGAATTAAGCACAGCTCTTTGAATACGTCAACATGATAGGTTCGTAACTGTCGACCTCGTTACTGTCGCCCATGAATTATTTGATTTCGCTGAGACATTAAATGTAATAACGTTTATATTGGCGCATATTTTCCCGTATAGTTAGTTATGTATGCACATGCTTTTGTCAATATACATGTATAAACAATAAAAAGAAATTCCTACACATATTTTATAATGTAGTTTTATAGATGCATTATTTCAAACGCTTAGATTCTGCAATTTAACCCCAACAACGACAAATCACCACAGAGACGAGTGTTTATTATAAGTGCACGTGAAAGGTCGGAACATTGAGAGTTGCCGTGCTCTACGGTATCTCGGACAGCGGATAAGATAGTGACGTAATGTCTCAATATCCTCACGTGTTACACAACCAGGTATCCACAATATGTGTACGTTTGTGATCGTAGATTAAGTATGTATGGTGGATCTGTTGTCTTCCATTTCTAATGGCAATGTTGTAGATGTGAAGACGCTTGTTTGGTTATGTTGTTAAAGCAGCATTACATCGTAAAAAAGGATGTTTTGGGTAAAATATAAATACTAATGTGTGTGTGTTAACAAAAATCGAAATAGTCGCTCAGAAACAATAAAATTCCAATACATTTAAACCGTCGTATACGCGAATTTGCGTGAAACAACAGAGGATGTAGAAAACAACGTATATATTTTGAACATGAAATACTATATATCTTCCTCTAATGTCGAACCCCTCGCGGGGATGTAGAAATGTCCCTAAAATACTTAGCTAACAGAGGTATAAATCAACATATCAAGTAATTTAATTAAAAAAGACAACGTGGGACAAATGGGGACGATGCATTCAGAATGTAAACAATGCGTCCCGGTTGTAAACAAGTGCGTGACCGATCGACTCGGAAAGTCCTACTTTCGGTTTCGAGTTTGTTTTATCGCAAAAAAAACACTGTTTACCAAATGAACATTTATACAAAGTATAATGTTAGAATGTGTAGCAGCATTGCTAGCCATACGTAAAATTTGAATTTTTCAAATATCTTTTATTTCAAACGATGTAATACTGCTTTAAGCTGGTTATGTTGTTAAGCTTTCCCTCAAATTCAAGTACTGTGTAGATATTTCGTACATCGGATGAATGTGCATTCCACTCTCGAATTGTCAAGAGAGCAAACGAAGATCCAGATGAGTGTCTGTTTGTATGAATTAGTGGAACATTATGAGAAGATTGTTCTTCATCTTGAAGAAATGAATAAGTAGTTGTTTTCTTCTTCTGTCCGCAATCACGTTGCTAAATGAGATCGCTCAATAACCGAGCTAAATTGCAACGTTTATTGGCACCCGCCATAATCATCGCTGTCGCATTCTGAACTACTTCGATGTCGAGTTCGTGTCAGCAATTGTCTAAGACAACATTACCATACTCAAGAGCGGCCTGATAAATGATTTGTACATCCAGTTGTGGAGACAGCCTTGGATGCCTATAGCCGAGACTCAGTTTATGTCGAATACTCTGTCGAAAGCTTTCTAGATGTCACAGAAGACAGCACTTACCGCTTTGCTATCTTCCATTGCCTTTGTAGAGTTATGTAAGCTGGTTAGCGGTATAGCCACTCTTGATACAGTTGCATCAGTTATTGTGGGTTAAGCGTTCCATGAGTTTCTAGGACAATTGAACAGGGAAATAGGTCGATAGTTGGACGGCTTAGAAGCGTCCGATTTCCCAAAGATTATGGTTCGTGTAGTTAATTAATGAAGCTCATCAACAAAATATACTACTTTATTTCCCACTCGCCGCTGTAGGTTCGAATCTCGAGCCTCGAATTATTTCATGTGAGGAAGCTATCCAGCTGGCTTGTGGAAGGTCAGTGATTCTATTCGGATGCCCGTCAATGTCTGAAATAATACTGCTCGGGGGGACACCCTAGGTCTTCCTCCACCAATAATAGCTGGATAGTTGATATATGATCTAAGCTGTTGGTGCGACTTTAAATCCCCCAATTATTATTATATTTCGGGTTTTACGCCTGCATCAGCACCAATTTGGGCTATATCGCCGGCGGGCAGTTTACCTAACAACACATTTCCTGGGCATGCTCCAGTGGTTAACCAGTACTTGGGTGCACCAACCTCCATAAGAAACTGCCAACTTTTTCATATAAATGAGACACGGCCTGAGCGGGGCTCGAACCAGTGACCATCAGTGATGCTAGGTTACAGTGGTATACAAGTCAGCGACCTTAACCACTCGACCACGGAGGCGGACATGAAACGATGTAAAACCAAGGTAATCCAGGGATCGCAGATTCGATCCCCCGTCTGGCCCTAATAAAATTAACAGTCTTTCAGATGGGACATTAAACAGAGGTCTCGTGTCGGTGCTGTACACCGTGCACGTAAAAGAACCAGAGGAGACTCTGGAATGGGTCTATGTCTGTATCCTGCACTATCCTCCAAAATCTAAAACGACTAATCTCTTCAGGAGGTGTCGCTCATATGGGCAACCGGTAGCGACGATAAATAAACGTAAAACACAAGTAACACTTATGTTGAAGGATGAAACAGACGCGATAGACACACACTTCAATAATCACTGATATTGATGTACTCAACACTTAACCGTGTACAATCAAACCAGTCTTAAGCAGCCAGCCAAGGGAACCACAGAAAGTGGCGGCTAAGTACACGTGACTGTTTAATAGAGGTCAAATGTATAATAACAACATTGGGGAATCTGGATACTGCCTGCTTAATACATGTCTGCTCAATAGAGGTGACCACTAACACAAGTTTCATTGTAAATATATTGACAAAATGTTTGTATTTTGATGAGTGTTCTATTGTCGACATGGGTTACAGGACATCACAGTGATTTATATTGCCGTTATGAGTTACATAAAATAAATTTATTGTTCTAGTGCTTCATTAATTAATTAACCATACATATTAATAATTAACCATAATCAACCGTACATATTAATAATTAACCATAATCAACCATACATATTAATAATTAACCATAATCAACCCTACTTATTAATAATTAACCATAATCAACCGTACATATAATAATTAACCATAATCAACAATACATATTAATGATTAACCATAATCACAATACATATTAATAATTAACCATAATTAACCGTACTGTTTAATAATTAACCATAATTCAACCATACATTTTATCAACAATACATATTAATAATTAACCATAATTAACCGTACATGTTAATAATTAACCATAATCAACCATACATATTAATAATTAACCATACATATTAATAATTAACCATAATCAACCGTACATATTAATAATTAACCATAATCAACCATACATATTAATAATTAACCATAATCAACCGTACATATTAATAATTAACCATAATCAACCATACATATTAATAATTAACCATAATCAACTACATATTAATAATTAACCATAATTAACCATACATATTAATAATTAACCATACATATCAATAATTAACCATAATCAACCATAAATATTAATAACTAACCATAATTAACCATACATATTAATAACTAACCATAATCAACCATCATATATAATAATTAGCCATAAAACCATACATATTAATAATTAACCATAATCAACCATACATATCAATAATTAACCATAATCAACCATACATATTAATAACTAACCATAATTAACCATACATATTAATAACTAACCATAATCAACCATACATATATTAATAATTAGCCATAATCAACCATACATATTAATAATTAACCATAATCAACCATACATATTAATAATTAACCATAATCAATCATACATATTAATAATTAACCATAATCAACCATACATATTAATAATATTAACCAAACTAGTGTATATTTCTAAGCATCGGACTGGGGCCAATGTTCAATGCAATAACAAGAAATCTACGCCCTCTTAATTGGATTTCGTCTTTTTCTCATCATTGTGTGTGCATTGTGTGTTGTAAATGCGAATCCTAATACCATTGCTAACATGTCGCGTATTACAAACTGGTGTTAACATGTACACGGTCTGCACGCACGGTCTGCACGAGAATATTACCATCATACCAATATTTTGAATCACGTGATTAACTGCGGTGATTTCCCCGTGTGTAATTAGATTGAAGCATATACACAGGTGTACATATATGGTTATGTATTCAGTTATGCAACCGAGACAAATATATACGCGAGATAATTCTTCAAGTCAGTATATATATTAAACTGATGGGGCTCTAGTTCCAACAATGAAAAATGATTGACCCAAAATCCCAAAAGAACAACTTTTGCATAGACAGGCATATCGACTTAGGCACTGTTAATGACCTATTAGTTTTATAAAAATGAACCATTTGCCTGAATACGTTATGCTCAGCTTGAAAATGCATGGGCGGTAAATGAAGCGCTGTCACCAATTTGTATGACACTAACGAAGCAAGTTGTAGCAACAACTACTGTCAAACTTGTCTTAAATAGCCAGCCAAGGGAATCACAGAAAATGGCTGCTTATCACAGGTGGTTGCTTGATATAATTATAATGTATAATTTGAAAACTGGCTGGTCAATACATGTGACCACTAACACAGGTTTGACTGTATAGCTATATTATAGATATCTTACGAGCTAACTGTTTGATTCGAACACTATTCGAGATCGTATTGTTTTTGGAACAATATTTTTCTAATTACGTTACGTGTGTGTGTGTTTATGTTTATATATCGTCGCTACCGGTTGTCCATATGAGCGACGCCTCCTGAAGAGATTAGTTATTTTAGATTTTGGAGGATAGTGCATGATACAGACAGAGACCCATTCCAGAATCTCCTCTGGTTCTTTTACGTGCACGATGTAAAGCACCGACACGAGACCTCGGTTTAGCGTCCCATCTGAAAGACTGTTAATTTTATTAGGGTCAGAGGGGGGATCGAACCTGCGATCCCTGGATTACCAGTCCAGCGTGTTACCACTGGACTACATATCCGTCTGTCATGTTACGTGTTCCGTCAAATTTGTAATACATAGTTCCCGTGTGACGTCATCATTCCTACTGTGGCTGCCATTTTGAATGGCAAAGTTGATCAGATAGTATATATAATATATAGTAGCGTGGTTTTGTTTTCTTCATAAAATATTTATTTTTCATCCCATCACCGTGGTTCATATATTGTTGGAAAGCTCTCAATGGACATATTTTTTGTATCATTTCACAAATTTCGTATCAATAACGAATACATAACAATTTACCTGTATGTTAATATTTCAACTGTGAAAATAGACTTTCAAAAATAGGTGCAAGTTAAGTTCTTATAATTTGTAATCCATACATCATTGTCAAAAAATAAATTAATATTTAAAAAGTACATGTCAATACCTTTAAAATCATACCAAATGTTATATTAAGAAACAAAAAATTAATAAAGTTATTGCAATTAAAGTATTACTAGTAAAATCCTGAAATTGCAGTTAATAAAACTTGCCAGTCAAAATGGCTGCCAAGATAAGATCTTATCAGTGTTTTTGACTGCCGTGGGAACTATGTATAGCGACGTCTTTTGTGATAGAAAAGTGACGTTTCCCCACATGAATGCGTTGCATTAGGAGCAAGGTACGCATAGAGCTCCACTTTTACGGACTAACGCTACGCGAATGTTTATGCCACGAATGTTTGAAAGTCACAAACTGCGTTTCATGTTCAAGTAACGTGATTTGTAAAACCTGTTTTTAAGTCACGGTTGACAGCCGATAAGATTACTCGAATTCATGCAAGTGTTATGGAGAAAACATATGGCGTCGTTAATGGTATTAAATATTGCGTCGTTAACGGTATTACATATTGCGTCGTTAAAGGTATTACATACATGTATTGCGTGATAATAAAGCGCTAGACAAATTCGATAACTTTCTTATCGTCCAGTTATAGCAAAACGTTTATATGTTGGTCAATATTTTACGCAGTTATATTTTAGTTCAATATCAACGGTTTATTCGGACGTATTAACGAGTTACAATGTCGAGGATTAGTGTGTCGGTCGCCCTCCACAAATTGGTGCAGTGTAACATTTATTACCAATCGTTGACTGCTATTCTCTAGACATTGACCCGACACGTTGACACTACTTATATTATACATAGTATGCTTATATTAGTACATTGTATTGTTACTTTGCCAATAACCCATTTAGTTTGCGGTTTCCACAGCCTGGGAACAGTCCAACATATTTTGCCTGGTCAGTCAAATAAATATATTTTAACACCGAGACTATTAATTGGGCCGTATTGAGCTTCTGATAATATCAAGATTTTGCCAGAAGTTAAAAAGTGAAAAATGGACAGACTGGAACCCAGGCTAGGGTTTCCAGTAAAATCGTGACAATCAGTAAATCGAGTATGACCACAGGAACTTGAAATTGTATCCATAAACCACCACAAAGGTCTTGTACCTCTATCCTAGGACATCCCCCTCTATTAAAAAAAAGACTATTTAATAGAGGGGGGGGTGTCCTAGGATAGAGGTACGAGACCTTTGGTGACTTATGGATAAAATTTCAAGTTCCTGTGGTATGACATAATGCATGTTCTATATAGATCCAGTGATATAGATCTGGCATGCTAGAATTTTCATCACCAAAGCTCTTCTCTCTCTCCCTCCCTCATCAGCTCATGGCGGTGCATTCCACCAGGAATGAGGTCTCGAGAGTGATTAATATAATGTAAGAACTTGTTTCGCAATAGAGATAAAATAAATGTGCATAAACTAAACACACGTCTGTTTTTCTAACCATGTACATGTACTGATGTAATATTTGATAGAATAAAACGATGTAGCGTGAAAACAGGTGTTTAGTAGAGTCCGTTACTACGTTTGGTTTGCCATCGGTACACATAACATTCTATTTCTTGACCTGTCGTGTTGTGATCATTGACTGAGTAATGCAGATGCAGACGCCGTGGACGGTGCTTATATTGGACTAGAGCACAGTTATAATGTATCATGGTACTGCATAATATACTACTATTATTAAAGAACAAAAGTCCAAAACGACAATGCAGTGTGTTATGTTAGGCTAAGTAAATCAGTGTTGATATGCATACAAATATTTATGTCCTAAGGGCATTATGGATGAGTGACGTTGTCAAATGTGTTTTTCGTTAAATTATTTAATATTATCTTCCTTAATTATTATTATTATTATTATTGCAACAGCACATCATAATAAATGTCACCGCGATCTATCTCTGTGTTATCTAGTAAGAAATGACTTTTTATTATGTTTGTTAATTTACTATCATTTTTTTCTAAATTCCGTTAAAAAAATCTTTCTTTGTTTCATAATTTTTTTAAAATAAAAATAAACTATCTACACGGATGTAATTGGGAATAACTCGATATGCCCCAGCGACATACTAATTAAAAATTATTAATGTAATAAAAATGTAATTATTAATTTTAATAATCGACTTACTTCTGTTGTTGTAACGACAGAGTATTCTATCGTGTGTTTTGGCTTATCAGGTGACTTCTGTAGGAGCCTCTTTAATTTGTCCATCAATGCGTCTGGCAACATGTGTTCCGACGACGAACTAATATCCCTCAAACCTACCATTTTAACACAAACATACAGATAACACTAAATATATAGCGAAACTAATTCACTTTCTTCTGCGCAGTAGTACTTCAAGCATACATTGTTGTAGAATGCAACGTTGTAACTTTCCCATCCAATACACAACTGTCCGGAAATAGCCGCAAGGAGTCCCGTAACCGTAGTCGTGTAAAAACTCGTCATCAACACGTCCGCACTTGTTCAGATTACCCGCAGTGACCACTGGTCATGGACAATGCTGGGATATAAAATAGTCGTGCTATGTGTAGAACAGTGTATTGATATACGGTTCGATAGTAATGGTTCTGCGCACAATGTTCGGATTGACCACTGACTCATTACGATTATTTCTCTAGGTATGGTGTACGAAAAGGTTCAAATGGCCAAATGTGTACATTGGATATTTTCATATTTCTGACCATATCTTACACCATAATTACCTGTGGGTTATCCATAACAGATGTACGTGCATCCAATATATATGTATGTACACCCACCATTACGTTTAGGTGCCAGTATATTTGTGTGTGGTTGCAACCACAAATTGTTGGGAGTGTATTCATGTACGTTTATTATTTATTTTTAGGTGCTTGCAAAAGTTTTCCCCATATTAAAAGATGCGCATGTAGAATGCATGATAGCAGTTAAACATAGGTATTGATGTACGCACACATTATGCTAAAATATGGGTTAACCCACAAATATATGCGTTAGGATGAGATACATCGGTCAGTTACTGCCCCTGAATACTCAGGTCCTCTTAAAGCGACACTACATCGGTGAAACGCAAATGTCTGCAGAATGTAATTTCCTATTATATGGTGTAATTTGTTTACCAATGTTTGCCTCCAAAGCTCAGTATTTCAACAAATAAACAAGCGTCGTATACGCGGTTTGTTGACATAACAAAATAATGTAAATGTGGTCGACATTCATACGTAATACAATGCGTGCATCCTGAATAACACGATTTATCGTACAGATTTACCGTTATATCTCACATGTGTGCCTATGCATATTTATGTGTAGACTAATCTTAGTTAAATTATCTCTAAACGAAATGACAAACACACGTCATTTCAGGAGCGTGGATGACCGTTATATGTTTGAAGACCACAAAACACTGTTTATTGTTCGAATGTATTCAGACGAATTTGTAGTAGCAATGCATTTATACGTGAAAACATGCATTGTATTTGCTGTTTTGTGATGTAGTGTCGCTTTAAGTGGCTTTCTCTGTTTTTATCTTTGTTTCCTTTGCTATCTATTTTCACCCACTTTTCTCATTTTATAATTCTTTTATTTAGTATATCGCGAAGGTCGAAAGATATCCTACAGTACATCCAATGGGTAGTTATCTGTAAACATTTGTTATCAATTAATCACACTTATTATACCGCAACATCTGGTTAGGGAACAACAGTAAAAACAAAGGATACCAACTATACGTACCGATATACATTTCTGGATAAATCAGACTTTATCTGCGAAGGGAGGTAACAGACAAGCCAGTGATTGTAAGTGAAAACCCAACAAATATGTGACAATGCGTGAATATATTGTCAGCGCACCAGATATGTAATAGCTTTGAACCGTATCGCACACCATAGTGCTGACCACTGACTCACGTGACTGCCATATGCACAATGCCCGGATGCGCAGCTGCTTTGCAGTGTTGATGGGAAGCTTGTAACTGCCACTCGCAGGTCTCTGTCTTGTATGTTGATTTATCAAGGTGCTAGTCTTTATTATATATTTATTGGCAGAGTGTAAGGTTATTATGTTCATGGACTTATTAATAAAGTATCACTTATGTTCGTATTCCTTTGATGTGCTTAGTTCATGCTAATACATACAATATATATTTCTATATAAATAACTTGTTATGACAGCAGAGTAGATGATTGACCGGTTCAAATCACAGGGATTCGGCACGTTTGGGGGTAAAGTTTAAGTAAATATATATACTAGTACCCCCAAACGTGCCGAATCCCCGTGGTTCAAATCACTATTTGCAACCCCGGTACAACAAATAGTCTTTTATTGCGAAAACTTTAATACAGCGATACACGATATTAAGAAAATATAGTTTAACTCGGCTATATTGAAACTGAGAAATATAAAAATAGCAGGGTTTGCAACGCTTATGCCGAGCTCCTCTCTCGGCGTGCGTATATGATATAAGCCGAAAACTGGGCTGTGTGAGGCACATAGCACCGAAGACCGTACCAATATTTTACTTATTGGATCCGTTTGAGGCTTTATTATATCTTTCTTAAAACACACATTTATATAACAAGATCCTACCCAATTAGAATTGTTGATTTCCTGCATTTAAGCTTAGTATTTGATATAATACTCTGGCCCTTTGACACCAGTCCAATATTAATAATAATGGACTGAAAGTACAAAGGTATGACGTCACGACAGTGTTTTAAATACAGTTCATGCAAGCAATATCGAACTATTGCTAATATGTTAATTTATAACAGCATGGTAACGTGTCATGTGGAAGTCGTGATAGCGCAGTGGATGCGCGTTCGCTTCAGGTGCGAACGGTCTGGAGTTCGAGCCTCGCTGGAGCCGTTACGATCGTGCCCTTAGGCAAGGCATTTAAATTCCACGTTGCCTCTTCTCTCTCCCTCGTGGCGATGGATTCCATCAGGAATGAGGTCTCGAAAGTGATTAATATAAGTTGTAATATCTTGTTTCGCAATCGAGCTAAACTATATTTGTATAAATTAACGTGTCATGGTATTGATCGGTTAATCGATAATATTATCCACCGTATTGCGCATCGAGTTATTTATCGGTAAATCGAGCGTTACAATGTGCGGTAACAACATTAACGTGCTGCGTTATTTATCGGTACATCGAGGTGTATGCGGTAACAACATTAACGCTGCGTTATTTATCGGTACATCGAGGTGTATGCGGTAACAACATTAACGCTGCGTTATTTATCGGTACATCGAGGTGTATGCGGTAACAACATTAACGTGCTACGTTATTTATCGGTACATCGAGGTGTATGCGCTGCGTTATTTATCGGTACATCGAGGTGTATGCGGTAACAACATTAACGTGCTGCGTTATTTATCGGTACATCGAATGGAATACAGAAACATTAACGGGTCGTGTTATTTACAGGTAAAATCGAGAGGAATTCGGTAATGTTATCACCCGTACCATGTTATTTTATATTATTATATTCTGTTTTCAAGTTTGAACAATACAAATGTCGTATCTAATTTCCATAGTGGAGTCAAATTGTTGGCTGTGCATCTTGGTATTATCAATTAGTAAATGTGTTGCTATATGATGTTGCTATAATGATGTTGCTATATGATGTTGCTATATGATGTTGCTATATGATGTTGCTATATGATGTTGCTATATGATGTTGCTATATGATGTTGCTATATGATGTTGCTATATGATGTTGCTATATGATGTTGCTATATGATGTTGCTATATGATGTTGCTATATGATGTTGCTATATGTGTTGTTGATGTTGCTATATGATGTTGCTATATGATGTGCTATATGATGTTGCTATATGATGTTGCTATATGATGTTGCTATATGATGTTGCTATATGATGTTGCTATATGATGTTGCTATATGATGTTGCTATATGATGTTGCTATATGATGTTGCTATATGATGTTGCTATATGATGTTGCTATATGATGTTGCTATATGATGTTGCTATATGATGTTGCTATATGATGTTGCTATATGATGTTGCTATATGATGTTGCTATATGATGTGCTATATGATGTTGCTATATGTTGTTTGATGTTGCTATATGATGTTGCTATATGATGTTGCTATATGATGTTGCTATATGTGTTGCTATATGATGTTGCTATATGATGTTGCTATATGATGTTGCTATATGATGTTGCTATATGATGTTGCTATATGATGTTGCTATATGATGTTGCTATATGATGTTGCTATATGATGTTGCTATATGATGTTGCTATATGATGTTGCTATATGATGTTGCTATATGATGTGTTTGGTTGCTATATGATGTTGCTATATGATGTTGCTATATGATGTTGCTATATGATGTTGCTATATGATGTTGCTATATGATGTTGCTATATGATGTTGCTATATGATGTTGCTATATGATGTTGCTATATGATGTTGCTATATGATGTTGCTATATGATGTTGCTATATGATGTTGCTATATGATGTTGCTATATGATGTTGCTATATGATGTTGCTATATGATGTTGCTATATGATGTTGCTATAATGATAATATCAGCACAAACATCTTATGCTGTGTTTCTTGTTGTATAATGCGTTTTCGTGCATGCGTTCATACGCTGCGTAATTTTAGAATGCACATACGTCCATACGTGCATGCATTAAATCTCTCTCCCCCATCTCTCTCCCCCTCTCTCCTCGCTCTCCCCTCTCTCTCCCTATATCTCTCCCCCTCTCTCCTCTCTCTCCTCTCTCCTCTCTCCCCATCTCCCTCCCTCTCCCTCCATCCCACCTCTCTCTCCCTCTCTCTCTCTCTCCCTCTCTATATATCTATATATCTCTATCTCTCTCTCCCTCCCACTCATGCCGCCCTCCCCTACAACATCCACACTCATGCCGCTCGCCTACCCCCTCCCCCTACCCTACCACTCAACCGCCGCCAAGTCATATAGTTTATTTCCGTCTCTTCATGTGTAGTACCACGTGATATAAAACACATAACAGTACATACGCCAGCCTTAATATATAAATATATAATATATAATCACACAACCACTGCAAAAGTATGCATAACTTTATACCTCACGACTGAACTGAGCTTTTACCTCATAGCTGTTGAGCATTTCCTCACGACTGTTGAGATTTATGCCTCGCCGCTGTTGGGCTTTTTCCTCACGACTGTCGAGATTTATGCCTCGTCGCCGTTGAGCTTTTGCCTCACGACTGTTGAGAGTTATGACTCGCCGCTGTTGGGCCTTTGCCTCACGACTGTAGAGATTTATGCCTCGTCGCCCTTGAGCTTTTGCCTCACGACTGTTGAGAGTTATGTCTCGCCGCTGTTGGGCCTTTGCCTCACGACTGTAGAGATTTATGCCTCGTCGCCCTTGAGCTTTTGCCTCACGACTGTTGAGAGTTATGTCTCGCCGCTGTTGGGCCTTTGCCTCACGACTGTAGAGATTTATGCCTCGCCACTGTTGGGCTTTTGCCTCACGACTGTAGAGATTTATGCCTCGCCGCTGTTGGGCTTTTGCCTTACGACTGTTGAGATTTATGTCTCGCTGCTGCTGGGCTTTTGCCTCACGACTGTTGAGCTTTATACTAATATAATATACGAGACGGTAACATATATCACATGAATCAGAGCTGTGTTATACGACAACCAACAATGTGATGATAACGTCACACAGCCGAAGACCCACATGTTAGTGGTCACCTCCATTAAGCAGCCAACCTGTATTAAGCAGCCAGTTTCCAGATTCCCAATATGTTGTTTTATTACACACGTTACCTCTATTAAGCAGCCACCTGTGTTAAGCAGTCACTTTCTGTGATTCCCTTGGCTGGCTGCTTAAGGCAGGTTTGACTGTATATTTAGTTGTCATATGACATGAGCCACATCTCAATATAACTTATTTATAAGTTACTATTTATTATGTGTTGAAAGGAAAGATGATACTTTGAATCGATATTCTTTTACTGTTACAGAAGTTAATGAAGAACGTGCATATTTCTAGAATTGTACATCATCATCAACATACAAATATGTAATTATATATATCTCGAGAGTGATTAATATAAGTTGTAAGAACTTGTTTCACAATCGAGCTAAAATAAATTTGTATAGAAAAAAAAAGAAAAAAAAGAATTATATATTGGTCACGTAATACAATACAGTCAAACCTGTCTTAAGCAGCCAGCCAAGGGAGTCAGAGAAAGTGGCTGCTTAGCACAGGTGGCTGCTTAATAGAGGTCAACTATATAACAAAACGACCAATTGGGAATCTGGAAAATGGCTGCTTAATACAGGTTGGCTGCTTAATGGAGGTGACCACTAACACAGGTTTGACTGTATATTCAACATGCATATATTCACAATGCATTATGGTAATTCGATTTGCATGTAGTATTGCAACAACGATGCTTCCATTTACGTTATAGAGGATGAACATTATTTGCATATTTAGCTTGCCTAGTAGAAGTCGTGATAGCGCAGTGGTCGTTTCAGGTGTGAGAGACCTTGAGTTTACGAGTGGCCCTTAAATTCACATTGCTTCTTTTCTCTCCATCGTGGCGATGGATGCAATCAGGAATGATGTCTCGAGAACGATTTAACTAATGTTGTAAAAACTTGTTTCGCAATCGAGCTAAAATAAATGTGTATGAACAGTTGAACTAGTAGTAATTAACTTACCGACCTAGCTATGGCTTCCGGCCAACGATATGCTGGGTCACCAAATACACAAGTGTCCCCTACAGGCAAAACTATATATCTGATTAACCACGGGTCATATAAATATGCATTTCTCGTCATACAAACTGGCATTTCCCTTTAAAATGATAACGTCCCTTCAACATCAGTACCCTCTGGCCATAGCATTACTTTTAGATGATGGAAATGTTATGTTCATTCAAAAAGAACTAATATTGTATAAATGACAACGCGTGATATTCAACAATTTAAATTCGTATTCCGTTGGTGATAATGGTAGATACTAGTAACTAATCGGTGCAAAATGCTTAACCTAAGCTTGCGTTGCATTGTTGGCCCAAAATAAAATGATATAATATACTATATTAATGATCACGGACCCTGCTGGTTAGCCGTCGATATAGTTTGCCTGGTCAGTCAAATAAATATATTTTAATACCGATACTATTAATTGGGCCGTATTGAGTTTCTGATCATATCAACGTGTCATTTTGCCAGAAGTTTAAAAAAATCGACAGACTGGAACCCAGGCTACTTGCTGGTATCAGACCTTGAATAAGAACTGATTTCCAATGCTTTATATATGTGTCATTACTAACATAATTATGTTTCATTGCACTGTTTGTTGACGGTCTAATGGTCATCATCATCATCATCATCATCATCATCATCATCATCATCATCATCATCATCATCATCATCATCATCATCATCATCTCATCTCATTCATCTCATCTCCATCATCATCATCTCATTCATCTCATCATCATCATCATCATCATCATCATCATCATCATCATCATCATCATCATCATCATCATCATCATCATCATCATCATCATCATCATCATCATCATCATCATCATCATCATCATCATCATCATCATCATCATCATCATCATCATCATCATCATCATCATCATCATCATCATCATCATCATCATCATCATCATCATCATCATCATCATCAGCATCATCATCATCATCATCATCATCATCATCATCATCCTCCTCCTCCTCCTCCTCCTCCTCCTCCTCCTCCTCCTCCTCATCCCCCTTCTCCTCCTCCTCCTCCCCATCCTCCTCATCATAATCAACATCATCCTTATCCCTCCCTCCCCATCCTCCTCATCCTCCATCCCTCCATCCCTCCATCCCTACATCCTCCTCTACATCCTCCTCATCCTCCTTCATTCTCCTCCTTCTCCCCCTCCCGACCACCCACCCTCCCTCCTCATCAGCATCATCATCCCGCCCGTGTTGTAATACCGCTCGTTGGATGCACCCGAGATCTTCCTCCATCAATATGGATCGACATAACCACGACCTAAGCTGTCGATATGGCTTAGACCCCAAAACTAAAGAACATTTATGAAGTATTGACTGAAGCTACTCCCATGGTTTAATACTGATGTTGCTACATTGGTAATGTCTGTGTTAGTCAAATGTAACATATGAGATACTCTGCATGGAACGAGAGGGGAACGATTGATCACGAATATATAATTATACATATATAGTGAACTTACGGTCACTTGACAAATGTCCCGTGAACCACGACTGAGTTCGCATTGACCGACTTATCATAGCTTTGTGCACAGTAGAGAACAACTATACTAAACTGGTTAACGTACATAAATATGCAAGCAAAGTAACACAAATATTTTATCACATAACTTTGCTTGTATTTAGTGCAATACAGTCATCTCATAAATTCTTATATGACCACACGTTTAGTAACACCTGTAACGATTCTGATTGGTCGATGCATGACACTGACAGCTTGCAATATACATTACATGTTGTTTGTGATCATGCTTTGTTTGTTGAAAATCAACTGCTTACTTAGAATAACCCTTAACAACACCATACGCCTGTTGACAGACATTTCTCTTGAGGCATAAAGCTGAACAGCCGTGAGGCATAAAGCTGAACAGCCGTGAGGCATAAAGCTCAACAACCGTGAGGCATAAAGCTCAACAGTCGTGAGGCATAAAGCTCAACAGTCGTGAGGCATAAAGTTGAACAGCCGTGAGGCATAAAGCTCAACAGCCGTGAGGCATAAAGCTGAACAGCCGTGAGGCATAAAGCTGAACAGCCGTGAGGCATAAAGCTGAACAGCCGTGAGGCATAACGCTCAACCGCCGTGAGGCATAAGGCTCAACAGCCGTGAGGCATATAGCTCAACAGCCGTGAGGCATAAAGCTCAACAGCCGTGAGGCATAAAGCTGAACAGTCGTGAGGAATAAAGTTCAACAGTCGTGAGGCATAAAGCTCAACAGTCGTGAGGCATAAAGCTGAACAGCCGTGAGGTATAAAGCTGAACAGCCGTGAGGCATAAAGCTCAACAGTCGTGAGGCATAAAGCTGAACAACCGTGAGGCATAAAGCTGAACAACCGTGAGGCATAAAGCTGAACAACCGTGAGGCATAACGGTATGCATACGTTTGCAGTGGTTCTATGTTTACAAGCGAAGACAGTTTTATCCTGCCCAGTCCTGACCACACGTGAATGTACTAAAAAGACGTGAGGTGCAAATTTCCGCAAACCTTTGCAAAACGTTAATTATTGGACGTATTATAGTATATCACAGTGTTGCGAATTATTACACAGTGTTGTTAAATAGGATTTTGATAATGTTATCATAGTTAAATAGCGTAACGGAGAATTATAGGGAATCTTTAAGCCGATTTTCTATTGTAGTCTTCATTATGCTCCAACAACAACTCTAAATATGTATATATTAAAGCATCATTACATCGTATGAAATAAACGATATTTGAAACATTCAAATGTTACGTATGGATAGCAATGCTGCTACACATTCTAACATTATACTTTGTATGCTTATGTTCATTTGGTAAACAGTGTTTTTTTGCGATAAAACAAACTCGAAACCGAAAGTAGGACTTTCCGAGTCTATCGGTCACGCACTTGTTTACAACCGGAACGCATCGTCCGCACGTGTTTACATTCAGAATGCATTTGTCCCACGGTGTCTTTTAAATTAAATTACTTGATATGTTGATTCATACTTCTGTTAGCTAAGTATTTTAGGGACATTTCTACATTCCCGCGAGGGGTTCGACATTAGAGGAAGATAGATAGATAGTCGTTCATGTTCAAAATATATACGTTGTTTTCTACATCCTCTGTTGTTCCACGCATGCGCGCTGTGTATTTCGTGTGTTGATAAACAAATTCGCTTATATACGGCGGTTTAAATTTATTGGAATTTTATCGTTTCTGAGCGACTATTTCGATTTTTGTAAACACACACACATTAGTATTTATATTTTACCCAAAACATCCTTTATTACGATGTAATGCTGCTTTAAAGTGCTATGTCTTCTAAAATGTACTAGATATTGACCCACAACACCAAAATACTTTAAAAACAACAAGCAATGTCACCACGCTTCTTTTTATTAAATTAAATATTGGCCCAACTACAATGTTTAGAAATAGAACATTGAGTATGAAAATGTATATTTAAGTAATGAATCTCTATATTATTTATTGGGCGCCATATCGATAATAACAGTTTATGTTAATATTTTACAGAACGGTTATGCTATGGGGGAACTATTTAGGGTTTATAGGATTGTATATATATATATATAATATGCTATGCAGAAAGAGCACACTCATTGAAGACATGTTTGGCCATGGTTTGTTTTGGTCGCGAAATTAGACGACACATTATTTGGAGGACAACACAGTTACCATAGATACAATAAATCTTGAAAAGTCTCTCTAAAACTCTAGATAGCTACCCATATCATAACTGTTTATGTCTGTCAAAGGCTATACATAGCTTAGATTAATTGTATGTATCTTTATGTATACTATATATATATAAGACGGGATAACAACCATCCGACCGTTTTTGTTGTTGTTGTTGTTGTTGATGATACATATATATTATTTCGGTTTTAAAATATACTTTATTATTGTATGTATTTAATGGTGGAGGGGGCGAAGCTAGAGATGCTAGACGTGTTACGGGTTTTTGATAATTTCGAAGCTTCTGTGATTAAATCATATTACTGTCTGATGTCACTTAATTATTGTGTGGTTGATTTATATCTCGATATACCATAGACACAATCGTGCAATATTACATGAACTATGGCGGATAAATAGAGATAACTAATGCTGGTGTGAGATTTCTCGTATGATTCTGGCGTGCAGCATTGCGCAACATAATATGTTATTCCGCTACATCAGCACCAGGTATCTAGTGCACTGTTCAACATGTATCTCGTGCACTGTCCACCAGGTATCTAGTGCACTGTCCACCAGGTATCTCGTGCACTGTCCACCAGGTATCTCGTGCACTCTCCACCAGGTATCTCGTGCACTGTCCACCAGGTATCTCGTGCACTGTCCACCAGGTATCTCGTACACTCTCCATCAGGTAACTCGTGCACTGTCCACCATGTATCTCGTGCACTGTCCACCAGGTAGCTCGTACACTCTCCATCATGTATCTCGTACACTCTCCACCAGGTATATCGTGCACTGTCCACCAGGTATCTCGTGCACTCCCCCATCATGTATCTCGTGCACTCTCCTATCTCGTGCACTCTCCACCAGGTATCTCGTGCACTCTCCAGGTATCTCGTGCACTGTCCATCAAGTATCTCGTGCACTGTCCACCAGGTATCTCGTGCACACTCCACCATATAACTCGTGCACTGTCCACCAGGTATCTCGTGCACTGTCCACCAGGTATCTCGTGCACACTCCACCAGGTAACTCGTGCACTGTCCACCAGGTATCTCGTGCACTGTCCATCATGTATCTCGTGCACTCTCCACCAGGAAGCTCGTGCACTCTCCACCATGTATATCGTGCACTGTCCACCAGGTATCTCGTGCACTGTCCACCAGGTATCTCGTGCACTCTCCACCAGGTATCTCGTGCACTGTCCACCAGATATCTCGTGCACTCTCCACCACTCTGATGTCACTTAATTATTGTGTGGTTGATTTATATCTCGATATACCATAGACACAATCGTGCAATATTACATGAACTATGGCGGATAAATAGAGATAACTAATGCTGGTGTGAGATTTCTCGTATGATTCTGGCGTGTAGCATTGCGCAACATAATATGTTATTCCGCTACATCAGCACCAGGTATCTAGTGCACTGTTCAACATGTATCTCGTGCACTGTCCACCAGGTATCTCGTGCACTGTCCACCAGGTATCTCGTGCACTGTCCACCCGGTATCTCATGCACTGTCCACCAGGTATCTCGTGCACTGTCCACCAGGTATCTCGTGCACTGTCCACCAGGTATCTCGTACACTCTCCATCAGGTAACTCGTGCACTGTGCACCATGTATCTCGTGCACTGTCCACCAGGTAGCTCGTACACTCTCCATCATGTATCTGGTGCACTCTCCACCAGGTATATCGTGCACTGTCCACCAGGTATCTCGTGCACTCCCCCATCATGTATCTCGTGCACTCTCCTATCTCGTGCACTCTCCACCAGGTATCTCGTGCACTCTCCAGGTATCTCGTGCACTGTCCATCAAGTATCTCGTGCACTGTCCACCAGGTATCTCGTGCACACTCCACCATATAACTCGTGCACTGTCCACCAGTATCTCGTGCACTGTCCACCAGGTATCTCGTGCACACTCCACCAGGTAACTCGTGCACTGTCCACCATGTATCTCGTGCACTTCCAAGTTTGTCTCCACCAGGTAGCTCGTGCACTCTCCACCAGGTATCTCGTGTAATCTCCACCAGGTATCGCGTGCACTCTCCACCAGGTACCTCGTGCACTGTCCACCAGGTATCTCGTGCACTCTCCACCAGGTATATCGTGCACTGTCCACCGGTATCTCGTGCACTGTCCACCAGGTATCTTGTGCACTCTCCACCAGGTATCTCGTGCACTGTCCACCAGATATCTCGTGCACTCTCCACAAGGTATCTCGTGCACTCTCCACCGGGTATCTCGTGCACTCTCTACCAGGTATCTCGTGCACTGTCCACCAGGTATCTCGTGCACACTCCACCAGGTATCTCGTGCACACTCCACCATGTATATCGTGCACTCTCCACCATGTATCGCGTGCACTCTCCACCAGGTATCTCGTGCACTCTCCATCAGGTATCTCGTGCACTCTCCACCAAGTATCTCGTGCACTCTCCACCAGGTATCTCGTGCACTCTCCATCAGATATCTCGTGCACTCTCCACCAGGTATCTCGTACACTCTCCACCAAGTATCTCGTGCACTCTCCACCACTCTGATGTCACTTAAATATTGTGTGGTTGATTTATATCTCGATATACCATAGACACAATCGTGCAATATTATATGAACTATGGCGGATAAATAGAGATAACTAATGCTGGTGTGAGATTTCTCGTATGATTCTGGCGTGCAGCATTGCGCAACATAATATGTTATTCCGCTACATCAGCACCAGGTATCTAGTGCACTGTTCACCAGGTATCTCGTGCACTGTCCACCAGGTATCTCGTGCACTGTCCACCAGGTATCTCGTGCACTGTCCACCAGGTATCTCATGCACTGTCCACCAGGTATCTCGTGCACTGTCCACCATGTATCTCGTGCACTGTCCACCAGGTATCTCGTACACTCTCCATCAGGTAACTCGTGCACAGTCCACCATGCATCTCGTGCACTGTCCACCAGGTAGCTCGTACACTCTCCATCATGTATCTGGTGCACTCTCCACCAGGTATATCGTGCACTGTCCACCAGGTATCTCGTGCACTCCCCCATCATGTATCTCGTGCACTCTCCTATCTCGTGCACTCTCCACCAGGTATCTCGTGCACTCTCCAGGTATCTCGTGCACTGTCCATCACGTATCTCGTGCACTGTCCACCAGGTATCTCGTGCACACTCCACCAGGTAACTCGTGCACTGTCCACCAGGTATCTCGTGCACTGTCCACCATGTATCTCGTGCACCTCCCCAGTAACTCGTGCACTTCCCCAGGTATCGTGCACTGTCCACCATATCTCGTGCACTCTCCACCAGGTATCTCGTGCACTCTCCACCAGGTATCTCGTGCACTCTCCACCAGGTATCTCGTGCACTCTCCACCAGGTATCTCGTGCACTGTCCACCAGGTATCTCGTGCACTCTCCACCAGGTATCTCGTGCACTGTCCACCAGATATCTCGTGCACTCTCCACAAGGTATCTCGTGCACTCTCCACCGGGTATCTCGTGCACTCTCTACCAGGTATCTCGGCACTGTCCACCAGGTATCTCGTGCACACTCCACCAGGTATCTCGTGCACACTCCACCATGTATCTCGTGCACTCTCCACCATGTATCTCGTGCACTCTCCACCAGGTATCTCGTGCACTCTCCACCATGTATCTCGTGCACTCTCCACCAGGTATCTCGTGCACTCTCCACATGTATCTCGTGCACTCTCCACCATGTATCTCGTGCACTCTCCACCAGTATATCGTGCACTGTCCACCAGGTATCTCGTGCACTCTCCACCAGGTATCTCGTGCACTTCCACCAGGTATCGTGCACACTCCACCAGGTATCTCGTGCACACTCCACCAGTATCTCGTGCACTGTTCCACCAGGTATCTCGTGCACTCTCCACCAGGTATATCGTGCACTCTCCACCAGGTATCTCGTGCACTCTCCACCAGGTATCTCGTGCACTCTCCATCAGGTATCTCGTGCACTCTCCACCAAGTATCTCGTGCACTCTCCACCAGGTATCTCGTGCACTCTCTCAGATATCTCGTGCACTCTCCACCAGGTATCTCGTGCACTCTCCACCAGTATCTCGTGCACTCTCCACCAGGTATCTCGTGCACTCTCCACTAGGTATCTCGTGCACTCTCCACCAGGTATCTCGTGCACTCTCCACCAGGTATCTCGTGCACTCTCCACCAGGTATCTCGTGCACTGTCCACCAGGTATATCGTGCACTCTCCACCAGGTATCTCGTGCACTCTCCACATGTATCTCGTGCACACTCCACCAGGTATCTCGTGCACTCTCCACCAGGTATCTCGTGCACTGTCCACCAGGTATATCGTGCACTCTCCACCAGGTATCTCGGCACTGTCCACCGGTATACCGTGCACTGTCCACCAGGTATCTCGTGCACTCTCCACCAGGTATCTCGTGCACTGTCCACCAGGTATATCGTGCACTCTCCACCAGGTATCTCGTGCACTGTCCACCAGGTATATCGTGCACTGTCCACCAGGTATCTCGTGCACTCTCCACCAGGTATCTCGTGCACTGTCCACCAGGTATCTCGTGCACTCTCCACCAGGTATCTCGTGCACTCTCCACCATGTATCTCGTGCACTCTCCACCAGTATCTCGTGCACTCCACCAGGTATCTCGTGCACTCTCCATCAGGTATCTCGTGCACTCTCCACCAGGTATCTCGTGCACTCTCCACCAGGTATCTCGTGCACTCTCCACCAGGTATCTCGTGCACTCTCCACCAGGTATCTCGTGCACTCTCCACCAGGTATCTCGTGCACTCTCCACCAGGTATCTCGTGCACTCTCCACCAGGTATCTCGTGCACTCTCCACCAGGTATCTCGTGCACTCTCCACCAGGTATCTCGTGCACTCTCCACCAGGTATCTCGTGCACTCTCCACCAGGTATCTCGTGCACTCTCCACCAGGTATCTCGTGCACTCTCCACCAGGTATCTCGTGCACTCTCCACCAGGTATCTCGTGCACTCTCCACCAGGTATCTCGTGCACTCTCCACCAGGTATCTCGTGCACTCTCCACCAGGTATCTCGTGCACTCTCCATCAGGTATCTCGTGCACTCTCCACCAGGTATCTCGTGCACTCTCCACCAGGTATCTCGTGCACTCTCCACAGGTATCTGGCACTTCCACCGGTATCGTGCACTGTCCACCAGGTATCTCGTGCACTCTCCACCAGGTATCTCGTGCACTGTCCACCTTATTCGTGCACTCCATCAGGTATCTCGTGCACTCTCCACCAGGTATCTCGTGCACTCTCCACCAGGTATCTCGTGCACTCTCCACCAGGTATCTCGTGCACTCTCCACCATGTATCTCGTGCACTCTCCACCAGGTATCTCGTGCACTCTCCACCAGGTATCTCGTGCACTCTCCATCATGTATCTCGTGCACTCTCCACCAGGTATCTCGTGCACTCTCCACCAGGTATCTCGTGCACTCTCCACCAGGTATATCGTGCACACTCCACCAGGTATCTCGTGCACTCTCCACCAGGTATCTCGTGCACACTCCACCAGGTATCTCGTGCACTCTCCACCAGATATATCGTGCACTCTCCACCGGTATTCGTGCACTCTCCACCAGGTATCTCGTGCACTCTCCACCAGGTATCTCGTGCACTCTCCACCAGGTATCTCGTGCACTCTCCACCAGGTATCTCGTGCACTCTCCACCAGGTATCTCGTGCACTCTCCACCAGGTATCTCGTGCACTCTCCACCAGGTATCTCGTGCACTCTCCATCAGGTATCTCGTGCACTCTCCACCAGGTATATCGTGCACTCTCCACCAGGTATCTCGTGCACTCTCCACCAGGTATCTCGTGCACTCTCCACAGGTATCTCGTGCACTCTCCACCAGGTATCTCGTGCACTCTCCACCAGGTATCTCGTGCACTCTCCACCAGGTATCTCGTGCACTCTCCACCAGGTATCTCGTGCACTCTCCACCAGGTATCTCGTGCACTCTCCACCAGGTATCTCGTGCACTCTCCACCAGGTATCTCGTGCACTCTCCACCAGGTATCTCGTGCACTCTCCACCAGGTATCTCGTGCACTCTCCACCAGGTATCTCGTGCACTCTCCACCAGGTATCTCGTGCACTCTCCACCAGGTATCTCGTGCACTCTCCACCAGGTATCTCGTGCACTCTCCATCAGGTATCTCGTGCACTCTCCACCAGGTATCTCGTGCACTCTCCACCATGTATCTCGTGCACTCTCCACCAGGTATCTCGTGCACTCTCCACCAGGTATCTCGTGCACTCTCCACCAGGTATCTCGTGCACTCTCCACCAGGTATCTCGTGCACTCTCCACCAGGTATCTCGTGCACTCTCCACCATGTATCTCGTGCACTCTCCACCAGGTATCTCATGCACTCTCCATCAGGTATCTCGTGCACTCTCCACCAGGTATCTCGTGCACTCTCCACCAGGTATCTCGTGCACTCTCCACCAGGTATCTCGTGCACTCTCCACCAGGTATCTCGTGCACTCTCCACCAGGTATCTCGTGCACTCTCCACCAGGTATCTCGTGCACTCTCCACCAGGTATATCGTGCACTCTCCACCAGGTATTCGTGACTTCCACGGTCTCGTGCACTCTCCACCAGGTATCTCGTGCACTCTCCACCAGTATCTCGTGCACTCTCCACCAGGTATCTCGTGCACTCTCCACCAGGTATCTCATGCACTCTCCACCAGGTATCTCGTGCACTCTCCATCAGGTATCTCGTGCACTCTCCACCAGGTATCTCGTGCACTCTCCACCAGGTATCTCGTGCACTCTCCACCAGGTATCTCGTGCACTCTCCACCAGGTATATCGTGCACTCTCCATCAGGTATCTCGTGCACTCTCCACCAGGTA
>CM026390.1:16793555-16904732 GCA_014843695.1 Archivesica marissinica | reverse complement strand
TAGAAAGTTATTATTATCACTTGTGGCTAGTCACTCGTGAACATAGAAAGTTATTATTATCACTTGTGGCTAGTCACTCGTGAACATAGAAAGTTATTATTATCACTTGTGGCTAGTCACTCGTGAACATAGAAAGTTATTATTATCACTTGTGGCTAGTCACTCGTGAACATAGAAAGTTATTATTATCACTTGTGGCTAGTCACTCGTGAACATAGAAAGTTATTATTATCACTTGTGGCTAGTCACTCGTGAACATAGAAAGTTATTATTATCACTTGTGGCTAGTCACTCGTGAACATAGAAAGTTATTATTATCACTTGTGGCTAGTCACTCGTGAACATAGAAAGTTATTATTATCACTTGTGGCTAGTCACTCGTGAACATAGAAAGTTATTATTATCACTTGTGGCTAGTCACTCGTGAACATAGAAAGTTATTATTATCACTTGTGGCTAGTCACTCGTGAACATAGAAAGTTATTATTATCACTTGTGGCTAGTCACTCGTGAACATAGAAGGTTATTATTATCACTTGTGGCTAGTCACTCAATGATAACACTTTCAGTGTTCATTCGGTGCAATATAATTCGATCATACACTGAATCAAACAAGTGTCGTTCATTGATTAGGGGATACACCGGACATATAGTTAGACGTTGGGGTCATTTAAATTACCATATAAAACACCATATTAGGGATACATCGGACATATAGTTAGACGTTGGGGTCATTTAAATTGTAATACACCATAAATATACATAAAATGATTCAATGATTAATGCCACATTACAAATAATCTGGACCACAGATGCCAACAAATGATTGTTGGTAATACTAGGTAATAGATGACTGTAGAAGTTGCAGTGGCAGGGATGGAACCTAGTAATAGATGACTGTAGAAGTTGCAGTGGCAAGGATGGAACCTGTAGGTAATAGATGACTGTAGAAGTTGCAGTGGCGGGGATGGAACCTGTACGTAATAGATGACTGTAGAAGTTGCAGTGGCAGGGATGGAACCTGTAGGTAATAGATGACTGTAGAAGTTGCAGTGGCAGGGATGGAACCTGTAGGTAATAGATGACTGTAGAAGTTGCAGTGGCAGGGATGGAACCTGTAGGTAATAGATGACTGTAGAAGTTGCAGTGGCGGGGATGGAACCTGTACGTAATAGATGACTGTAGAAGTTGCAGTGGCAGGGATGGAACCTGTAGGTAATAGATGACTGTAGAAGTTGCAGTGGCAGGGATGGAACCTGTAGGTAATAGATGACTGTAGAAGTTGCAGTGGCGGGGATGGAACCTGTAATAGATGACTGTAGAAGTTGCAGTGGCAGGGATGGAACCTGTAGGTAATAGATGACTGTAGAAGTTGCAGTGGCAGGGATGGAACCTGTAGGTAATAGATGACTGTAGAAGTTGCAGTGGCAGGGATGGAACCTGTAGGTAATAGATGACTGTAGAAGTTGCAGTGGCAGGGATGGAACCTGTAGGTAATAGATGACTGTAGAAGTTGCAGTGGCAGGGATGGAACCTGTAGGTAATAGATGACTGTAGAAGTTGCAGTGGCGGGGATGGAACCTGTAGGTAATAGATGACTGTAGAAGTTGCAGTGGCGGGGATGGAACCTGTAGGTAATAGATGACTGTAGAAGTTGCAGTGGCGGGGATGGAACCTGTAGGTAATAGATGACTGTAGAAGTTGCAGTGGCAGGGATGGAACCTGTAGGTAATAGATGACTGTAGAAGTTGCAGTGGCAGGGATGGAACCTGTAGGTAATAGATGACTGTAGAAGTTGCAGTGGCAGGGATGGAACCTGTAGGTAATAGATGACTGTAGAAGTTGCAGTGGCGGGGATGGAACCTGTAGGTAATAGATGACTGTAGAAGTTGCAGTGGCAGGGATGGAACCTGTAGGTAATAGATGACTGTAGAAGTTGCAGTGGCGGGGATGGAACCTGTACGTAATAGATGACTGTAGAAGTTGCAGTGGCAGGGATGGAACCTGTACGTAATAGATGACTGTAGAAGTTGCAGTGGCAGGGATGGAACCTGTAGGTAATAGATGACTGTAGAAGTTGCAGTGGCAGGGATGGAACCTGTAGGTAATAGATGACTGTAGAAGTTGCAGTGGCGGGGATGGAACCTGTACGTAATAGATGACTGTAGAAGTTGCAGTGGCGGGGATGGAACCTGTAGGTAATAGATGACTGTAGAAGTTGCAGTGGCAAGGATGGAACCTGTAGGTAATAGATGACTGTAGAAGTTGCAGTGGCGGGGATGGAACCTGTACGTAATAGATGACTGTAGAAGTTGCAGTGGCAAGGATGGAACCTGTACGTAATAGATGACTGTAGAAGTTGCAGTGGCAGGGATGGAACCTGTAGGTAATAGATGACTGTAGAAGTTGCAGTGGCAGGGATGGAACCTGTAGGTAATAGATGACTGTAGAAGTTGCAGTGGCGGGGATGGAACCTGTACGTAATAGATGACTGTAGAAGTTGCAGTGGCGGGGATGGAACCTGTAGGTAATAGATGACTGTAGAAGTTGCAGTGGCAGGGATGGAACCTGTAGGTAATAGATGACTGTAGAAGTTGCAGTGGCGGGGATGGAACCTGTAGGTAATAGATGACTGTAGAAGTTGCAGTGGCAGGGATGGAACCTGTAGGTAATAGATGACTGTAGAAGTTGCAGTGGCGGGGATGGAACCTGTAGGTAATAGATGACTGTAGAAGTTGCAGTGGCGGGGATGGAACCTGTAGGTAATAGATGACTGTAGAAGTTGCAGTGGCGGGGATGGAACCTGTAGGTAATAGATGACTGTAGAAGTTGCAGTGGCGGGGATGGAACCTGTAGGTAATAGATGACTGTAGAAGTTGCAGTGGCAGGGATGGAACCTGTAGGTAATAGATGACTGTAGAAGTTGCAGTGGCGGGGATGGAACCTGTAGGTAATAGATGACTGTAGAAGTTGCAGTGGCGGGGATGGAACCTGTACGTAATAGATGACTGTAGAAGTTGCAGTGGCAGGGATGGAACCTGTAGGTAATAGATGACTGTAGAAGTTGCAGTGGCGGGGATGGAACCTGTAGGTAATAGATGACTGTAGAAGTTGCAGTGGCGGGGATGGAACCTGTAGGTAATAGATGACTAGAAGTTGCAGTGGCGGGGATGGAACCTGTAGGTAATAGATGACTAGAAGTTGCAGTGGCGGGGATGGAACCTGTACGTAATAGATGACTGTAGAAGTTGCAGTGGCGGGGATGGAACCTGTAGGTAATAGATGACTAGAGTTGCAGTGGGGGATGGAACCTGTAGTAGAAGTTGCAGTGGCGGGATGGAACCTGTAGTAATAGATGACTGTAGAAGTTGCAGTGGCGGGGATGGAACCTGTACGTAATAGATGACTGTAGAAGTTGCAGTGGCGGGGATGGAACCTGTAGGTAATAGATGACTGTAGAAGTTGCAGTGGCGGGGATGGAACCTGTAGGTAATAGATGACTGTAGAAGTTGCAGTGGCGGGGATGGAACCTGTAGGTAATAGATGACTGTAGAAGTTGCAGTGGCGGGGATGGAACCTGTACGTAATAGATGACTGTAGAAGTTGCAGTGGCGGGGATGGAACCTGTAGGTAATAGATGACTGTAGAAGTTGCAGTGGCGGGGATGGAACCTGTAGGTAATAGATGACTGTAGAAGTTGCAGTGGCGGGGATGGAACCTGTAGGTAATAGATGACTGTAGAAGTTGCAGTGGCGGGGATGGAACCTGTAGGTAATAGATGACTGTAGAAGTTGCAGTGGCGGGGATGGAACCTGTACGTAATAGATGACTGTAGAAGTTGCAGTGGCAGGGATGGAACCTGTAGGTAATAGATGACTGTAGAAGTTGCAGTGGCGGGGATGGAACCTGTACGTAATAGATGACTGTAGAAGTTGCAGTGGCGGGGATGGAACCTGTAGGTAATAGATGACTGTAGAAGTTGCAGTGGCGGGGATGGAACCTGTAGGTAATAGATGACTGTAGAAGTTGCAGTGGCGGGGATGGAACCTGTAGGTAATAGATGACTGTAGAAGTTGCAGTGGCGGGGATGGAACCTGTAGGTAATAGATGACTGTAGAAGTTGCAGTGGCGGGGTTGGAACCTGTTCACTCATCTGGAAAGTCTGGTTTGAACTTCTCCTTCTCAACCGCTTGCTCAATTTTGATAAACCATATCTGGAAAATCTGGGCAACTAAAGTAGATATAAAAAAAATTGGTAAAATATTTCCGACCTAAGTCCCTCGGCCATAGAGGCTCCAACCTAATCCACTTGACCATAGAGGCTCCAACCTAAGTCACTCGGCCATAGAGGCTCCAACCTAAGCCACTTGACCATAGAGGCCCCGACCTATGTTACTTGGCCATAGAGGCCCCGACCTATGTCACTTGGCCATAGAGGCCCCGACCTATGTCACTTGGCCATAGAGGCCCCGACCTATGTCACTTGGACATAGAGGCCCCGACCTAAGTCACTTGGCCATAGAGGCCCCGACCTAAGTCACTTGGCCATAGAGGCCCCGACCTATGTCACTCGGCCATAGATGCCCTGACCTAAGTCACTTGGCCATAGAGGCCCCAACCTATGTCACTCAGCCATAGAGGCCCCGACCTATGTCACTTGGCCATAGAGGCCCCGATCTAAGTCACTGGGCCATAGAGGCCCCGACCTATGTCACTCAGCCATAGAGGCCCCGACCTATGTCACTCAGCCATAGAGGCCCCGACCTAAGTCACTCAGCCATAGAGGCCCCGACCTATGTCACTCGGCCATAGAGGCCCCGACCTATGTCACTCAGCCATAGAGGCCCTGACCTGAGCCACTCGGCCATAGAGGTCCCCACATTATATGTGCTCTGTATATCAAGCGTTTGAATGTTGTATAACCATGTTACAGAATGTATCCTATTTTTCAGCCGCTCTTATTGAGGAAAGTATACTGTGTATGCATGGAGGGCTGTCGCCACATCTCATCAATCTTGACCAGGTGTGTATGATATTTTGATTAGTGGACCATTGGATAGACCCATGTGTATAATTGTAAGTTACAGATACAAAAGTTGGATAGTCGCTGTATGACCTATAATTAAATCCACTCCCCACCAGACTACATGTTGCTGAGTGTAGCAACGGTTGTAGAGAATGGGTACACCTAACTGGTGTATTATATTATAGTTATATTATCATTTTATGTCCCCATTTAAATAATGCTGGTGTATGTTTCACCCACCCATGTCCGTGTGTACAGTCATACTGCCTAAGTAATATCCGAATGATATAGTTGTCAATTGAAATACAAGTTAACCCTAGATACGCAGTTCTAAAGAAATTCTTTAATATATAGATACGAATATGCCAATCTTTGTAAAGTCAAAAAGATATGCTTATAAATATAAGTGATATTTCCAGGAGATTATTGCTCACATCTCCATCACCCATGTCTCCCTCTAGCTCAGCCATATTTCACCCATGTCTACATCTTCCATGTCTTCCTCTAGCTCAGCCATATTTCACCCATCCATCTCCCATGTCTTCCTCTAGCTCAGCCATATTTCACCCATGTCTCCATCACCCATGTCTTCCTGTAGCTCAGCCATATTTCACCCATGTCTCCATCATCCAGGTCTTCCTCTAGCTCAGCCATATTTCACCCATGTCTCCATCACCCATGTCTTCCTCTAGCTCAGCCATATTTCACCCATGTCTCCATCACCCATGTCTCCTCTAGCTCAGCCATATTTCACCCATGTCTCCATCACCCATGTCTTCCTCTAGCTCAGCCATATTTCACCCATGTCTCCATCACCCATGTCTTCCTCTAGCTCAGCCATATTTCACCCATGTCTCCATCACCCATGTCTTCCTCTAGCTCAGCCATATTTCACCCATGTCTCCATCACCCATGTCTTCCTCTAGCTCAGCCATATTTCACCCATGTCTCCATCACCCATGTCTTCCTCTAGCTCAGCCATATTTCACCCATGTCTCCATCACCCATGTCTTCCTCTAGCTCAGCCATATTTCACCCATGTCTCCATCATCCATGTCTTCCTCTAGCTCAGCCATATTTCACCCATGTCTCCATCTTCCATGTCTTCCTCCCTCTAGCTCAGTCATATGTCTCCTAGGTCTCCACTTCCCATGTCTCCCTCTAGCTCAGTCATATGTCTCCTAGGTCTCCACTTCCCATGTCTCCCTCTAGCTCAGCCATATGTCTCCTAGGTCTCCACTTCCCATGTCTCCCTCTAGCTCAGTAATATATATGTCTCCTAGGTCTCACTTCCCATGTCTCCCTCTAGCTCAGTAATATATATGTCTCCTAGGTCTCCACTTCCCATGTATCCCTCTAGCTCAGTCATATGTCTCCTAGGTCTCCACTTCCCATGTCTCCCTCTAGCTCAGTCATGTCTCCTAGACTCCACTTCCCATGTCTTCCTCTAGCTCAGTCATGTGTCTCCTAGGTCTCCACTTCCCATGTCTCCCTCTAGCTCAGTCATGTGTCTCCTAGACTGCACTTCCCATGTCTTCCTCTAGCTCTGTCATATTTCTCCTAGGTCTCCACTTCCCATGTCTCTCTCTAGCTCAGTCATATATATGTCTCCTAGGTCTCCACTTCCCATGTCTCCCTCTAGCTCAGTCATATTTCTCCTAGGTCTCCACTTCCCATGTCTCTCTCTAGCTCAGTCATATATATGTCTCCTAGGTCTCCACTTACCATGTCTCCCTCTAGCTCACCCCCTGCCATGTCATTGAAAGTGTAGTTTTGCTCATTATCGATGATGTATTTTTCAATTACTAGGATATTGGTTCAGGCAAATGTTAAGGTAACATTCGTTTATTTGAATGCTTTGTATGTACTGGTTTGCGACCCTTTTCCGTCAGATAAATTACGGACATGTACAGTGCACTATATAATTTATAATTTCCATGAATTACATTTTCCATAATATTGTATTTTGTATTTATAATAAGCTTTATCGTGCTTAGAACTAGAAAACTCGATGGTACTTTCTAGATTTGTTGACAGCAACAGACGGAAAATTAATTTAGCCATTTATCGGGCTTCAAATAATAAACTGTTTGCGCATGCACACATATGTGGGTATTTCCCCGTATCGAGAAGTTAAAAAAGAATGTTTAAATTACCTGTCTTGAAAATCTTCGGGTTTGTCAACCGGAAATATTTACCGGAATGATTGAGAACAAACATCGAGGGTACAACTGCAATAGCAAGCGTTTGCAAGGGTGGACGGAAAAAAGGGTCGCCGACCAGTATATAAAGAATCTAGCAATGTTAACATTCTAACATGATATTAAGCTGTTTAATTAATCTCACTACTTAACAAGATGTTTTTGATGCAGTTTTGCAAGTGATTTGTTTTGTTGTCACCACTCACAACGTAACTAACATTGTAGCATACAAACGAGCTCTCCCTGACAAAACCAACATAAAAACACAGAACTTAATCACTACTGATGATAAAAATGCAAACTTGGTACCAAACGGTAGCATGTATTCTGAAATACCAAGTTTGAAATGTTCCGATTTTAGAAGTTAATACAGTCAAACCTGTCTTAAGTAGCCAGCCAAGGGAATCACAGAAAGTGGCTGCTTAATAGAGGTCAAATGTATAATAAAACAACACATTGTGAATCTGGAAAGTGGCTGCTTAATTCAGGTGTTTAACTGTATACATGTACAAATTGCGCATGTACACATTCTCTGTTGAACATTAGAGAACATTCAAAGTTTGAATTATCTTATCAGGTTTGGTATTTGAAATTTTATAGTACCAATTTTATTTTTCTATCACAGTAGATTTGGAGCTACTGAATATGCTCGATCATAAGTCAACCTTATTTGCTTCTTAAAATGATCCACCGACCTGTAGCCGAGTTTGTTTTGAAATCCAATCCAGTTCTGATCCAACGACATGTAGCTGAGTTTGTTTTGAAATCCAATCCAGTTCTGATCCACCGACCTGTAGCCGAGTTTGTTTTGAAATCCAATCCAGTTCTGATCCACCGACATGTAGCCGAGTTTGTTTTGAAATCCAATCCAGTTCTGATCCACTGACCTGTAGCCGAGTTTGTTTTGAAATCCAATCCAGTTCTGATCCACCGACCTGTAGCCGAGTTTGTTTTGAAATCCAATCCAGTTCTGATCCACTGACCTGTAGCCGAGTTTGTTTTGAAATCCAATCCAGTTCTGTGATAGCAGTTTACATTACTTCCCCCTTTTATCTCTCCCATCTGTTGATTGTATGTGTGTATTTTTTTACGTTTATCTATCGTCGCTACCGGTTGCCCATATGAGCGACGCCTCCTGAAGAGATTAGTCATTTTAGATTTTTGGAGGATAGTGCAATGATACAGACAGAGACCCATTCCAGAGTCTCCTCTGGTATCTTTTACGTGCACAGTGTACAGCACCGACACGAGACCTCGGTTTAACGTCCCATCTGAAAGACTGTTTATTTTATTATGGTCAGACGGGGGATCGAACCTGTGATCCCTGGAGATTGTATCTGCTTTTGAGAAAGTTTTAAGGAACAGGAATTTTGTGAACAATATACATTGATATAATTATGAACTAGTGCCTGTAAAATATACATGTTTTAGTCCCAGTAGTACCTCCTTAACTTATGAGTGTGGTCGACTTATGGCTGAGTATATGCATTGGTATCAGCTATTGTGTTGGTTTTGACATTGTGCGACTCGGATGGAAGATTATCTCTTAGCATGCGGGATAAAATAAAAGCTATAAATGATTCAAATTATTGTAGCAGATGACAACTCATTAAATGTGTTCTTCTTAAATATAGCTGAACATTCGGGAAATATGTTGTGTAATTTCATTAGAATTGTGTCGTTACAACTCAATTCCAATGAAATTCCAGGATATATTTGACTGTTATTTTCTCCGCTAGCGTGCAAAGAGTTAAGATGCAGTTCCGGAGCTATAATAACCCATGCATTTAATCTATCGTTTGTACAGTCGAGCTAAATGTAAATTTAATATGAATACATGTAGCTATAATATTATTGCATCGTATATTCCCCGACCATAAGTCGATCGTTTTCTCATCCAGAAATGCAATGAAAGTACTAGGTAGAAATGCAATGAAAGTACTAGGTAGAAATGTGATGGAAGTACTAGGTAGAAATGCTATGAAAGTACTAGGTAGAAATGCTATGAAAGTACTAGGTAGAAATGCTATGAAAGTACTAGGTAGAAATGCTATGAAAGTACTAGGTAGAAATGTGATGAAAGTACTAGGTAGATATGTGATGAAAGTACTAGGTAGAAATGCAATGAAAGTACTAGGTAGAAATGCTATGAATGTACTAGGTAGAAATGTGATGAAAGTACTAGGTAGAAATGCAATGAAAGTACTAGGTAGAAATGTGATGGAAGTACTAGGTAGAAATGCTATGAAAGTACTAGGTAGAAATGCAATGAAACTACTAGGTAGAAATGCTATGAAACTACTAGGTAGAAATGCTATGAAAGTACTAGGTAGAAATGCTATGAAAGTACTAGGTAGAAATGCTATGAAACTACTAAGTAGAAATGCTACGAAAGTACTTGGTAGAAATGCTATGAAAGTACTAGGTAGAAATGCTATGAAAGTACTAGGTAGAAATGCTATGAAAGTACTAGGTAGAAATGCTATGAAAGTACTAGGTAGAAATGCTATGAAAGTACTAGGTAGAAATGCTATGAAAGTACTAGGTAGAAATGCATGACAGTACTAGGTAGAAATGCTATGAAAGTACTAGGTAGAAATGCTATGAAAGTACTAGGTAGAAATGCAATGAAAGTACTAGGTAGAAATGCTATGAAAGTACTAGGTAGAAATGCTATGAAAGTACTAGGTAGAAATGCAATGAAAGTACTAGGTAGGAATGCAATGAAAGTACTAGGTAGGAATGCAATGAAAGTACTAGGTAGGAATGCAATGAAAGTACTAGGTAGGAATGCAATGAAAGTACTAGGTAGAAATGCAATGAAAGTACTAGGTAGGAATGCAATGAAAGTACTAGGTAGAAATGCAATGAAAGTACTAGGTAGGAATGCAATGAAAGTACTAGGTAGGAATGCAATGAAAGTACTAGGTAGGAATGCAATGAAAGTACTAGGTAGGAATGCAATGAAAGTACTAGGTAGGAATGCAATGAAAGTACTAGGTAGGAATGCAATGAAAGTACTAGGTAGAAATGCAATGAAAGTACTAGGTAGAAATGCAATGAAAGTACTAGGTAGAAATGCAATGAAAGTACTAGGTAGGAATGCAATGAAAGTACTAGGTCGACTTATGGTGGAGAAACAAGCAAAACAACATTTTGAAAAAAAGATCTGTTTTTATTTGTTGGAACTTTATATATGTTTGTTTGTTTTATTTGGTTTAATATAGCAATTTGCTTAGAAAATTATTTACAGAATAAACCATAGAAAGGCTGATAAACAAACTTCCTAAATTGTTGTTGTGCATCAGTGCATTCTGTAAGATTTGTAATGGAATAAAGTTAACCACATATCTCCAATTGAGCTCAGTTCCATTTATAAATGAGATAAAAAAAAACCCATTGCTGTAACAAATGTCATACGCCCAAAGCAAATTGAATAAATTGTGCTAAAAGTGATGTATGCAGTACGTACATAATTACCGTACTATTATGATTTGTTACCAAGAACTGGAGCTATGAGAAGAGCCAAACGGAAAAAAGACCACCCATGTCAAAATAGGATTATAAATTTTTCAGCTATGAAAAATGTTATTTAAAAGTGTTGAATTTCTTTACTGAAAATGAAAACACTTTGTTAATGCTGGTTGTGTAACAAATACAATTGTATAACAATCCTTAGACTTAAACAGAGTTAGGTTTGTGTTATTAACACAGTTTCTCTTGACTGAATATACCCCAGACAGAGTGGTTAGGTTTGTGTATTAATGTAATTAAATGAGTGTCTTTGCTTGAACCATATTTCTGAAGAAAGCTAATTGGTTTCAAGGGTTTAAAAGCCTGTGGAACCATACACAAAGTATGTCTATCGTTCACCGAATGCTTCAATTAGATTTAGTTAGTGATTTTGCAGAGTTGATTGGCTATTACAGAGGACATGCACCCTGCTTATGATGCTAAATCCTGTCTGTCGTTAACTGTAAGGCCATTCAAGCATAATGACCATGCAAAATAAAGTTGAATGCTGAATAAGGAATAAGATCAGGGGCCTGAGATTATACAACTTGTCTCAGATCTCAAACTCGCACTCAAGCAATTTGATTGGTTTGCTTTTGGCTCCACCAATCAGAAGTTTGAGACTCAGTTTGAGATTTGAACATTTTAATAACCTCATGGCCTGAACTCCTTTGAATTCCATGTCACATTTCCCATTAGTGATTTAGTTTAAACATATTTTATTTTATCATGTTGTAACATTATTATACAAGAACAAATGGATTAAATCGTAAGCTTTTCTCCATCATTAGTGATTTCAGTATGGACAGTAGTTCAAAGGGGTCCATGGTGTGAATTGCATTATATAAGCTATTGTGTGTCCTTTGTTTAACGGCACTTGATTTTATTTCAATAATTTTGCCTTATCATTAGTGCATACAGGTAACATTACTTTGCAGATTCATACGGTGAGGGGTTGAACTAGCGTACATGCCCTGCTTTAAATTGCCAAAAGAAAACGAGTGCCGGATGCTCATTGCCAAACATATATGCCTGGTACCCTATCAAAAATGCACCAGTATGCACTAAATACATTGCTCCAAAATAAAATGCGTAGTGGAGCAGCACCACTGACACGCATAGAAGGGTCAGTTAGCCCAATACCACAGGACGAGCATGTTTTTGGTGCTTTTAGAAAATTTAATGTAGATTCTAAACTTACACGTCAATAAGCATATGTATATACAATCCATGCAAATGGCAGTGGTGTAATCATGGCTGTCCGATTAGCGCAGTGGTTAGCATGCTCGCTTTCTCACTACAACCCTGGTTAGAGCCTCAGACTGGGAAGTATGAGAAATGGTACGGTGTTCACCAGATTGGACAGGTGGTTTTCTCCGGAGTTTCTCCGGCTCCCTCCCACACGAATGACTACAAATACCAATGAGAATGATTAATATAAGCTGTTACAACTTGTTTCACAATCGTTGTATGATAAATAACGTTCATTCTCTTAATCACAGCTAAGTTGTTTTATCAATAACTTTGGCATCTGCGAGTGTAAAAAATGTGAACTAGTCCATTGTCTAGTTTATACAAATTTATTTTAGCTCGATTGTGAAACAAGTTCTTTCAACTTATATTAATCACTCTCGAGACCTCATTCATGGTGGAATCCATCGCCATGAAGGAGAGAGAAGGAAAATCAGTGGTTAATTTTTTTTTCATAACCTCTCATTCTACAGGACTAGTGACCGTAAAAATATTTCATAGTCAGTGACTAGGATGAATTTTCAATATACATGTCTACATCCATTATGTCGAATTCCGTCGGATCGAACAAAATACTTCGACATAACCATAGTTTGACATAACGAAATTCGATATAAGCTGATCCAGTTATATGTAAAATGATGTCTGAAACGGAACTTTGATCCGACTTCGAGATAACCGGAGAATTCGACATAACCGACATTGACATAGCGGATGTAGACTGTATTATTTAACATATGCTCCCTGAATATTCCCGTAATCTGTAAACAATGTGAAAGTAGACAGACAGACAAACATACTTTATTTGGCGTAACCATTATCATAAAGAAATATTTTTACGGTCACTAGTCCTGTAGAATGAGAGGTTATGAAAAAAAAATTTAACCACTGATTTTCCAAATGCATCGCTAATAGTACAAGGAGGATTGTGAAGTTTATTTGCATCCCTCTGTAAAAAATATTTCTCTTGACTACTTCTACATGGCTCGATATGCACGCCTCACCGTTGCCATAACTTGGAAACATCGTATGCTGGTATTATGCTTAAGTATGTACACAACCGCTTCTGTATATATTTCCTATAATGTCATTGTAAATTAATTGCTAGAGTTATCATCCCTACCCTCCTCCTCTTTTTGACAACACCCTCAAGTTTATTTATAGCGGAATTGGTGATAGCGCAATCGCTTCAGGTGTGAGAGGCCCGGAGTTCGCTCCCAGGTGTACCCATTGCAATTGTATCTTTATGCAAGGCACTTAAATTCCACATTGCCTCTTCTCTCTACCTCATGGGGGATTCGATCAGGAATGAGGTCTCGAGAGCATTTAAACTAAGTTGTAAGAACTTATTGCACAATCGAGCTAATGCAACCTGGGTTCGATCCTCGGACCAGGACGTATGTCAGATGAATAAAGTTTAAACTACGGTAATCGAGCTAAAATAAATTTAATATTTTAAAAAATAACATGAACAGTTTAATTTTGGTCCAAATTTGGATGAAAATCTAGTAATTTGTTTATAATTGCCTAGGCAGAGAGTACTATGCAATATTATAACATATAATGAGCTGATGAGCTCTCACTGTTGTCAATACTAACATCGTTTGCCATTGATTCCAAGTGCTAATTATTCTGGGAGTGAGTCGTATGATGAAAGGATTTATCTACAGCATTATAATGATGATAAATGTGACAACCTGTAGTTGTTTGTGAATTATACCCATATATCTACAGACCACGGTCGCTCGTTAGTTATAAGCTATCGATCGTTAAAGTCATATTCCTGTTAAAACCCTTTCCCTCATAGAAGCACCTCTTAATGCCATTACCAATACAACATACATTGACAATGTAGTAGCCAAACCAATGTTCATAATAAAGGCCAGAATCTCATGTAGTCGCAGTAATATCTATAGAGGTGGGATAGATATGGCTACTACTTATCCACTGCATGATAGCTTAATGGCTGTCATTTGTATGGAGATATAATAGTATATTAACCTAAATCTATGTAGTCCCAGTAATATCTATGGAGGTGGGATAGATATGGCGACTACTTATCCACTGCATGATAGCTAAATGGCTGTCGTTTGTATGCAGATATAATAGTATATTAACCTAAATCTCTATGAAGGAAAGGGTTAAATGTGGAGGTAGTTTCTAAAAAAGGTAGTTACCATGGAATTATATTTGTTACAAAACCAGTATTACCCAAGTTTTCAAATAGAGAAATTCAACCTCTCTAACATTTTTAATGTACTTGAAAACTACTGAAGGATAGACCAGTTCTGTGAGTAAATTTCCCTATATGTTCTACCTAAATGACATCATTCGTTCGGGAGTAAATTTCCCTATATGTTCTACCTAAATGACATCATTCGTTCGGGAGTAAATTTCCCTATATGTTCTACCTAAATGACATCATTCGTTCGGGAGTAAATTTCCCTGTATGTTCTACCTAAATGACATCATTTGTTCGGGAGTAAATTTCCCTATATGTTCTACCTAAATGACATCATTCGTTAGGGAGTAAATATCCCTATATGTTCTACCTAAATGACAACATTCGTTCGGGAGTAAATATCCCTCTATGTTCTACCTAAATGACATCATTCGTTCGGGAGTAAATTTCCCTGTATGTTCTACCTAAATGACATCATTCGTTCGGGAGTAAATTTGCCTATATGTTCTACCTAAATGACATCATTTGTTCGGGAGTAAATTTCCCTATATGTTCTAGCTAAATGACATCATTCGTTCGGGAGTAAATATCCCTATATGTTCTACCTAAATGACAACATTCCTTTGGGAGTAAATATCCCTATATGTTCTACCTAAATGACATCATTCGTTCGGGAGTAAATATCCCTATATGTTCTACCTAAATGACATCATTCGTTCGGGAGTAAATTTCCCTATATGTTCTACCTAAATGACATAATTCGTTCGGGAGTAAATTTCCCTATATGTTCTACCTAAATGACATCATTCGTTCGGGAGTAAATTTCCCTATATGTTCTACCTAAATGACATCATTCGTTCGGGAGTAAATTTCCCTATATGTTCTACCTAAATGACATCATTCGTTCGGGAGTAAATTTCCCTATATGTTCTACCTAAATGACATAATTCGTTCGGGAGTAAATTTCCCTATATGTTCTACCTAAATGACATCATTCGTTCGGGAGTAAATTTCCCTATATGTTCTACCTAAATGACATCATTCGTTCGGGAGTAAATTTCCCTATATGTTCTACCTAAATGACATCATTCGTTCGGGAGTAAATTTCCCTATATGTTCTACCTAAATGACATCATTCGTTCGGGAGTAAATTTCCCTATATGTTCTACCTAAATGACATCATTCGTTCGGGAGTAAATTTCCCTATATGTTCTACCTAAATGACATCATTCGTTCGGGAGTAAATATCCCTATATGTTCTACCTAAATGACATCATTCGTTCGGGAGTAAATTTCCCTATATGTTCTACCTAAATGACATCATTCGTTCGGGAGTAAATTTCCAAATCATTCAGGTGTGACTATGTGGTAGTTTATCAACCCCATTTTGTGTGGGTGGTTTAAATCTGTCTCCGTTATATGATAAACATAATATGACCCCGTTTATTAAAGTCACAGTTAACCGGACAAGAATGTAAATAGTGGTTGAATCTTATTTTGACTGGGATAGTCTTGTTCATATCTCTTCATCACTCCGTTTCTATGTAGCAAATCATAATAGAAATTAATGCACAGTCTACATCCGTTCTGTCGAATTCCGTCGGACCGAACAAAATACTTCTACATAACCGAAGTTTGACTTAACGAAATTAGATATAAACGGAGCCAGGTATATGTAGAATGATAGTGTCTGAAACAGGACTTTGATCCGACTTTGAGATAACCGGATAATTCGAAATAACCGACTTTGCTGTATGTATGACGGATGTAAGACTGTACATCGCTTTATGCATACATGTATTTAATTGCTGGCATATAAAGTGCGACACATGCATACAGACAGATCTGTAGTGTTACACGTTGGACTGGTAATCCAGGGATCGGTCTGACCCTAATAAAATGAACAGTCTTTCAGCTGGGACTTTAAACCGAGGTCTCGTGTCGGTTCTGTACACTGTGCATGTAAAAGAACCAGAGGAGACTCTGGAATGGGTCTCTGTATCATTGCACTATCCTCCAAAAATCTAAAATGACTAATCTCTTCAGGAGGCGTCGCTCATATGGGCAACCGGTAGCGACGATAAATAAACGTAAAATACACAGAGTGTAATTTCTTCTTTCTGAACAGCAATCTGACTTTAACATAGCATTGATTATTTCATGGGTGAATACATTAAGATAATCATGTAATGTAATTTATGTTGTAGTTGAGCACATGATTACATGCAATGAAAATTTCATAAATACAATGACTGTAAAATAACTGTATTTTAAGTGACAAAAATGTGATTATTTTTAAGTTACTATTGTTCATTAACTATATAAGCCATTCTAACAGCAACTTCCCATATTTCTGCAACATTGCATAATGTTCCCCAGTTTTCTTTCTGTTTCAGACTTATTATAACCGTGCATTAATAGTGAATTACCGTAGCAAAGTGGGGCAAGTTGTATTCTCGGTCTAAGCAAAGTGGGGCAAGTTGTATTCTCGGTCTAAGCAAAGTGGGGCAAGTTGTATTCTCGGTCTAAGCAAAGTGGGGCAAGTTGTATTCTCGGTCTAAGCAAAGTGGGGCAAGTTGTATTCTCGGTCTAAGCAAAGTGGGGCAAGTTGTATTCTCGGTCTAAGCAAAGTGGGGCAAGTTGTATTCTCGGTCTAAGCAAAGTGGGGCAAGTTGTATTCTCGGTCTAAGCAAAGTGGGGCAAGTTGTATTCTCGGTCTAAGCAAAGTGGGGCAAGTTGTATTCTCGGTCTAAGCAAAGTGGGGCAAGTTGTATTCTCGGTCTAAGCAAAGTGGGGCAAGTTGTATTCTCGGTCTAAGCAAAGTGGGGCAAGTTGTATTCTCGGTCTAAGCAAAGTGGGGCAAGTTGTATTCTCGGTCTAAGCAAAGTGGGGCAAGTTGTATTCTCGGTCTAAGCAAAGTGGGGCAAGTTGTGTTCTCGGTCTAAGCAAAGTGGGGCAAGTTGTATTCTCGGTCTAAGCAAAGTGGGGCAAGTTGTATTCTCGGTCTAAGCAAAGTGGGGCAAGTTGTATTCTCGGTCTAAGCAAAGTGGGGCAAGTTGTATTCTCGGTCTAAGCAAAGTGGGGCAAGTTGTATTCTCGGTCTAAGCAAAGTGGGGCAAGTTGTATTCTCGGTCTAAGCAAAGTGGGGCAAGTTGTATTCTCGGTCTAAGCAAAGTGGGGCAAGTTGTATTCTCGGTCTAAGCAAAGTGGGGCAAGTTGTATTCTCGGTCTATGATGATATCCATGCAATATTATAACTAACTTCTCAACAAGGTATAATGCCCTCTCATTACATTTATCACATATTCATCTGATTAATAACCACAAGCAACATAAACTGTTCTTTTGTATTTGCTACTTTGTTGAAGGCTAAACAAAACCAATTTCGTGGAGGTTTTTTAAAACGCATTTGACCAGATTCTAATTCAAAATGGCTGTAATTGGGCGAATGTCGGTTCAAAATGGCTGTAATTGGTTGAATGTTGGTTCAAAATGGCTGTAATTGGTTGAATGTCGGTTCAAAGTGGCTGTAATTGGTTGAATGTCGGTTCAAAATGGCTGTAATTGGTTGAATGTCGGTTCAAAGTGGCTGTAATTGGTTGAATGTCGGTTCAAAATGGCTGTAATTGGTTGAATGTTGGTTCAAAATGGCTGTAATTGGTCGAATGTCAGTTCAAAATGGCTGTAATTGGTCAAATGTTGGTTCAAAATGGCTGTAATTTGTCGAATGTCGGTTCATTATCAGCCACCATGGGATCAGTTCAAACTTGTGCTACACTTTCTCAATATTTCTTATATCATCATTTTCTCCAATAACTAGATCGACTTGGGGTTCTTATCGCAGATGTCCCTTCATTGTCTCCATACAGCTGTCCACTATGTTCCTTCCTCCCGATTTGTTCTGCTTTGTACCACAGTTGTCACACATGGGTTGAGGGACAGGAAATGCTATTTCTCAATAATCCGATATTTAGTTATGTAGCATTTGTAAGTAAATTAATGCTTTTACTTGAATTGTTCAAACAGATCCGAGAGATGGAGCGTCCTATGGTGGTACCAGACCAAGGGCTTGTGTGTGATATGCTATGGTCGGATCCGGATGAGGTAAGTCTGGTGACATGGTATGTGCAGGTTACCAGCAAGACACATTTGCGACCTAAACCGACAGCAAATCCGAAATCCTCGGCGGGGGGAGGCCTCTGTTACAGAGTGGTTATGCTCGTTGACTTCAAATCACTTGCCCCTCATTGCTGTATGTTTGAATCCCACTGGGGGTGTCTAATTCTATCATATGTGGAAGCTATCCAGCTAGCTTGCGGGAGGTCAGTCTGTATCATGAACTATCCTCCAAAATCTAAAATGTCTAATTTCTTCAGGAGTTGTCGCTCATATGGGGAACCAGTCAAAATCTAAAATGACTAATCTCTTCAGGAGGCATCGCTCATATGGGGAACCAGTCAAAATCTAAAATGACTAATCTCTTCAGGAGTTGTCGCTCATATGGGGGAACCAGTCAAAATCTAAAATGACTAATCTCTTCAGGAGGCGTCGCTCATATGGGGAACCAGTCAAAATCTAAAATGACTAATCTCTTCAGGAGTTGTCGCTCATATGGGGAACCAGTCAAAATCTAAAATGACTAATCTCTTCAGGAGTTGTTGCTCATATGGGGAACCAGTCAAAATCTAAAATGACTAATCTCTTCAGGAGTTGTCGCTCATATGGGGAACCAGTCAAAATCTAAAATGACTAATCTCTTCAGGAGTTGTCGCTCATATGGGGAACCAGTCAAAATCTAAAATGACTAATCTCTTCAGGAGTTGTCGCTCATATGGGGAACCAGTCAAAATCTAAAATGACTAATCTCTTCAGGAGGCGTCGCTCATATGGGGAACCAGTCAAAATCTAAAATGACTAATCTCTTCAGGAGTTGTCGCTCATATGGGGAACCAGTCAAAATCTAAAATGACTAATCTCTTCAGGAGTTGTCGCTCATATGGGGAACCAGTCAAAATCTAAAATGACTAATCTCTTCAGGAGTTGTCTCTCATATGGGGAACCAGTCAAAATCTAAAATGACTAATCTCTTCAGGAGTTGTCGCTCATATGGGGAACCAGTCAAAATCTAAAATAACTAATCTCTTCAGGAGTTGTCGCTCATATGGGGAACCAGTCAAAATCTAAAATGACTAATTTCTTCAGGAGTTGTCGCTCATATGGGGAACCAGTAGCGACGATAAATAAACGTAAAAACGCACACGGTATGGATTCTATCAGGAATGAGGTCTCGAGAGTGATTAATATAAGTTGTAAGAACTTGTTTCGCAGTTGAGCTAAAATAAATTTGTATAAACTAACTGTTGGTGCGACTTTAAGCTCCAATACCGAATCCGAAAACCTATACATGCTTTGGTTATTGATTGGCATCAGGAACTATAATTTAACATTTTTTTTATTTATACAAATTTATTTTAGCTTGATTGCGAAACAAGTTATTTCAACTTATATTAATCACTCTCGAGACCTCATTCCTGATGGAATCCATCGCCACGAGGGAGAGAGAAGAGGCAATGTGGAATATAAATGCCTTGCCTAAGGGCACAATCGTAACGGCTCCAGTGGGGCTCGAACTCCGGACCTTTCGCACCTGAAGCGAACGCGCACCGCACCCACTGCGCTATCACGACTTCAACATTTAATATCTGCACTGACAAAATCAACACAATAGCTGTATAATATTAACCCATTTCATTCTGGATACATTTAAAGGCTTTTGCAAACAACATAGATCCAGATCAGCTGCAGCGTGACACTGCGTGCTGATCAGGATCTATGTTGTTTGCTACATAGCCAAGTGTCTTAGCAAGATCATCTGAATAGCAAACAGCATAGAGCCTGGCTCTATGTTCTTTGCAAATACTGGTTGAACGGTTTCCAGTATCAAATGGGTTAAGACAGAACCATATATCCTCAGAAACGTAACTATAATAGAAAGGTGAGTATGTTCATTTTGACGCCAACATCAGTTTCATAGGCTTACAATAACGTGACGCCTTATAATCCCTAATTATTGAAACATATGTAGCATTAATCAGTGATCTATATTTTCAATAAAAGTGCACTTCGATGTCCAAACCATCAGCGAACAGTGACCGATAGTTTCCGTATTTATATCACCGCATCGTCATATAGGACAAAGATTCACATGCTGATGTATAGCTTTATTTATATAACGATATCCAGAATCAAATGGGTTAAAGGAATGTATGCTTCTATTCCATGGCTATTTCATCACCTTGTTCAACCCATCCATCCTTAAACGACTATAAATAATCACTCGAAATGCAACTAACATTTCACAGACGGATATGTAGTCCAGTGATAACACGCTGGACTGGTAATCCAGGGATCGCAGGTTCGATCCACGTCTGACCCTAATAAAATTAACAGTCTTTCAGATGGGACGTTAAACCGAGGTCTCGTGTCGGTGCTTTACACCGTGCACGTAAAAGAACCAGAGGAGATTCTGGAATGGGTCTCTGTCTGTATCATGCACTATCCTCCAACATCTAAAATAACTAATCTCTTCAGGAGGCGTCGCTCATATGGGCAACCGGTAGCGACGATAAATAAACGTAAAAAAAAAACAACAAAAACTAACATTTCAGATTGTTATTTGAGAGGCAAGACATGACCATACATGGTTCTGTGTGTTTTACGTTTATTTATCATCGCTACCGGTTGCCCATATGAGCGCTCCTGAAGAGAATAGCCACTTTAGATTTTTGGAGGATAGTGCAATGAAATAGACAGAGACCCATTCCAGCTCTTGTTCTTTTACGTGCACGGTGAACAGCACCGACACGAGATCTTTGGTGGTTAAAGTCCCATCTGAAAGACTGTTAATTTTATTAGGGTGGGACGGCGGGTCGAACCTGCAATCCCTGGATTACCAGTCCAGCATGATACCACTGGACTACAGATCCGTCACACAACGTACATGCTTATATACTGACATTTTTATAACAAATAGCACATTTTCACACAAGAAATCCTTTACCTTATGAATTTACATTTTTTAATTTATCGTTCTTTACAGTCCCGTTCTCTCACAAAGCTGAATGACAACTTTTTCAAATATCCTAATCCTCGTGAAACATGTAAACCTGTTATGTGTAAACCTGAAACGTGTAAACCTGTTACGTGTAAACCTGAAACGTGTAAACCTGTTACGTGTAAACCTGAAACGTGTAAACCTGTTACGTGTAAACCTGTTACGTGTAAACCTGTTACATGTAAACCTGAAATGTGTAAACCTGTTACGTGTAAACCTGAAACGTGTAAACCTGTTACGTGTAAACCTGAAACATGTAAACCTGTTACGTGTAAACCTGAAATGTGTAAACCTGTTACGTGTAAACCTGAAACATGTAAACCTGTTACGTGTAAACCTGAAATGTGTAAACCTGAAATGTGTAAACCTGTTACGTGTAAACCTGAAATGTGTAAACCTGAAACGTGTAAACCTGTTATGTGTAAACCTGAAACGTGTAAACCTGTTTCACAAGCTCCACTTATCGGTGATTACATTTTCACGCAAGAGAAAATTTTCTTTTTATTTGTGAACTATCTATAGGTTGTACTTGTAAATGTCTGGAAATAAATTACTGGGTATGGCAAAAATGTATTCCAGTGTGAAAACTGCTTTTTGTTATATTTTAACCCTTTCAACACCACAGACCTCTAAATTGGCTTTCAAAAAAGTGTAGATCCAGATGAGCCGGCTCGTAACGAGCCGTCTCATCAAGATCTGCACTTTTTTCAAGTAATATAACTATTTTTAGAGAAAAAAAATACCCATTTTGATAAATGAACTGATCCAAATGTAATTTTGTTATTAATTTATTGGTCTAAAAATATCATGGACCAGTCCATGTCAGTTACTTGGTGTTGAATGGGTTAATCAAGGTTTGGCGTTGTGTGTTCCTCCATCGAGAGTCATATCTTGGTAATGTTATTGTATGGCTAACAATCTTTGACTTTTCAGGATATTACTGGATGGGGAGAGAATGATCGAGGTGTGTCGTTTACTTTTGGGGGAGACATCGTCAAAGATTTCTGCAAAAACCATGATCTCAGTCTCATTGTGAGGGCACACCAGGTAATCTAGAGAGATAGGTTCCAGGACACATCAGGTAATCTAGAGAGATAGGTTCCAGGGCACACCAGGTAATCTAGAGAGATATATCAACTCATTCATACAGTATATCCTTGAATGGTTCCAGGACACCAGGTAATCTAGAGAGATAGGTTCCAGGACACCAGGTAATCTAGAGAGATAGGTTCCAGGGCACACCAGGTAATCTAGAGAGATAGGTTCCAGGACACACCAGGTAATCTAGAGAGATAGGTTCCAGGACACACCAGGTAATCTAGAGAGATAGGTTCCAGGGCACACCAGGTAATCTAGAGAGATAGGTTCCAGGGCACACCAGTAATCTAGAGAGATAGGTTCCAGGACACACCAGGTAATCTAGAGAGATAGGTTCCAGGACACACCAGGTAATCTAGAGAGATAGGTTCCAGGACACATCAGGTAATCTAGAGAGATAGGTTCCAGGACACACCAGGTAATCTAGAGAGATAGGTTCCAGGGCACACCAGGTAATCTAGAGAGATAGGTTCCAGGACACACCAGGTAATCTAGAGAGATAGGTTCCAGGACACACCAGGTAATCTAGAGAGATAGGTTCCAGGACACACCAGGTAATCTAGAGAGATAGGTTCCAGGACACACCAGGTAATCTAGAGAGATAGGTTCCAGGACACACCAGGTAATCTAGAGAGATAGGTTCCAGGACACACCAGGTAATCTAGAGAGATAGGTTCCAGGACACATCAGGTAATCTAGAGAGATAGGTTCCAGGACACACCAGGTAATCTAGAGAGATAGGTTCCAGGACATACCAGGTAATCTAGAGAGATAGGTTCCAGGACACATCAGGTAATCTAGAGAGATAGGTTCCAGGACACACCAGGTAATCTAGAGAGATAGGTTCCAGGACACACCAGGTAATCTAGAGAGATAGGTTCCAGGACATACCAGGTAATCTAGAAGGGCCTCACCTAAAGCATTAGGGTCATGCTTTTAAAAAAGCGGGCTTGTGATAGTAAGCAGTCTGTCTGTCCGTCCGTCCGCATGTTCTTGTCCTTCCCATAACTTTGTTGTGCATGGTTGGATTTCGAAATAAGTTAGCGCAAATTAGCAACATGACTAGACGACATCTCATTTGCAAGAACTCTGTTGAAATGTTTCATGGTCAAGGGACTTGATTCACATTTTTGAGTTTCTAAAATATCTATTTGTAGTTGTGAAGAGTGTTCTTGTATTTTGTTGAGCATGGCTGGATTTCAAAATAATCTTACACATATATAATAACAACCATGATTAGGCAACATGTCTGTTTTATTATCTGTCTCGTGAAATATATTATTTTACAACACTTTTAGGTTTATACAGATTTGCAGTCTAACATGTGAATAGATAAGAACTTCATTAAATGGCTTAAAGCAACCCTATATCGTATGAAATAAAAGATATTTGAAAAATTAAAATTTTACATATGGGTAGAAATGTTGCTACTCATTCTTACATTATACTTTGTATGCTTATGTTCAATTGGTAAACAATGTTTTTTTGCGATAAAACAAACTCGAAGCCGAAAGTAGGACTTTCCGAGTTGGTCGGTCACGCACTTGTTTACAATCGGAACGCATCGTCCGCACTTGTTTACATTCGGAATGCATCGTCCCCATTTGTCCCACGTTGTCTTTTTTAATTGAATTACTTGTGAGATGTTGATTCATCCCTCTGTTATCTAAGTCTTTTAGGGACATGTCTACATCCCCGTGAGGGGTTCGACATTAGAGGTAGATAGATAGATAGTCTTTCATGTTCAAAATATGTTGACATTCCAACGTGCATTTCTACATCCGCTTTTTTTTCACGCATGCACGCTGTGCGTGTTTATATTTCGCTTGTTGATAAACAATTTGTGTATAGGATGGTGCATATTTATTGAATTTTTATCGTTTCTGAGCGAGTATTTCGATTTTTGTAAACACACATACATTAGTATTTATATTTTACCAAAAAACATCCTTTATTACGATATAGTGCTGCTTTAAAAGAAACATTTCTTTATTCTTGAGTTTCCTCAGTGTCAAAACAATGAAAGATAGCATTTTCTTTCTCATTGATTGTGTTTTGTATTTCTCCATGGTTGGATGTACATTTGTATTTCAGCTATTTTCCTACGATCATAAACAGTTAATTATAAACTAATATGTTGTAATGAATTTGTTTTGTCTGTCGTTCTTAGTTTTGACAGAAGCAACTTGAAAATGATAGTGGTTGTGCAGTTTTGTATTGTAGTGAAATGACGGAAAATTTGAGAACAGTTATAGTAACCAAAATCATGCGAAATCATATAAGGTAATAAATATTTGTATTTAGTAGTGTACATTTGGAGGTCACAGGTCAAAATTGGTGATATACAATTTAAGTAGTGTTTACCTATAATATGTTTACACAATGAAATAGTATCATGTGTTTTGCAGAGTTTTATGCATTCTCGACTGTTTTCAGGTTGTCGAGGATGGTTACCAGTTCTTTCAGAAAAGACAGGTAATTTACTTATGTTTTAGCTTTACTATTATATCTGATTAATGTGATATGTCTCCGCCTCCGTGGTCGAGTGGTTATGGTCGCTGACTTGTATACCACTGTAACCTATCATCACTGATGGTCACGGGTTCGAGCCCCGCTCAGACCGTGTCTCATTTATATGAAAAAGTTGGCAGTTTCTTACGGAGGTTGGTGCACCCAAGTACTGGTTAACCGCTGGAGCCTGCCCAGGAAAGGTGTTGTTAGGTAAACTGCCCGCCGGCGATATAGCCCAAAATGGTGCTGATGCAGGCGTAAAACCCGAAATATAACATAAAATAAATGTGATATGTGTCGTATATAAGGTAGATGTGATATGTGTCATATATAAATAGATATGTGCTGTACATAAGATAGATGTTATATGTGTCGTACATAAGATAGATGTTATATGTGTTGTATATAAGAGAGATGTGATATATGTCATACATAAGAGAGATGTGATATATGTCGTACATAAGAGAGATGTGATATGTGTCGTACATAAGAGAGATGTGATATATGTCGTACATAAGATAGATGTGATATGTGTCGTACATAAGAGAGATGTGATATATGTTGTACATAAGAGAGATGTGATATGTGTCGTACATAAGAGAGATGTGATATATGTCGTACATAAGGGAGATGTGATATATGTTGTACATAAGAGAGATGTGATATATGTTGTACATAAGAGAGATGTGATATGTGTCGTACATAAGGGAGATGTGATATGTGCCGTACATATGTTGGGTATTTTCAGCTTGTCACTTTGTTTGGTGCACCTAATTACTGCGGAGAGTTTGACAATGCGGCTGCTACAATGGTTATTACAGAGGATATGACTTGCTCCTTCACTATACTCAAGGTAAATCCTTCACTATACTCAAGGTAAATCCTTCACTATACTCAAGGTAAATCCTTCACTATACTCAAGGTAAATCCATCACTATACTCAAGGTAAATCCTTCACTATACTCAAGGTAAATCCTTCACTATACTCAAGGTTTTAGACAATATCGATTATTTTCCAAGTGACAACCCTTGGAAGACGGTCATGTTTGTTTACAACATTCATTGTTGTATTCAATCAAACTTGTGGAAGTCGTGATAGCGCAGTGAATGCGTGTTCGTTATGATTGTGCCCTTAGGTAAGGTATTTAAATTCCACATTGCCGCTTCACTCTCCTTCATGGCGATGGATTCCCTCAGAAATGAGGTCTTGAGAGTGATTAATATAAGTTGAAAGAACTTCGTATAAACTAATACAACATTCATTTGATGTTACTATATTCTGAGGTCTAATTGGGGCCCTGGATTCAACAATAAACAACATATTTATGATAGTTTTTTTACTTTTAATCAACCACTTGTGTGTAAATAAGCTATAATGAGATGTTTGCAATATTGTCATTTCCTTTTTGATAAGCACCATAGGCTAGTCTTAGATTGGCCTTATAATAGTGTCATGGAGGACCTACATTCACTTTCATACACTGGAAAAACCTAAGAAACTACACATATTAAGCAGCACTAAAGCATTTGACATGAAAATCCATTTAAAAACGTCACCTTTGAAAATCCATTTAAAAACGTCACCTTTGAAAATCCATTTAAAAACGTCACCTTTAACATTGTTAGTTTTATACAAATTTATTTTAGCTTGATTCCGGAAAAAATTCTTTCAACTTATATTAATCACTCTCAAGACCTCATTCCTGATGGAATCTATCGCCATGAAGGACAGAGAAGAGGCAATGTGGAATTTAAATGCCTTGCCAAGGGCACAATTGTAACGGCTCCAACGGGGCACAAACTCCAGGCCTTTTGCACATGAAGTGAACGCGCTTCCACTGCGCTATCACAACTTCCACGACTTAAAATTGTTACACACCCTAGAATCACTACCAGAACCTCAGCAATATTGAATATGATGTAGTGACATTGTGTCACCTCAACAGTGATACATTCGTGAAACTGGGTCATTTCGATTGTTTGGTTATTGTAAGCTCACTGTCAATAAATAGACATTTAGTGTTTCCCTCAGTCTGAAAAAAGGCAGGGCACAGGTAGAAAAAGAGCATTTTGTCTTATTTATGTTATTAAGAGGACGAAACATTTTGAGGAGTAATCAATTTTGCAACCTATTGCGTATTACAATTCAAAATATATTATAGTATGTATGTTCCATTAATGTCAAACCCCTTGCCGGGACGTAGACAAGCTTAGCCAACCTAAGTGGTTAACCAGTACTAAGCAATGTGTGTGAGGTGCCTTGCTCAATGACACTACATACGTGGCCTAACCGAGTATCGAACCTGGGACCGCTCAATTCCAAATCCGATGCTCTACCACTGGACCACGGATGCCACACGCCATAGTTTCATAATTATTTTAACAAAAATGTAAGCCAGAAAATTAGAATGGGATAATCCACATGCTGTGATATGCACAGTACCCAGTAACAAATTCGGAACTATTTGAGTCGATTAGCACCAGATTTGCACATAGGGGACAATAAGTATGTCTGTGACTTGTAACTGGACATCCTGCACCGATAATCCCCTACAACAATGACTCAAACAGAAATTGGGGTATAAATGTGCGAAAATTGACTGATTGGCACGTATCATGATTTCCTGTCAAATTGGTTGAAGCATATTTTATTGCCTCTTCAATATACATAAATCAGCAGACGCCACATTAGTCTCTTGATATGTTTTGAATTTCTATTAACCCTTTCAACCCCAAGTAACTGACATGGACTAGTCCATGATATTTTTAGACCAATAAATTAATAACAAAATTACATTTGGATCAGTTCATTTATCAAAATGGGTAATTTTATCTAAAAATAGTAATAATTATTACTGGCAAAAAAGTGCAGATCCTGATGAGACGGCTCGTTACGAGCCGGCTCATCTGGATCTACACTTTTCATAAGCCTATTTAGAGGCCTGTAGGGTTGAAATCAATATAAAATACGACAATGAACGTAAATGCCTGCTAGGCCCCACTGCATGCCCCCATTGTATTGGTGGGAAAGATATGACGCAGTCAGTTAAAACACGGGAATCAATATCTGAGCAAAATTAATGTTTCCCTAGGCTACCAGTGCATAGATGGACATTTCACAGCATATTGATCGTAAACCTGTGTATTCCAGATTATAGCACCAGTCTAACACAGGACTGGTGATTATTGAGGGATTTCAGGAAATATTGCAATACTTTTTGTATAAGTTTTATTGAGAATTATGCACACGAGGGCGGGCATTTTCGGAATTTCGGGCACAAGGGCGGCCCCAAAAAGGTTTGGATCAGGGCGAGCTGCCCTCCTATTCCTGCTTAGGGGAAACACTAGACATCTATTGAAGGGTGTATGTGAGTCTAGAGTTCCTGTCTTCTAATTTAGTAACTTGATCCTTTCAATACTGATTATTTACCAACGGTTTTTATATTTATACTGGCCCGGTGTTTTATGATAGCGTATATGGTAGGGTTAACACTTGATGACATACAGACAACAAATTGGTGTCCAAATAACATATCTAATACATGTTCTGCACATATCTAATACATGTTCTACACATATCTAATACATGTTCTGCACATATCTAATACATGTTCTGCACATATGTACTACATGTTCTGCACATATCTAATACATGTTCTGCACATATGTACTACATGTTCTGCACACAAACAACCACAACTAATACATGTTCTACACATATCTAATACATGTTCTGCACATATCTAATACATGTTCTGCACATATCTAATACAAGTTCTACACATATCTAATACAAGTTCTGCACATATCTAATACATGTTCTACACATATGTACTACATGTTCTACACATATCTAATACATGTTCCACAAAAAACACACACAACAAACAACCACAAACAACAAACACCACAAAACACACACATATCTAATACATGTTCTGCACATATCTAATACATGTTCTGCACATATCTAATACATGTTCTACACATATCTAATACATGTTCTGCACATATCTAATACATGTTCTACACATATGTACTACATGTTCTCACATATCTAATACATGTTCTGCACATATCTAATACATGTTCTGCACATATCTAATACATGTTCTACACATATCTAATACATGTTCTGCACATATCTAATACATGTTCTGCCCATATCTACTACATGTTCTACACATATCTACTACATGTTCTACACATATCTAATACATGTTCTACACATATCTAATACATGTTCTGCACATATCTAATACATGTTCTACACATATCTAATACATGTTCTGCACATATCTAATACATGTTCTGCACATATCTAATACATGTTCTACACATATCTACTACATGTTCTACACATATCTAATATATGTTCTGCACATATCTAATACATGTTCTGCACATATGTACTACATGTTCTGCACATATGTACTACATGTTCTACACATATCTAATACATGTTCTGCACATATCTAATACATGTTCTGCACATATCTACTACATGTTCTGCACATATCTAATACATGTTCTACACATATCTAATACATGTTCTGCACATATCTAATACATGTTCTACACATATCTACTACATGTTCTACACATATCTAATACATGTTCTACACATATCTACTACATGTTCTGCACATATCTAATACATGTTCTGCACATATCTAATACATGTTCTACACATATCTAATACATGTTCTACACATATCTACTACATGTTCTGCACATATCTAATACATGTTCTGCACATATCTACTACATGTTCTACACATATCTAATACATGTTCTACACATATCTACTACATGTTCTACACATATCTAATACATGTTCTGCACATATGTACTACATGTTCTGCACATATCTAATACATGTTCTACACATATCTAATACATGTTCTGCACATATCTAATACATGTTCTGCACATATCTACTACATGTTCTACACATATCTAATACATGTTCTACACATATCTAATACATGTTCTACACATATCTAATACATGTTCTGCACATATGTACTACATGTTCTGCACATATCTAATACATGTTCTACACATATCTAATACATGTTCTACACATATCTAATACATGTTCTGCACATATCTAATACATGTTCTGCACATATCTAATACATGTTCTACACATATCTAATACATGTTCTACACATATCTAATACATGTTCTGCACATATCTAATACATGTTCTGCACATATCTAATACATGTTCTACACATATCTAATACATGTTCTACACATATCTAATACATGTTCTGCACATATCTACTACATGTTCTGCACATATCTAATACATGTTCTGCACATATCTAATACATGTTCTGCACATATCTAATACATGTTCTACACATATCTAATACATGTTCTACACATATCTAATACATGTTCTGCACATATCTAATACATGTTCTGCACATATCTAATACATGTTCTACACATATCTAATACATGTTCTACACATATCTAATACATGTTCTGCACATATCTAATACATGTTCTCACATATCTAATACATGTTCTACATATATCTAATACATGTTCTACATATATCTAATACATGTTCTACACATATCTAATACATGTTCTACACATATCTAATACATGTTCTGCACATATCTAATACATGTTCTACACATATCTAATACATGTTCTGCACATATCTAATACATGTTCTACACATATCTAATACATGTTCTACATATGTCTAATAGAATGACAAGAACTAAGGTGTTTCCTGCTAACTCTCTCCCACATAGAAGCGCCTCTTGTATCCATTAACAATACCAAATACATTGACAATGTAATAGCCAAACAATTCATAATAAAGGTCAGAATGTCATGTAGTCCCTGTAATATCTATAGATGTGGGTAGATATGCTGACTGCTTATACACTGATGGATAGCTAAATAACTGCCGTGTGTATTGAGATGTAGTAGTCTATTAGCTGTCCGATTAGCGCAGTGGTTAGCGCGCTCGCTTCTCACCAATGTAACCCTGGTTCGATCCTCGGACCGGCAAGTATGTAAGTTGGTACGGTGGTCGCCAGATCGGACAGGTGGGTTTTTCTCCGGGTAGTCCGGTTTCCTCCCACAAGAATGACCACATATACGCTTTCATCCGCTCCAACGAGAGTGATTAATATAAGTTGCTAAAACTTGCTTCGCAATCGTTGTAAAATAAATAAAGTTTAAAACCAAAACTATTAGCATAAATCTCAATGCGGGCAACGGTTAAATAATAATGATCAGCTTGGAATTGTTGAATTATTGTTTAGATATAGTCGGGCAGGTTCAGGTTCAGATTTCACTAGTTGTTGAGTATTGTTCAGATTTCACTGTGTTGACATTATGTTTGTTTCAGCCCCAGAGTAAGAGGCTGATAGTTGATGAGAAATCTGATAAGAAGAAAAAGAAGTAGCTGTATAGGGTGCAGTGGAGATATGATATTACTGTTCAAAGCGCTATTTGTATATAGTGTGTAACTAGAGTTTGTACAGCTTCATTTTGGACCGACGTCTTCTCTAATTATTACACCATTGGGAAACTTGTACATAGAGGTGGATCCCACCGGTGGTGTCGAATTATTTCATGTGAGGAAGCTATCCAGCTGGCTTGTGGTAGGTCAATGGTTCTACCTTGAAATACTGCTCGAAGGGGCACCCGGGCTCTTCCTCCACCGATAATGGCTGGAATATGGCTCACAATATGACCTAAGCTGTTGATGCGACGTTAAACCACAAAAGCAAAATAAACATAGAAGTGGGTGGTGGCATTCGTTAATTTCCAGTACATATTTCATTAGTAATAATATTTATTTAAATAATGTATGAGTGTTATTTTAGATATTGGAACAGTTTCTCTGTATGAAGCAGTTACTATGCATGGTTGCTATGAAATAAGCAGTCTGGCCTTCAGTGATAGTTCTAGTTTTCCCCAGCAATGTTTGAGGTTTTGATAATATTTCCATAAAAGTTAGTTTAAGTTTCTCTAGTACCTACATGGAGTACTTTGTCCTGGTACAAGATTGATCTATAAAATATATTAAATCATTTAAAATGTCCGTCCAAAATTAAGACTGTAGAAACAGTAGTGTATTGAGAGTTTCTGTTATTATGGGCAGTAATGTTTGCATGCGGGTTGGACTTCATAAAGGCATGGGCAGTAATGTTTGCATGCAGCTTGGACTTCATAAAGGCATGGCAGTACTGTTTGCATGCGGGTTGCACTTCATAAAGGCATGGCAGTACTGTTTGCATGCGGGTTGCACTTCATAAAGGCATGGCAGTAATGTTTGCATGCAGGTTGGACTTCATAAAGGCATGGGCAGTAATGTTTGCATGTGGGTTGCACTTCATAAAGGCATGGCAGTGTAAAGTTTTGCATGTGGTTGGACTTCATAAAGGCATGGGCAGTAATGTTTGCATGCGGGTGGACTTCATAAAGGCATGGCAGTAATGTTTGCATGCGGGTTGGACTTCATAAAGGCATGGCAGTAATGTTTGCGTGCGGGTTGGACCTCATAAAGGCATGGCAGTAATGTTTGCATGCGGGTTGGACTTCATAAAGGCATGGCAGTAATGTTTGCATGCGGGTTGGACTTCATAAAGGCATGGCAGTAATGTTTGCATGCGGGTTGGACTTCATAAAGGCATGGCAGTAATGTTTGCATGCAGGTTGGACTTCATAATGGCATGGCAGTAATGTTTGCATGCGGGTTGGACTTCATAAAGGCATGGCAGTAATGTTTGTATGCGGGTTGGACTTCATAAAGGCATGGCAGTAATGTTTGCATGCAGGTTGGACTTCATAAAGGCATGGGCAGTAATGTTTGCATGCAGGTTGGACTTCATAAAGGCATGCAGTAATGTTTGCATGTGGGTTGGACTTCATAAAGGCATGGCAGTAATGTTTGCATGCGGGTTGGACTTCATAAAGGCATGGGCAGTAATATTTGCATGCGGGTTGGACTTCATAAAGGCATGCAGTAATGTTTGCATGTGGGTTGGACTTCATAAAGGCATGGCAGTAATGTTTGCATGCGGGTTGGACTTCATAAAGGCAGGTGCATATTTACCATGTGCACCCTGGTACAATACATCTTCATTATTGTGAAAAGTTGATGCAACAGAACACGACAATGAATGGAAAGTAGAAACTTTATTTATTTTACAACCATTGCAAAACAAACTTTAACAACTTATATTAATCACTAGCTTTGCCAAGAGTGGGAGCGGACGAAGGCATATATATTGTCATTTGTGTTGGTAGGAAACCGGAGTACCCAGAGAAAACCCACCTGTCCAAAGCGGTCATCGCATCATGCAAGGATCGAACCTGGGTTGCATTTCGATGTATCATATTCACAGTACTGACAGTTTGTAGTATCAGGTTGCACAGGGTGATATTCTTAAGTCAGCATTACTTCAATCAGTGTTTCTTGTTGTTATTTTCCATGGCCAAAAAAATGAAAGATGTTTGTATAGATGGGCATGATCAACCAGGTGTTTGTATAGATGGGTATGATCAACCAGGTGTTTGTATAGATGGGCATGATCAACAAGATGTTTGTATAGATGGGTATGATCAACAAGGTGTTTGTATAGATGGGTATGATCAACAAGATGTTTGTATAGATGGGCATGATCAACCAGGTGTTTGTATAGATGGGTATGATCAACAAGGTGTTTGTATAGATGGGCATGATCAACAAGGTGTTTGTATAGATGGGTATGATCAACAAGGTGTTTGTATAGATGGGTATGATCAACAAGGTGTTTGTATAGATGGGTATGGTCAACCTCTATTTGCAGAAGGTGGAGATGTGTTCATAAAATACATATACCGTTAAGCCCCTCTAAACCGAACAGCCACCGGACCAGAAGCAAAGTTCGGTTTGGAGGGGTTTTCATAGTGGGGTAGATTTCTCCTAAACGATCAACTGAACATTGCAATGCTTTGAAGGAGGCTAAGACATGTTTATAGTTTGGCAGTTAATAAAAAACTGATTAATTTTATGTGTACAATACATTATTCCGAAAAAATAGATGAAAGTAGTTTGTTTGCTTAACCCTTTCAACACCACAGACCTCTAAATTGGCTTACAAAAACGTGTAGATCCAGATGAGCCGACTCGTAATGAGCCGTCTCATCAGGATCTGCACTTTTTTCAAGTAATATAACTATTTTTAGAAAAAAAATTACCCATTTTGATAAATGAACTGATCCAAATGTAATTTTGTTATTAATTTATTGGTCTAAAAATATCATGGACCAGTCCATGTCAGTTACTTGGTGTTGAATGGGTTAAAAGAACAGTCAGTTTCATATTTGATCAAAACAAGTTGCTGTTTGATTTACATGAGTAATTACAGTTGAAAAGGCACATATTTTTTAAGAAGTCTGTTTGGTATTTGGAAATGATGAGTTCCGGTTTACAGAGGGTTCTTTTACAATGAACAAAGAAGAGAAAAATTCAGGACCAAGAAATTTGTTTGGTTTTGATGAAATTCCAGTTTAGAGGAGTTCAGATTTTGAGAGGGGTTTTACTGTACATGTATTTGACAAAACTTGTGTAGTAATTGATGCCGTATTCGTGTTCAGAAAGATAATATTGCACTGTATACTGTGTAATACGAGTGTCCCATTTTGGTAAAACATGCTGAAAGTGATCCATTCACAATTTTGGTTTGATATTTTCTGATTTGATTAAGAACAGAAATGGATCTACGGAAAAAACCGAACTACATGAATGCTATTCAAATTAAGGTTGTCTGAGGCTGGGTTTCATTACTGAAATATTTGGATAAAACTCTTCTTGGAACGAGTACAATACATGACAACAAGCTTTCTACAAATTATTATTATTTTGAACAGGAATATGACATGTTCTTGTAGATTTATTCCCTTGGTCAAAAAAATATTGTAATCAAGTGGATGACATTTTGAATTTGAGCCATATGGTTCGTTCTATCAAATTTCTTCTAAAATATTGTTAATCAAGTGGATGACATTTTGAATTTCAGCAATATTGTTCGTTCAGTCCAATTTCTTCTAAAATATTGTTAATCAAGTGGATGACATTTTGAATTTGAGCAATATGGTTCGTTCAGTCCAATTTCTTCTTTTAGTTGTTAGCAATGATGTTCAATTGTATATGTATTGTTGATTTATTATTATTGTTATTATGCCACCTTGAAAGGACAGGGGTACATTGCTTTGGTCTTTTCCATCCTGTTGGTGATTGGCCTATAACTTGTAGATGTGATCACCTGTATGTACTGGCAAGGCCAGGTTTAGAGGTCAAGGTTATCTATTTCCTTGTCCACAATGGAGGAATTTCACAACTGATCACAATACCAGTATTATGATTTGTTATGTAGACCAGACCCAGACCTGTATTTCCAAGGTCAAGGTTACTAATTGAAGTCCAATTTTATTCTGAGCCATGACTCTGAAATTATTCCGTGGGAAATTTCATTGAACTATGCAGATTTGTAAGGGATTACTGGGTGTGCTGCATGCAAAATTCAGGTGTACGATCACTCCCTTAGTGCCTTCGAGCGGCGGGCAGGCAGACCTTGGTAAATTCGAACATACAAGTACAGGATTTTTGAATAAATTGGAAATTATAAGCTTAATGTGGCAATTTGCCCTAATACAATGAAATGTACACAGACCTTCAGATCAATGTCACATATCCAAAATTGAGTCAAAACGTAGATTGGTAGAGTGGTAGATTGAAAGACAGCTACTTTGACTCCTTTTAATTTGTCCTATTTAAACATTTTTTGTTAGTAAAACACTGGGTTGTGTCCCTTTTGCCATAAGATGTTGTTTTCCATTTAAATTAGTGACCTCTATACAAGGTCACTTTTTCAAATTTAGAAATCTATTAATATATGTCTGAATTGTCTCCTTTGCACTATGATATGGCATTTACGCATTTTGTATTGGGCGTGTTTAGATACAGCATTTACGCATTTTGTATTGGGCGTGTTTAGATACAGCATTTACGCATTTTGTATTGGGTGTGTTTAGATACAGCATTTACGCATTTTGTATTGGGCATTTACGCATTTTGTATTGGGCGTGTTTAGATACAGCATTTACGCATTTTGTATTGGGCGTGTTTAGATACAGCATTTACGCATTTTGTATTGGGCGTGTTTAGATACAGCATTTACGCATTTGTATTGGGCGTGTTTAGATACAGCATTTACGCATTTTGTATTGGGCGTGTTTAGATACAGCATTTACGCATTTTGTATTGGGCGTGTTTAGATACAGCATTTACGCATTTTGTATTGGGCGTGTTTAGATACAGCATTTACGCATTTTGTATTGGGCGTGTTTAGATACAGCATTTACGCATTTTGTATTGGGCGTGTTTAGATACAGCATTTACGCATTTGTATTGGGCATTTACGCATTTTGTATTGGGCGTGTTTAGATACAGCATTTACGCATTTTGTATTGGGCGTGTTTAGATACAGCATTTACGCATTTTGTATTTTGTATTGGGCGTGTTTAGATACAGCATTTACGCATTTTGTATTGGGCGTGTTTAGATACAGCATTTACGCATTTGTATTGGGCGTGTTTAGATACAGCATTTACGCATTTTTACGCATTTTGTATTGGGCGTGTTTAGATTTTACGCATTTTGTATTGGGCGTGTTTAGATACAGCATTTACGCATTTTGTATTGGGCGTGTTTAGATACAGCATTTACGCATTTTGTATTGGGCGTGTTTAGATACAGCATTTACGCATTTTGTATTGGGCGTGTTTTACAGCATTTACGCATTTTGTATTGGGCGTGTTTAGATACAGCATTTACGCATTTTGTATTGGGCGTGTTTAGATACAGCATTTACGCATTTTGTATTGGGCGTGTTTAGATACAGCATTTACGCATTTTGTATTGGGCGTGTTTAGATACAGCATTTACGCATTTTGTATTGGGCGTGTTTAGATACAGCATTTACGCATTTTGTATTGGGCGTGTTTAGATACAGCATTTACGCATTTTGTATTGGCGTGTTTAGATACAGCATTTACGCATTTTGTATTGGGCGTGTTTAGATACAGCATTTACGCATTTTGTATTGGGCGTGTTTAGATACAGCATTTACGCATTTTGTATTGGGCGTGTTTAGATACAGCATTTACATTTTGTATTGGGCGTGTTTAGATACAGCATTTACGCATTTTGTATTGGGCGTGTTTAGATACAGCATTTACGCATTTTGTATTGGGCGTGTTTAGATACAGCATTTACGCATTTTTATTGGGCGTGTTTAGATACAGCATTTACGCATTTTGTATTGGGCGTGTTTAGATACAGCATTTACGCATTTTGTATTGGGCGTGTTTAGATACAGCATTTACGCATTTTGTATTGGGCGTGTTTAGATACAGCATTTACGCATTTTGTATTGGGCGTGTTTAGATACAGCATTTACGCATTTTGTATTGGGCGTGTTTAGATACAGCATTTACGCATTTTGTATTGGGCGTGTTTAGATACAGCATTTACGCATTTTGTATTGGGCGTGTTTAGATACAGCATTTACGCATTGGGCGTGTTTAGATACAGCATTTACGCATTTTGTATTGGGCGTGTTTAGATACAGCATTTACGCATTTTGTATTTAGATACAGCATTTACGCATTTTGTATTGGGCGTGTTTAGATACAGCATTTACGCATTTTGTATTGGGCGTGTTTAGATACACATTTACGCATTTTGTATTTGGCGTGTTTAGATACAGCATTTACGCATTTTGTATTGGGCGTGTTTAGATACAGCATTACGCATTTTGTATTGGGCGTGTTTAGATACAGCATTTACGCATTTTGTATTGGGCGTGTTTAGATACAGCATTTACGCATTTTGTATTGGGCGTGTTTAGATACAGCATTTACGCATTTTGTATTAGATTTACGCATTTTGTATTGGGCGTGTTTAGATACAGCATTTACGCATTTTGTATGGGCAGAACACATTTACCATTTTACAAACACAACCAATGGGCGTGTTTAGATACAGCATTTACGCATTTTGTATTGGGCGTGTTTAGATACAGCATTTACGCATTTTGTATTGGGCGTGTTTAGATACAGCATTTACGCATTTTGTATTGGGCGTGTTTAGATACAGCATTTACGCATTTTGTATTGGGCGTGTTTAGATACAGCATTTACGCATTTTGTATTGGGCGTGTTTAGATACAGCATTTACGCATTTTGTATTGGGCGTGTTTAGATACAGCATTTACGCATTTTGTATTGGGCGTGTTTAGATACAGCATTTACGCATTTTGTATTGGGCGTGTTTAGATACAGCATTTACGCATTTTGTATTGGGCGTGTTTAGATACAGCATTTACGCATTTTGTATTGGGCGTGTTTAGATACAGCATTTACGCATTTTGTATTGGGCGTGTTTAGATACAGCATTTACGCATTTTGTATTGGGCGTGTTTAGATACAGCATTTACGCATTTTGTATTGGGTATTTTAGCTCAGTTATGAAATAATTTCTTAAACAACAGGGTAATCGCTCTCAAGAATACAATCCTGATGGCATCCATCGCTGTCGCTCTCGAGACTTCAATCCTGATGGCATCCATCGCTGTCGCTCTCGAGACTTCAATCCTGATGGCATCCATCGCTGTCGCTCTCGAGACTTCAATCCTGATGGCATCCATCGCTGTCGCTCTCGAGACTTCAATCCTGATGGCATCCATCGCTGTCGCTCTCGAGACTTCAATCCTGATGGCATCCATCGCTGTCGCTCTCGAGACTTCATTCCTGATGGCATCCATCGCTGTCGCTCTCGAGACTTCATTCCTGATGGCATCCATCGCTGTCGCTCTCGAGACTTCATTCCTGATGGCATCCATCGCTGTCGCTCTCGAGACTTCATTCCTGATGGCATCCATCGCTGTCGCTCTCGAGACTTCATTCCTGATGGCATCCATCGCTGTCGCTCTCGAGACTTCATTCCTGATGGCATCCATCGCTGTCGCTCTCGAGACTTCATTCCTGATGGCATCCATCGCTGTCGCTCTCGAGACTTCATTCCTGATGGCATCCATCGCTGTCGCTCTCGAGACTTCATTCTGATGGCATCCATCGCTGTCGCTCTCGAGATTCCTGATGGCATCCATCGCCGTCGCTCTCGAGACTTCATTCCTGATGGCATCCATCGCTGTCGCTCTCGAGACTTCATTCCTGATGGCATCCATCGCTGTCGCTCTCGAGACTTCATTCCTGATGGCATCCATCGCTGTCGCTCTCGAGACTTCATTCCTGATGGCATCCATCGCTGTCGCTCTCGAGACTTCATTCCTGATGGCATCCATCGCTGTCGCTCTCGAGACTTCAATCCTGATGGCATCCATCGCTGTCGCTCTCGAGACTTCATTCCTGATGGCATCCATCGCTGTCGCTCTCGAGACTTCATTCCTGATGGCATCCATCGCTGTCGCTCTCGAGACTTCATTCCTGATGGCATCCATCGCCGTCGCTCTCGAGACTTCATTCCTGATGGCATCCATCGCTGTCGCTCTCGAGACTTCATTCCTGATGGCATCCATCGCCGTCGCTCTCGAGACTTCATTCCTGATGACAGTTGCTTGTTTGCCCCATTGTTTATGTGAACAGTTGTTTGTTTGCCCCATTGTTCATGTGAACAGTTGTTTGTTTGTCCCATTGTTCATGTGAACAGTTGTTTGTTTGCCCCATTGTTCATGTGAACAGTTGTTTGTTTGTCCCATTGTTCATGTGAACAGTTGTTTATTTGCCCCATTGTTCATGTGAACAGTTGTTTGTTTGTCCCATTGTTCATGTGAACAGTTGTTTATTTGCCCCATTGTTCATGTGAACAGTTGTTTGTTTGCCCCATTGTTCATGTGAACAGTTGTTTGTTTGCCCCATTGTTCATGTGAACAGTTGTTTGTTTGCCCATTGTTCATGTGAACAGTTGTTTGTTTGCCCAATTTTTCATGTGAACAGTTGTTTGTTTGCCCCATTCATGTGAACAGTTGTTTGTTTGCCCCATTGTTCATGTGAACAGTTGTTTGTTTGCCCCATTGTTCATGTGAACAGTTGTTTGTTTGCCCCATTGTTCATGTGAACAGTTATGTCTTGTTTATATACTATGTATTGTATGCGTTACATTAACAATAGCAGGGGAGTCTGATGCTTCCAGCTGACTTGTGGGAGGTCAGTGGTTTTACCATGGTGCTTGTCCATGTTTATAATATTGACCATCCACCAGTTACGTCTGAAAAGTTGCTATATTACCTTGGCTTCAGATGGGATCTTAAATCCGATTAACAGAGATACAAACATGTTTCTCTCCAGGGCGAGTATATTGCATGGTTTGTAAGCAAGGTGCTGCATGCCCCACCGGGGATCACTTTGCGTAACTTTCCTTCAGCCAAACAACTGTCAGTCTGTAACTTTCCATCAGCCAAACAACCGTCCGTCCGTGACTTTCCTTCAGCCAAACAACCGTCCGTCCGTAACTCCTTCAGCCAAACAACCGTCCGTCCATAACTTTCCTTCAGCCAAACAACCATCCGTAACTTTCCTTCAGCCAAACAACCGTCCGTAACTTTCCTTCAGCCAAACAACCGTCAGTCCGTAACTTTCCTTCAGCCAAACAACCGTCAGTCCGTAACTTTCCTTCAGCCAAACAACCGTCAGTCCGTAACTTTCCTTCAGCCAAACAACCGTCAGTCCGTAACTTTCCTTCAGCCAAACAACCGTCGGTCCGTAACTTTCCATCAGCCAAACAACCGTCAGTCCGTGACTTTCCTTCAGCCAAACAACCGTCCGTCCGTGACTTTCCTTCACCCAAACAACCGTCCGTCCATAACTTTCCTTCAGCCAAACAACCATCCGTCCGTGAAGCGGATTATATTTAATTATTATTAATATATTTAATTTTAATACAAATGCTTGTGAAATAATACCAACATCAGATAACATGGTTACCATATATTCCCGGCCAGAAGACAAGTTTAAATTTTGTCTTGAGAATGCTGATTTTATGCTGGAATTTTATGCTGGAATCATAAATCTACGGTACTTTAGACTTATTCATTAAGGCAATGGCTTTTTTTTATATCCCATTCTGGTTGACTTTAATCCATTACAAATCATACAAAAATGCGGAAAAATATAAGAAATTTAATTTATCAGCTTTTCTATTGTTTATATATCGATATATACTGATCCGCCTGTAGTTGAATTATGCTTCCCTTGATTTTATATTTATACCATCACATTTGTCTGGCGGGGAAATTGTGTCTAGACAGGACCAGGGTTATTATTTGCTCCAGCTCATAGATTGTGGTTGATGGAGTACTCATGTGGATTTCTGGTGAGATATCACAGGGAGATTGTATTTACAATTTGATATCCAAACCGTGTGCATCAGTCTGTGTAAGTCCAGGAATGAAAGCAGGGACTTATTTCTAGTTTAGTATTAGGACCACTGCTGTACATGTGCACTTGCCACTATTGCAATATACACAGTCGATTGTGTGACATCTCCGATTCTGGCTGGTGTGTAGTGAGGTATTATCCACAGTCGATTGTGTGACATCTCCGATTCTGGCTGGTGTGTAGTGAGGTATTATCCACAGTTGATTGTGTGACATCTCTCGGATTCTGGCTGGTGTGTAGTGAGGTATTATCCACAGTCGATTGTGTGACATCGCCGATTCTGGCTGGTGTGTAGTGAGGTATTATCCACAGTTGATTGTGTGACATCTCTCGGATTCTGGCTGGTGTGTAGTGAGGTATTATCCACAGTCGATTGTGTGACATCGCCGATTCTGGTGGTGTGTAGTGAGGTATTATCCACAGTTGATTGTGTGACATCTCTCGGATCCTCTGGCTGGTGTGTAGTGAGGTATTATCCACAGTTGATTGTGTGACATCTCTCGGATTCTGGCTGGTGTGTAGTGAGGTATTATCCACAGTCGATTGTGTGACATCGCCGATTCTGGCTGGTGTGTAGCGAGGTATTATCCACAGTTGATTGTGTGACATCTCGGATTCTGGCTGGTGTGTAGTGAGGTATTATCCAGTTGATTGTGTGGCATCTCGGATTCTGGCTGGTGTGTAGTGAGGTATTATCCACAGTCGATTGTGTGACATCTCGGATTCTGGCAGGTGTGTAGCGATGTACTATCCACAGTCGATTGTGTGGCATCTCACATTCTGGCAGGTGTGTAGTGAGGTATTATCCATAGTTGATTGTGTGGCATCTCAGATTCTGGCAGGTGTGTAGCAAGGTATTATCCACAGTCAATTGTGTGGTATCTCCGATTCTGGCAGGTGTGTAGCGATGTACTATCCACAGTTGATTGTGTGGCATCTCAGATTCTGGCAGGTGTGTAGCGATGTACTATCCACAGTTGATTGTGCAGCATCTCCAATTCTGGCAGGTGTGTAGTGGGGTTGTGCAGCATCTCTGATTCTGGCAGGTGTGTAGTGAGGGTATGCATGCAGCATTTCTCATACTGGCAGGTGTGTAGCGAGGTATTCCCCTGTTGATTGTGCAGCACCTCCGATTCTTTGGAGCTGGACAAATGATTCCCAGCGTCAGGCGAGTGTTTCTGGTTCCAAAATAAAAGGATACACTCTAGGCTTGACACTATCCACACACAAACTTAGTCGATATCCAAGCAGGTTTTAATACGACAACCCGTCAATATCAAATACTTACTCTGAAAGACAACAATGTGGGAAATATAAACATACTCTGTGTAACACAAAACGGCCATACTTCATTTGTAAAGCCAGTTTTCATTCTTCATAGCACTCGGTTATCTATTTTGTCTCTTTACATGGGAAAAATCACAAATGAAAAAAAAAATCTGCGCTTATAAAAAGGCTACTGGTCAATGGATACAGCCACTGTATTGTGTGCTCTATTATAATGTCTCTGTAATTCAGGCAGGTGGGAAGTGTTGCTTCCATATCATATTTATATTTCACTGTAAATGAGATGGGAAACCAAAATGTGTGAACACTGTTGATGTGCCATTAACATGCGCCTAACATGGTCCAGTTATTTCTGTCTATATTTTCAACATTTTTGATTTACATCGTATGAAAAGGGATCTTACGAGTGTAATAATTGACAACTTTTGAAACATATCTTTATTTCCTTCTTATAGAGACTAGAAAGTATGAATTATGTCCCTTTAACGTGACTGCGGGAGATGCTAATTAGTTCATTATTAACCCATTTGATTCTGGATACCGTTCAAACAATATTTGCAAAGAACATAGAGCCAGATCAGCCCACCATGGAACGTGCCGTCTGGTCAGGCTCTATGCAGTTTGCTATTCAGATGATCTTGCTTGGCTATGTAGCAAACAACATAGATCCTGATCAGCACGCAGCGTCACACTGCGGCTGATCTGGATCTATGTTGTTTGCAAAAGCCTTTAAATGTATCCAGAATGAAATGGGTTAAAGATACTAGCCCAAATGCAATGACCAAAATCATTTTTCTTTAGAAATTACCATAAATTGGACATCATAATTATGAAGAAAGATACGTTTAATTATAATTAAAATAATGTACTGTTAAAGGTGTTTGTTTACCGTCCATACTTTGCTCCTGAAATCTGTTGAAATCTGTTGGTTTTGACGTAATCGCATATAAGACAGTTAGACTGGTTGATAAAATGGACACCAGACACAGGCATAAATTGTATGTTTGGCCAGTGCAAGTTGAAGAAATGTTCAGTGTCGGCATGCTTTCTTTTCTAAAACATAATTATGAATACCATTTACCATAATCTGGTGATAAAAAACTTGTCTTATATGCGAGTAGAGATGGTAGTCTGATAGTGTTATCACAAGGTATATTTCAAGAATCTGGGCTGTTTCTGTACGCTTCCTTTTTACAGGACACCAAACAGTCCTAAAAATTTGAATGCAGATTAATGTGGATATACAATGTAGATTGAATAGGGCTAGTTTTGTGAAATGCAGTACATGACTTTTGTGTATATGTACGTCTATGTTGTGGGATATATAGTTAAGCATTCCATGAGTGTGAATTTTTGTTATTATTTTATATCTATGAATCTCCAGTTCATATTTTATTGTGAATTTTTAAATTTATTCATTCCGTTAATTTTTGTATTAAAGTTGTTTTCCGAGATGAATTCTGTTTTCTTGCTAATTTTAAGTCCCGGTATGGATGCTGTTTTGCTGTTAAAAATATAAACAACTTATATTAATCACTCTAGTTGGCTCGGATGAAAGCGTATATGTGGTCTTTCGTGTGGGAGGAAACCGGAGTACCTGGAGAAAACCCACCTGTCCGATATGGCGACCATCGTACCATCTCGCATACTTTCCGGTCCGAGGATCGAAGCCGGGTTGCATTGGTGAGCATCGAGCGTGTAAGGATCGAAGCCGGGTTGCATTGGTGAGAAGCGAGCGCGCTAACAACTGCACTAATCGGACAGCCTAAAGTTAACTAAAAGTATGCGTATATGAACTTTTCTGCACATATGAATATTATTTTTAACAATATCGAATATACACACTATCGTATATTATTGTATAGTGTTTATAATATATGTGGGGAACTCGCGTGGAATTTCTGGTCAATAGTCGCAAACGTATATCATATGACAAATATAAATAATATTCAGTTAATATATAATTTACTGAAACAATAGTAATATGTGCATTTGAAAATTAAAATTCATATAAGCAGAAATGTTCACAAGCATACTTTAGTGTGTAACCCATGCTGATGTGCATGCACTCAACAACAGTCCTAATCGATCACCTGGTATTTTACAACCATATAATATCAATATTCATATCTTATTGCATACATTTTATTACAGATCTTTATGCCAATGAATTGCTGTAAAATCATCAGGAAATAAATGTGGTATTAAATGACAAAATGAAAATATTTATACAGGATTATTGTTGGTTCCAAATGTAAAATACCAAGTGATCGATTAGGAATGTTGTCGAGTGTACTTGTTAGCATAGAAGTATACTAATTGTCGTCTCTCCATCACATGGTCTGTAAAAGACTCGACCATATGATAATGCATTGGACTGCTAATCCAGGGATCGCAGGTTCGATTCCCCGTCTCGTAATAATATTAAGTCTACTTTGGGACTATAAATAAACCCATGCTATACATCTGGCATGTAATAGAACCAGGGTGGTGTTACCAGATAAATAAACCACAAAAACTGCAATTAGTGTTGCCTAGGACTTCAGAACTGGAAGAGTGTCACAAGCAATAAATAATACAGGGTCCACTGGCAATATGGCAAAATTGACTAATAAAAACTCAGTTTGGCAAAATGATAAAAAAGGCGAAAATCTGTAAAATACAGATTTAACTACAGAATTAACATTTAATCCCAAATTATTGTGATATGGGACACTTCATTTTGGAAATCTTAACAGAGAATTGGTCATTGCGACAGACAGGCAGACAAAAGCAACAACACGCATCCCTCAATACAGGACATATTAAGACAAAACACATCTTCAAACATATTTTGTTTTATTTTACATCTTATAATTATATTGAAATGTTATTCATGAATAACAATGAACATAGACATTCAATGAATATAGACATTCAGAAAACAATGAATATAGACATTCAGAAAACAATGAATATTGACATTCAATGAATATAGACATTCAGAAAGCAATGAATATAGACATTCAATGAATATAGACATTCAGAAAGCAATGAATATTGACATTCAGAAAACAATGAATATTGACATTCAGAAAACAATGAATATTGACATTCAGAAAACAATGAATATTGACATTCAGAAAACAATGAATATTGACATTCAGAAAACAATGAATATAGACATTCAGAAAACAATGAATATAGACATTCAGAAAACAATGAATATTGACATTCAGAAAACAATGAATATGACATTCAGAAAAAATGAATATTGACATTCAGAAAACAATGAATATTGACATTCAGAAAACAATGAATATTGACATTCAGAAAACAATGAATATTGACATTCAGAAAACAATGAATATTGACATTCAGAAAACAATGAATATTGACATTCAGAAAACAATGAATATTGACATTCAGAAAACAATGAATATTGACATTCAGAAAACAATGAATATTGACATTCAGAAAACAATGAATATTGACATTCAGAAAACAATGAATATTGCATTCAGAAAACAATGAATATTGGCATTCAGAAAACAATGAATATTGACATTCAGAAAACAATGAATATTGACATTCAGAAAACAATGAATATTGACATTCAATGAATATAGACATTCAGAAAGCAATGAATATAGACATTCAGAAAGCAATGAATATTGACATTCAGAAAACAATGAATATTGACATTCAGAAAACAATGAATATTGACATTCAGAAAACAATGAATATTGACATTCAGAAAACAATGAATATTGACATTCAGAAACAATGAAAAAAACAATGAATATTGACATTCAGAAAACAATGAATATTGACATTCAGAAAACAATGAATATTGACATTCAGAAAACAATGAATATTGACATTCAGAAAACAATGAATATTGACATTCAGAAAACAATGAATATAGACATTCAGAAAACAATGAATATTGACATTCAGAAAACAATGAATATTGACATTCAGAAAACAATGAATATTGACATTCAGAAAACAATGAATATTGACATTCAGAAAACAATGAATATTGACATTCAGAAAACAATGAACATAGACATTCAATGAACATAACACAAAAACAAAAAACACAAAAACAAGAATATTGACATTCAGAAAACAATGAATATTGACATTCAGAAAACAATGAATATTGACATTCAGAAAACAATGAATATTGACATTCAGAAAACAATAATATTGACATTCAGAAAACAATGAATATTGACATTCAGAAAACAATGAATATTGGCATTCAGAAAACAATGAATATTGACATTCAGAAAACAATGAATATTGACATTCAGAAAACAATGAATATTGGCATTCAGAAAACAATGAATATAGACATTCAATGAACATAGATATTCAGAAAACAATGAATATTGATATTCAGAAAGCAATGAATATTGACATTCAATGAACATAGACATTCGGAAAGCAATGACTATTTACATTCAATGAACATAGACATTCAGAAAACAATGAATATTGACATTCAGAAAGCAATGAATATTGACATTCAATGAACATACAGTAGACATTAAAAAAACAATGACTATTGACATTCAATGAACATAGACATTCAGTAAATAAGCAAGTTTATCCTACCTTCATGCTTAATAATGGTAAAAAAACGGCCTGCCTAATAAACTTTACCAGGGCTTAATAAATCTTTCGTGACGTCATAACATTACATGTATGTTTACAGATGGTAATATATAAACTTCAGGTCATAAACATTCAGTGATTTCTCCTCTGTAAAGGTTCTTTTTTATCAATAGATATATGAATGAATGATTACTACAAAGGCATGATTAACAATTGATATCACAACTTATTATAAATTCCTATTGCCTTGATAAATGATATGATGGACTCTACTCTGATAGAGTCGAAGAGTTTTTTAATGTTGTCCACATTGTAGTACTGCAACTGGATTGGTTGAAGGTCAACACAGTGTATTAAGATATGCTCCACCGTGTATAGGGGTGAAAATTTGATTAGGTGCCTTTTGCTGTCCATTTGCATTTTCTTCCAGAAAAATTACTTTTTGATAATTTTTTGGAATAAGATCTCTTTTTATATCCATTAACAAGTAATACAAAAAATGTATAGTCAAATCACACTTTATTTTGCATTAATATCGAAGAAATAAATGTAGTGACCCCCTGTATTTTCGTATCTGGGAGGTGTCCTGAAACACCCCTTCGTTACTTCAACAGACCATCATCGTCTCACAGCGTGTCACAGCGAGCACATTCTTTGACGTAAGTAAACCACGGAAGAAATGTCAGCGATCTACTTAGTTATCAAACCAAAATTTCCTTTTTAAACTATTTTTAAAATAATAAACAAACTTGTCCAAAAAAATTAGTGTCAACACCGTTACAAATATTTTCGTGTACGAAAAGAAAACTAACCATGTGATTTTAAAATTTTCGCGCCATACAAACTCTTCAACCTCCTTTTGTGTATTCCCGCCAACAACAAACGCCAAGCCGCGAACTGAACTAATTAAATCAGCCAAAACGTGAATATATACAAAAGTTATGTTTATTATTTGTCAACACCATTCTAGCGCTTGCTCAGTTAGTACTTACCATAGCATTATTTTGTTTTCCAGCCATGTTCAAGGAGGTAAACCCTTTCAGTTCCACCCGTTGTTATCATATTTCGCGATATTACAATGCAGTATAATGGAAATAATATTTAAAATTGTCCACACCGTTACGGTCGACACCGTTGCGAATATTGTTGTAACGGTGTTGATAAATGCGTAACGGTGTTGACATATGATCATAAACACGAAAACAGCTGTATGTTAGACTGTAACTTCATCGTTCATTGAATGATTTTGAAATAACTTGGAACATTTGTTCCCCATGGTGAAACGATGCGTCTCATGTGACACGCAGGTCCCCCTTCCCACCCACGAACACCCCCCAAATTGACAATGGGGGCACATGTGTCCCATGGACCCAGCTTCCAGTTAATAAGTTATTTTTCTCTTTTTACAGGCTATAGATGATGATTCCTTAAAAGGAAATCCTGTTAAAACAAGAAAATAAAGTGCTGTGGTATTAGACTTGCAGGGAGATAAGGAAATCCTTACACATGCACCACCTAGCAGACGATATTGACAAACGAAATCGAGTATCAGTGGTACGAATATTGGTTGTTGGAGTTCTTTAGAGAATCGGACAAGCTAGAGTACTTGAAGAAAGTAATAAAATGGCGCTTTCCGCCGCAGAACGAATGCGAAGATATAGACAAAGGGTCAGAAGTAACCCCGACCAGTACAAAACGTACCTAGACAAGGAGCACAAGAGGTGGAAAAAACGAAGGGAGGAAAATGTGTTGCCCCCGTTAGTAAACGACTTATCTGAAAGATCACAACGCGTGAAACGAAAAGAATGGAGAAAAAAGCAGAAACAAAGACGAACGGAAATAAAGAAAAGGGATGAGATTATCCGAAATCATTTAATCACTCCTCCAACGTCTCCAATGTCACCGAGAGCTGCTGAAAATAGTGATGAAAGCACCAGCAGGAGAGGAAGAACGAAAGTCAGGCGAGATAGGGCTAAGGCCTACAAAAATATTCAAAAGCTCCAAGATGAACTTTTTAAGAAAACGAAAGAGGCTGACAAGCACAGAAAAAGGTATGACAGATTAAAGAACAAGTTGAAGAATAAAGGTAAAGCAAAGGGCAAACCCACAGATGTCCAATTTCCTATTTTGAGAAAAAGTAAATTGCGTGGCAAATTGCGGCAACAACTGATATTACACTGTGTTGTTGCGCAACAACTGAGGCGCAAAATGAAAGAGACCAAATCTCTGGAGTTAAAGCAAGTCATCTCGAGTGTTGTCACTGCCAAGTTACTGAAGAAATACAAGGTCATGAACCTGGCCAATGAACTGTTAGGGATATCACAGAAAAGGTTACGGTATAATAGTATAAATTCAAGGGGTAATCAGATTAGAAGGAAAACATACAGAAATGCTGTTAGTAGTGCAGTCAGAGAAAGGGTAGTAAAGTTCTTCGAAGAAGATATTAACAGTAGGTTACTTCCTGGAAAAAGAGATACCATAACAAGAAATAAAGTAAAAAAGCAAAAGAGGATTTTAACAGATAGTGTTAAAAACCTGCACAAGAAATTTCTAAAGGAACATGAAGATGTCAGGAAAATTTCGTATTCGATGTTTTGTAAGTTACGCCCATTTTGGGTTTGTGATCCGACTTGTGCAAGCAGGGACACGTGTACATGTAAATTACATGCAAATGTGGACTTCATGTTTTTCCGCCTTAAACAGCACACTTAATAGCTAGCACCCTTAAGGAAGCGTGTGAAAGTTTGTGTTGTGAAACAATAACGAAGGAGTGCATGTACAGGGAGTGCGACATGTGCAAAGAAAAATCTCTTATGACCCATGTATATGAAGAAGGTATGCAGGTATGGGTACACAGTTGGATAAACAGACATGAGACTAGAATCATACAAAAACCGAATAAAGAAGCTGAAACCATAAACGTACAGGTCACTGTGAAGGATAAAATATATTGCACGTTAGAGACGCTCGTAGCAGATACAAATAAAATTCTGAAAGAGAAATATTGCAGACATGTGTATAATATTACACATCAGTACACTGAGCTTAAGCGCTTAAAAGAAAATATTTCGGAAAATGAAAGCATTATTCACATTGATTTCAGTGAAAATTATGCGTGTAAGCTTAGCACCGAAGTACAGGGCATGCATTTCGGCGCTTCCCGCAACCAGGTATCTCTCCACACGGGCGTCATGTATTTAAAAGGCACTCCCCCAGATTCCTTTTGCACAATGTCTGAAAATACACGGCATGATCCTGCAGCAATTTGGGCTCATTTAGACCCAATCCTACAATCACTAAAGCAAGAAAACCCAAGTGTGGACACCGTCCACTTTGTATCTGATGGACCTACAACACAATATAGGTCCCGTAAGAATTTCTATCTACTACAGGCCAAGTCTCAGAAGTATCAGTTTAAACCTGTCACCTGGAATTTTAGTGAGGCTGGGCATGGTAAGGGGGCCCCAGATGGTGTTGGGGGTGTAATTAAACGCACTGCAGATCATTTAGTAGGCTACGGGAGAGATATCTGTGATGCGGAGAACATGTATGAAGCAATCAAATCCGAAAACCTGTCTGTCAGAATATACAAAATACATCCAGAAGCAATATATGACATAGATAAAGAGTTGTCAAATGTAGAAATTGAGTCTGTGCCCGGTACAATGCTGCTCCATCAGGTGATCTGTAAAGACAATGACCCAAAAGTACATGTTAAATCATTGTCCTGTTTTTGCACCAAGCATGGTATATGCACATGTTTTTCAAACAAATGCGTTATGTTAACCAAGCCACACAAAAGGTTGGCAAATGATGTTACACGGTCTGTTTTGCCGGACAATGTAGCACAGTTTGCTTTGCCGGACAATATAGCAAAGTCTACGTTGCCGGATCCGGACAACATAGCACAGTCTGCTTTTCCAGACAACATAGCACAGTTTGCTTTGCCGGACAATATAGCACAGTCTGCGTTGCCAGATCCGGACAACATAGCACAGTCTGCTTTGCCGGACAATACTTATAGTCCCTCCGTAGACATGATTGGGCAGTGGGTGGTGGTTGACTATGATGACCTCCCATATCCCGGTATTGTCCAAGATGTAGATCATTCTTCTTTCGAAGTTAAAGTAATGCACAAAATTGGGATCAATATATATTTTTGGCCTGCCATGCATGATTGTATCTGGTACAAATTTGATAAAATTACAACTACATTTCAGGGCATGATACCTGTTACCAATAGACATATGAAAATGCCTCTGAGTCTCTGGGAAGCCGTCTGTACAAAATTTGATCTGTAACTTGGAGATGTGTATCATTCAGTGAGTGTGCGATTGGACATCAGTACATACTAGTTACTAAATGTCTCCTTTGACATAAATCGTCGACATGTTTTACAGTTGACCGTTCCGTTAAAATATCTAAATTAGTTGAAGTTCATGTTCTTATATTGTTCATATGTTAGTGATAATTCAATGTCGTGTCACAGACATACCATTTCTTAACTTTGTAATGCTTTGTGTGTGTGAAAATCGCTAATGGTATATAGATATATATAATATGTCTTCAATGGTCCGTGAAGTTGCTACACATAATCGCCGGGTCTACAACGTGTAACTGGTCTCAATAATCGTTAGTAATAGCGGTAAGTACTAAGGAGTAAGAGTCCCATACATTGTACATTTATACCACTAGTACTACTTAAGGATTGCTGACACCAGTTACATGCTGTAACACAATTCGACTCGATGACAATGAATGGGAAATGCAACTGTTCTCTATGTGCCCATACTTTGCTTAAAAGTTTGTTATTTTGCTGTTGACTGTTATGTTACTTGAATTCATGTCCTATAAGTGAAGATCGAGTCACAACTTGTCATTTTGACTTTGTCCCGCACTCACAGGCCCCGCCTTATCATGTTACAACATGGATCGCATCCCAGTAGTTATTGCCAGAGAAACACAGCCCATATTGTAACACTAGTACTTAGAATAGGAAATATGTGATCCACATTGTAACACGATATATAACACCCGGTGATGAAGTGCGTTTGATAGTACTCATTTACAGGGCAGTATATGAATGTCATTATTACATAATTATTTGCATTTTGTATAAATTAATGTTCCAATGGGATTATTATACATGACAGTAACATGTTTTGATTTTTTAGATTTCGAGAAATAAAATTGTTCTCGTTATTGCTGTTAATTATTACTACCTTTAGGAAAGAAGTCAACATGCCATACGAGTATATTAATATATTTAACTGAAATAATGCTATCCATTGCTACATATTTGCAAAACCCCTTACTGTAGTGTCAACACCGTTACCGAACTGTCAACACCGTTACATGCACGCGTTATTCGATTTCTTATCAACAAGTACTAACATTAAATCCAAAACATCTTCATTTCATTTACTTAGTGCAAATACCACCATATGGTGTTGTTTTCAAACGCATAAATTGTCATGTTTATAAGTAATACAAAAACGAAGTTTTGTTTTCTTTCGCAAATGCATATGTCAACACCGTTACAGGCATATTAGCAATAAATTAGGAACAAAATACATGGAAACACTTGGTATATATGGTCATGCATGAAGCAACGATGTTATATATGTAAAATTCCGCCCAAATCATTTCTTATGATATTGTTTTAGCCATATTTATGTTCACTTGTCCGTAACGGTGTTCACATTTTGTCAGGTCGACACCCAGCATCTTGTTGCCATAGCAACCAAATGCTTTGCAATATTGCGTGGCAAAGCTAAATATATATACCCTTGATATATTACTGATTCACATGGATGTGAAAAACATCCATTCCTTTTAACTTGGGTTTGGATACATATTTATAACAAAGAGGCACCTAATCAAATTTTCACCCATAGAGTATTGCATGGGATACATTCTGGTGCATCATCTCGTGACAACAGCCATGAATGTGATATTCGAGAATGACCAATCCTGAGACGGGCAAGAATGACTTCTTCTCGACGAATAGGCCTGTAAATTGGGCACCATTCGCCAAGTGTTGGTTTGACCGAATGAAGTTTGTTAAAAATTTCACCATCCCATTGGGCCTGCCAAGAGGATTGAATTAAGGTAAGAATTGTAGATTTAAAATCGGTATAACACACTTTAATCCTAGAAATTGATAATGACAAAGCCAGCTTTGCATTCTGGTCAGCCATTTCATTACCTTTTATTCCCATATGACTCGGAAGCCAGCAGAACACAAATGTATTTGTTTCTGAAAGGGAAGAAATCCTTTCAAGCAAAGTACAAACAATAGGATTTTCAAACTTTTCATAATACAAAGCCTGTAAAACGGACAAGGAATCAGAGAAAATGATATATTGAACATAGTGTGATTCCACTGCAAGATCTAGAGCGAGATATATGGCCTTCAGTTCGGCAGTTTGCTTCAGCATAAAGACTTTTAACAGGGGAAGTTCTGAAAGCTCCAAGGACCATAGGCGTATCTACGGGTCCGGCCGTACGGCCATGGCCGGACCACTTTTCGGACTTTTTTTTTTTTTTTAATAAACACATTTCGAGAATAATATATACACTGCCTGACGTATAGAAAGTCAAACGAGACGCATACAGACTTGGGAAACGGAACCCGACTGTAGTAGGGCTATATCAAACTCTTTTTTTTCAATTGCACTTCCATAAATTTACGTTGGCCGTAAGAAGTAAACGCGAAAATTCAGCAGCTGTGCAGGTCGTAAAAATAAGCGCCGGGACCTCGAGGACAACAACAACAACAACAAAAACAGAATCGTGATGTCTGCTAAACGCAGAATAACGGACTATTTCAAGTACTTTCCCATTTCTAAGTGAATACAGAGTGATTCAGTAATACGACGACAGTTTTTATTGAAAGAGTTAGAATTATGTCAACTTTGTAATCCTTTGAAATATAAGTTTAAATCAAATAGTGGTGACGGAGGCACGCTGGATGAAAATCATGAAATATCCTTTGCGCTAATAAGGCACACCACCCATGTCAAAATCTATCATAACCAAAATACATGAACACCAATATTATAGCATAACTTTCTGTTTCGCTGAATTTGTCAGTGTGTGTTTTGGGGTCTGGTTGTATATTAAAGCTATTTGAATCAGAAACGGGCATCACTTTTTATTCGGACTCAAATTTTAGGTTCCCTTTTCCGATGATGCCACACAATACTGACAAAAAAAAACTTCCAAAAATACTCACCAGAATACAGGAGAACGCGTTTCAGAGCACCTAAGTATCAAAAAAATTTCGGGGGGGCATACCCCCGGACCCCCCTAGCGACTCGGGCCCTGCGGGCCCTGGCGAAGATAGTAATTTGGCCGGACCACTTTCCAGAACCATCATACGCCTCTGAGGACTAATCGTAGACCGTGATTATGTATAGGATCAAGTATTTTCAGGTACGATTTTCGTGCAGATCCGTAAATTATGAACCATAATCCAGCTTAGAGCGAACCAATGACCGATAGAGCCGTAGAAGTACCTTTCTATCAGCTCCCCAATCGGAATGTGCCACAACCTTTAAAATATTTAGAGCTTTTTGACATTTCTTTTTTAAATTATTGATATGAGGAATGAATGAGAGTTTTTTATCAAAGATAACACCTAAAAATTTGTATTCTGAGACTACTTCTACACGTGAGCCATCCAGGTAAATTTCTGGGTCTGGATGAAGTCCACGTAGATTACAAAAATGCATACATTTAGTTTTTGATTTAGAAAATTTAAAACCATTTTCATCCGACCAAGTCTGAAGTTTATTCAGACATTGCTGGAGTTGGCGTTCTATTATGTTCATATTACTAGACCTGAAGCAAATAACAAAATCATCTACATAAAGGGAGCACTCAACCCCTGGATTTATTGATTTAGCAATATTATTTATCTTAATACTAAACAATGTAACGGACAAAATACAACCCTGTGGTACACCCATCTGCTGTTCCCGAGTGTGCTGTTCCACATTCACTTTTTCCGTACGGAACGAACCACTCTGATATTGGTGTCCGGTCTGGACGGGATTTAGTCACACAGTAGTTATCGGCCTTTGTTGAATAACACCATTTGTAGTCGAATATGTCGAAATCAGCACAAGGCGGCATTTTGCACTATGCAAAATGCTGTAACAACAATATAGGTCCTCCTAATGTCCCCACAGTGTAAGTTATTATGTTGGCTTATTGTTTAATATGTGTACTTTGTAATATAAATGTACTGGTACCAAATATTCTGTACAAATTGTTATATTCGATTTCTTAGGATGTAATGACGTCACCAAAATGTCATGTTTAGAGAAATTGACATTTCTTATGTATTTCAATTTATTTTTGAGAGGCATGTAGCTTGTTATTATGATTAGGACAGTGCACTTGTACTGTTTTAGGATTTAGGCCAAAGTCATTGTTTGACTGGGTTTTCGGGTTCAGTTGTATGTGGTTATTAGATATACATGTATAGACACTGTTCAATTAGGAATCTATAGATTATTGTGCATGTATTGTTTAATTTCTTGGATGGTAAACTGAGGTATTGTATGTTGTATACTTTCAGTCTTTTACCTTGGTCCTCCGGGGCGATGTGCTTGAAAAATAAAACATAGAAAACAGATCAAGCGTTAATTCAGTACACCGAGCATCTGATAGGGTATTACAAACACGAAAAAGTGTTTCATTTAAAAATGCAGAAATAAATAATGGAAGGCGTCCTCTGAGGTCAAAGTCGTGAAGATCTTTTAAAATGCCATATTTCCAGGTTGTGTCATAAGCACTCTCAAGGTCGAAAAATACTGAAGCAACATGTTGTTTATTGACAAAGCCCTCTCTTATAAATGTTTCGAAACAAACTAGATGATCCAGTGTGCTTCGCTGCTGACGAAAGCCATTCTGGACATTAACAATTAAATGATTTGATTCGAGAAACCATACAAGCCGGTTGTTTACCATTCTTTCCATAGTTTTACATATACAACTTGTTAATGCTATGGGTCTATAGTTATAGAACAGAGGCCAGAACAGGAGGCAGAAGTACAAACGGTAGAAAACCAGGAACCGTAACCAGATTATTCTACACCTATAAAAAAGGAAGACACAACAACTCCGTACTTTGAGATGCCATCTCCAAGGAGAATTATACAAAATACACCAGTACGGATGTTTGGCAAACCGGCAAAGAATTGGGATACTGTAAAAAGTCCCAATGATGGGGAAGAACAAGAGCAACCCTCATGGTGTACTTGCTACCCTGGACAAATGGGAGCTACATCGTGTCCAGGTCATACAACCCCGTACCATACAGGGACATTTTAGTATGTAATGGAAAATAAAACGGCCCTTTTCAGGGCCAATTATAAACAGCCCTTCTTAGGGCTATATATATAAAACGGCCCTTTTCAGGGCCACTACATATTTTTCGATAAGAAAATATCTCTCAAAATTGTCAAAAAATCTAGTCCTATCACAACATACATAACATTACATCAACCTAGTTCATATTTTATACTTAGCAAGATTATGTTTATTTTGTTTTAATGTAGTATTTAAATGTAGACTACCATAATGTTACACATTAGACATGTTACTATTTATAGAATGTAGGTCAATCCAATATTTCCACTATATATACTGGTATTTTATGTTTTATTCATTATTGATTACAATACAACAATGCCAGTGTTAATAGATTCTTCGAATGATCCTATGCTAGGTCATGGATGGTGGAGCAACATCATAGGTGTTATTATAAAAGCCTCTGTTTCACCGACACCTCCAACACCAGAGACTAATGATGAATATCTCCGAAGAATGCCGAGTTATGTTCCTGTATATGGAGGGTTTACTCCAGTGGAATATTGTGGAGAATCTATCTCTAATACAATATTTCCTCCTGACATTATTAACCCTGTGCCAGTGAGGAAATCATAATGAACTAAGAAGGCTAAAAAGTGTTCTTATTGTTAAGAGAAAAATACGGCCCTTTTCAGGGCCATTACATATTTTTCGATAAGAAAATATCTCTCAAATTTTGTCATATTAATTATATTTATAGATCTATTAAAATATTGTTATATAAATAATAGACATCATTATATATTATTTCATTTTAGTTATAGTATTGCAAAGAGATAACACCTTCACAATGGGTTATATGGAATATATAATAACACATATAGTATCTACAAATGAAGGGTTACATTTCTCTAAGGTGCATTTAAGAATAGGTACAGATGTTTTTATAGAAATGGTAAATGAGGAAATAACCAGAAAAGTAGGGTCAGATGTTGACTTAACAACAATACAGCCAGAACATATTCTAATTTTAGATGGGGAACCATATAGCAATTATTATGGAATGCTTTTTACAAATGCACAACTATATTTAGGAAAGGAAATGGATATAGAAAGTATATTATCACATTATTTGTCGAAAAGAAAATTAGATATTGTTGAAATGGATGATATAGAATATATGTATAATACATTAGGTATAGGGTATAACAAATGGATCTCAATGTATGATAATTATAGTGTGTCTAAAAATAGGTTGGCATTACCAATTGATATAAACTATATAAATGTACTTGATATCTTACTATATCATCATTCAAATAGACGTTGGTAGTATATAGATAACATGAATCATATAGTAAAAACCGAGATGGAAGGTCGATGTTGCTCGGAATTTGCTCATACTATTATACATCTAGATATAGGGTCTGATGTTATGGTTGAAATGGTGAATGAAGAAATATTGCGAAGAGTAGACGAAGATGTTGATTTAACAGAAGTACATCTAGAAAACTTTTTTTACTTCCAACGGTAAAGGAATTGTAAACTATTTTAAAAATATGATCACAAATGTACCTTTACATTTGGGGAAATACATAGATATGGAAAGTGTTATTAAACATTATTTATATAAAAGAAACATGGCTATTGTTAAACAAAAAGATCTAGACGATGTGGCCATCAAACTTAACATGACCGATTGGGATATAATATAATATATGATAAATATTTAAAAAAGAACAACATAACACCAAGAGACAATGATTATATAAATGTATGTGATGTTATACTACAGCATCATTTAGACAGAGAGTGGTGAACAGAAAAATGGATGACAGAATAACAAACGAAATGGTTTTATTTTATGGACAAAACAGTGTTTTCAGTAATTTTTATCCTGCAGACTTTATAGATAGAGATGGAGTAAAATATATATGTACTGAACAATATTTTCAATATAAAAAAATGCTAAACTGCCAAAAACATAACATCACTGAGAAAATCCTTAATTCTACTAATCCATATGAAATAAAACAACTAGGAAGATCAAGATCTACAAACTTTGATGTACAACAATGGAACAGTGATTCAACACAAGTACTTTTTGATGCAAATTGGTTAAAATATAACCAAAACGAGAACTTAAAAAGAATTTTATTAAATACTAATAATAAAATTCTTGCTGAAGCTAATCCGAGAGACTATATTTGGGGGATTGGTTTAAATATGTGGAATATAAATGCTACAATACAAGAACATTGGAAAGGACAAAATAAATTTGGAGAAATATTAATGAATATTAGATATTTTATTATGAATAAATAGTTAATAGTTAGTTATTAGTAAATAAAATTATATTGAAAAATATTATGTGTTATGTTTTTTAGTAGTCACTAGGGTAGGGACTATAGGGCATGCTCACCCAACTTTTTTTACCCCAATTAACTCAAAATATAAAATGCCCCATAGCGCCATAAAAAAATGCCCCATACTGCCACCCACCTCGGTAAAATGCCCCATAGTGCCAGAGAGCATGCCCCATAGTTCCACCCTATACTACTCGCATATTGAGAAAAGCTGCTTATGTCATTCCACCTGAGTCTTCCGATTCTGATGAGTCCGGCACTGAACCAGAAGTCAATATTAATGATAATGAGTCCGATGACTCCGAAATTAACATGCCTCTTGCACAATTAGTTAAGAAAATGAGGAATGAAAGGTCAGATTCTGATAGCGAAGATGATATTCCCCTTATGGAACTGGCAAAAAGAGTAAAATGTCGGGGAAATAGGGAAATGTCCAATTCGCCGGGTAGTGTCAATGACGCTGATCAAAATGTTAATAATGATAATTATCATGAAAACATGGAAACTCAGAGTAATTATGAAACACGCATTTCAATGTCAGATAATGAAGAACATATGTCGGTAGATATCGACAACATTGAATGCAAGGTAGAACCAAAAATGTCAAAATATAATGGGAACAATCACAAAGTTAAAACTTTGTTGAGGTTAATCTCAGATATGCTATAGAAACCTCGAGTTAGGTTGTAGAGAACTCGTTAAAGTAGTTATTATGAATACATGTATGCATTCTCTTTTCTTAATATTAGTAATTTTTGTGTGTGTATTTTGCAGATAAGGATGGTTCTCATTTTGTTTGTGTCTATTTCACAATAATGAAGCAATGTTTGTTTTTTAACAGCAACGTACATACATAACAATATTTGGGTTATTTTCACAAACACTGAGTTAACATTTACTATGAAAAATTAGTATTAATGCTTAAACATACTATTACCAAAATAAATATTAATTCTCAGATTCCTTCTTGATAATGACCAACTACGTTGAGTTGTGGGGCGAAGAGTGTGGGATTTGTCTAAAGGACGATACAGACTTTTACTTTGTAAATGAATGCCGATGTAAACACCTGGTGTGTAAAACATGCGCTGAAAAACTTAATAAATGCCCGTACTGTAGAAAAATTTATAGAAATCCTACACAGATATATCCCATCGTATCTGCACCGTCACCTCCTCTTCAATACAAACTGTTAACTAGTAGGGAGTACTGGAGTATGAGCGATATACAGACAGAACGTTGGCTCCGTAGCGATATTATCACTTAATAGTGGTGATTCTTGCCCCTATTTTATTTCTAAAATGTCACTAAATTCCGTCTTTCGCAAGGGTTCAATTCTGGTTTCAAAAATTTGACAGCACTTTCCAAACCTAACAACTGTTAAAATTCCTAAAGATTTGTTAGAATTGAAGGAAATCCCGATGATTGAATTTATAAAGCATGTTAAAAAGTACCAGCCCATAACTGTAAAGAACAGTGACAGTTATTTTCATTGTGTAGTCATAGGGATTGTGTTAGCAATTATTGTATTCATTGTAATTTGTTGTAAAACAAACATCGGCCAACGACTTCAGTTTTCTAAATTTATAACATGTTTAATTAGTAGACACAAACATAGTGATTCAAAGAATTCTCCTACTCCATCCACGTCACCATCCATGGAAGATATGTCGTTAACAGCTGATGTACACACCGTTAATGACGAACAACTGGTCGACTCATTACGAGGGGACGACGATATCATTTCTCAGGGGCAACATCCCCCTGTGACCAGTGAATTTCAGGCTTCACAATTTACGTCAATGCGTGGGGGCTTGAATCGTAGAGGAAGTATATTGCTACATGCATTGAGGCGAAATCAAGACAGACAACAGCTGCGACAATGTGCACTGAGTAATACGTCGTCGTAAAATTGTAAATAAATGGAGAACTGTTGAAGATATTATTGTGCACAAGTTGGATTTATTGTAAATAATGTTCAATGGTGATATAAACAATGGACTTAGCATACATCCTGGGAGTGGCCCTCTTCGTTACCCACAAGGTGACATATAAGACCGGCTCGTTGGATTGTTATGAACAATTAGTTACAGTTTCACCATTTTATCATAATGACACTTTATGACTGCTATGTTTTATTTGAAGAATATTGGAGATGACATAACACCTATGATAAAGGCATCAAAACAAATGGATAGACTTTTGGCAACGACTCTTTCACAACAGCAACTGATCAAACATCAATGTTAGACAATTGAAAACCAACAAATATTCATCAACGAACAGCATGAAATGATGGTTCATCTACATAAACAACATGTGGAATATATCAATGAGCAATCAGAGCAAATTGATAGAATGTTTAAAGCTTGCTTTGATGTCAGAGCTACAAACGATCCTCAATAAATAAACAACGATAAACTTAACTGAAATAATATAATAACTTTACAACGTCGAAATAACTTTACAACTTTACTACCACTTCGGACTTGCGCGGGTGAAACAATTAAATATACATCTGCTAATTGGACTAAACACTTCCTGTATATATGAAGTCATGATTATGTCTTGGAAAATGACACGCTTCGTTTATAAGTGTGTCATAAATTCGTTTGGTTACAGCGGGCCTCCTGGCCAGGTATATTATCAGGTCACGTCCAACGATAACGTACCTTAGGTGATGTTACCAACCCATGATGTCACGAATACCACCGTCAACGATGCCATTATATAGATGATATGATGACTTTACCACCAACTAGAAACATTGACAATTTAACTTGTTTTATTAACTGCATTTTTGCGTGTGTTATTTTTGTGTTTTATTTTCAAGTTATTACGCGTGTGTTTAAGCATATAACACTTGAAGAGTATATCCTTATATGATGCTATAATACGTCATGTACACCGAATGCATATTGGTGTAAACAATTTTTCATAGTAACATTTTATTATTATTTGTTTATTATTTTAATGTATATTATGACGTAGGCACATAGTAGCTTTGTTGGTATTGTGCTGGTCAGATTAATTAAAACTAATTAATCTTCTGATCAGGGGAGGAGTGTAAAACATGCGCTGAAAAATTTAATAAATGCCCGTACTGTAGACAAATTTATAGAAATCCTACACAGACATATCCCACCGTATCTGCACCGTCACCTCCTCTTCAATACAGACCGTTAACTAGTAGGAAGTACTGGAGTATGAACGATATGCAGACAGAACGTTGGCCCCGTAGCGATATTATCACTTCAGCAGTGGTGATTCTTGCCCCTATTTTATTTCTAAAATGTCACTAAATTCCGTCTGGCAAGGTCTGGTTTCAAAAATTTGACAGCATTTGAAATACCAAATAATTTACAAGATTTGACTGAAGTTCCTATGAATAACGTCTTTGATGATCCTTATACCTATGAGCATGTAGAGATTCAAGAACACGATTTAAATGTAGCTATTGCAAAAGGTTAGCTAATGAACATAATGTGAAGAATTGTGTAACTGAGACTTCCCATATGGGTGGGAACGTCGATGTCATTGAACTCGAGATGGTTGTTCCAAAACAGAGATGTTCGTGACGTCTCCAAGTATCTACATTCCTTACATCTCCGCCGTGACGATAGTGATGCTGTTGAAGGTGTCGTCCTTCATGGACAGTTGAAATCGTTTCATCACTACGTGTCTTTGCGACAGTTGTTATTATTTCATTACTACTGGCCCTGGGCACAGCTGTAATCGTTCGTTGCTACGTGCGTTGCTTTCCGTTGAAATCATTTCATCACTACGTTCTTCGATGTTGAATACCATAAACATTAGTCAACAACAATCACAAATCATGATTGTAAATAAATCATCTATTGAAATATGCGGATGTGCATATATAAATATATAACTTTTGTACATAATATTGCGAAGAATGTTGAGAACATTTGTATTAACCGTTCTAAGGAAGAACATTATTCCATTACAGTAATTAATAATGGAAACGTACACAGCCCACAACTTGAAGGAAATGTTTGGACCAGCCAGGTTATTCACCATTCGTTCGAAACCAGATGACGTTAACTTAATGAAGGCCTCATATGACGTACCAATACCAACCAACATTATCAAAAACAACAATGCAGAGGAAATCGGGCATCCATTTTTCCACAGCTACACCACCATTTTCGTTCCTAACAACAGCCACCAAGACGATCAACGATTCCGTTTAAGCCGGACTTTGACATTAACTTTAATATGTGATTGTGTTTTAAAATATTATTGTGTTTACCTATTATGATTTCGATTTATTGTGTTTCAATTATAGTGCAAGATGGACATATTAACAATTTAATTTGTGACATATATGCCTTGACATTGGTTATTTGTAAATTGTATAAGATACTTGTAAATTTGTTATTCTTAATGAATTTACAAGCTGGGATAATTTGTATTTCCTAAGTAATTAACTTGTTGGGGGAGGTGTGTAACATAATGGGGTTATATGTTGATTATGTTAATTAATTACCTCCATAAATAGTTGTATAGCATGATACATATTCATGAGTATTGGTCCATTTATAATAATGCTGTATACGATCGTTATACAAGGCAATTATACATGGAACTGTACTAACCCTTTATGTTGGTAGAGAAGCAAGTACATTTGGCGTGGACATCCCTTACATGCCTGGTCAGCATATTAAAGGTTTTTCCACACATGTGTGCTATTACAGCAGAAATGTACTCTGATGTTTTAAGTTTAAACAGTACAATTTCAAAATATTAACATGTTATTTTCCGTACAAGCATGTGTTTGCACCAAAACAATATATCCGAATTGATATATTGAGTGGCAGTTATGCCAAACATGTTTACTGGAACATCTGTAGCTTGACATGTTATGGAATACATGTCCAAGCATGCTTCTCTATAAAAGATGAGATAAATTTAGATTAGGGGGAGACGAACTGGGATTTTGAAAGCGCCGTATGGTGCTTAGGCACATCGTAACAATTTAATGATAAATAAATACTTGTGTTATAACTTGGACTTGTTGAAACGTTTACTATACGATTACGGTACACGGGTTTAACTGGAGTCTTAGACCAGGATTCGAGCGGGTTTGTGACATCAGAACTACCCGGTAAGTGAATTTACAATTATTTTAACCTATGTTAGAGAGCTAACAAAATATGGTTACGGTACTTAGAAATGTCTGGCACATGAAGTACGCGTACTAAAGCGGTAAAAATGAAAATATACGGACGTATATTACCTTGATGTTAATGTACTTACACGAGCAAGAATGTGTGTTTAATCTTAGTATGAGCTACATGTTATTCATTTAATTTAAAATAAAAATGACTGAAGCACAGCAAATGGACGCTGCTCAAATTGAGACTATGCAAGCTCACGGTCAACATGTTACGCAGGCATTTAATGCAATATCAGATCAAATGTCTAACATATCTGCTGTGTTAGCCTCCCAATGTGTATCAGGTGTTGTCTCTTATTTTGATGGTAAACCAACATTTTTCAGTGAATGGATAAGGACTGTAGAAAAATATCAAAGACTAACAAACTTATGTGTAGATCAATGTAAACTATTAACTTTTCAAACTTCTGGGGGTCCTGTTAGTGGGTTTATTCAAAGGTTTCTTGACAGTACTCCAAATGGTTCATTGGCTAAACTAAAAATAGACCTTGCTAAAAGATTCCGCGATGTTACAGATTCCCATGTAGCCTTAACAATGCTTAGACAAAAACCTGGTGAAAACATACAGTTGTACGCCGAATGGGTTATGGGGTTAGCTGAGGTTGGCTTTGAGGGTCAAGAATATAATGTATTTATTGAACATCAGCTGATTGATATGTTTGCCAATGGGTTAACAATGAGCAGTTAAAAATGACCATTTTTAGGAAGGACCCAGATACTCTACATGGAGCAATGGGGATAGCTCTATACATGAATTTTAATTTAAGACAAAGGGTTGCCGCATCCGGTGGTAGAATGTATACCCCATCAGGTAATATTAATAGGGGTCCAGAACCCATGGAAGTTGACCATTCACGCGCATTTAAATGTTACAAATGAATGAATGAATGGTGTTTTACAGCGCATCGACATCTAAGGTCATGTAGCGCGCATTAAAGTTATGTTTATTGTCGAGTGTATGAAATAAAATTCTATATAAGTATATGCATTACGTAAAAATTAATACTAAGAAGTTATAAAGACGTAAGATTAATTACAGGTAATATATGAATGAATGATTACTACAAAGGCATGATTAACAATTGATATCACAGCTTATTATAAATTCCTATTGCCTTGATAAATGATATGATGGACTCTACTCTGATAGAGTCGAAGAGTTTTTTAATGTTGTCCACATTGTAGTACTGCAACCGGATTGGTTGAAGGTCAACACAGTGTATTAAGATATGCTCCACCGTGTATAGAGTATTGCATGGGATACATTCTGGTGCATCATCTCGTGACAACAGCCATGAATGTGATATTCGAGAATGACCAATCCTGAGACGGGCAAGAATGACTTCTTCTCGACGAATAGGCCTGTAAATTGGGCACCATTCGCCAAGTGTTGGTTTGACCGAATGAAGTTTGTTAAAAATTTCACCATCCCATTGGGCCTGCCAAGAGGATTGAATTAAGGTAAGAATTGTAGATTTAAAATCGGTATAACACACTTTAATCCTAGAAATTGATAATGACAAAGCCAGCTTTGCATTCTGGTCAGCCATTTCATTACCTTTTATTCCCATATGACTCGGAAGCCAGCAGAACACAAATGTATTTGTTTCTGAAAGGGAAGAAATCCTTTGAGAATGAGAATGACCAATCCTGAGACGGGCAAGAATGACTTCTTCTCGACGAAATAGGCCTGTAAATTGGGCACCATTCGCCAAGTGTTGGTTTGACCGAATGAAGTTTGTTAAAAATTTCACCATCCCATTGGGCCTGCCAAGAGGATTGAATTAAGGTAAGAATTGTAGATTTAAAATCTGTATAACACACTTTAATCCTAGAAATTGATAATGACAAAGCCAGCTTTGCATTCTGGTCAGCCATTTCATTACCTTTTATTCCCATATGACTCGGAAGCCAGCAGAACACAAATGTATTTATTTCTGAAAGGGAAGAAATCCTTTCAAGCAAAGTACAAACAATAGGATTTTCAAACTTTTCATAATACAAAGCCTGTAAAACAGACAAGGACTCAGAGAAAATGATATATTGAACATAGTGTGATTCCACTGCAAGATCTAGAGCGAGATCTATGGCCTTCAGTTCGGCAGAGAAAATTGAGGACTTGTTTGGAAGTCTACATTTCCGATTTTTATTCCCATTTTGTTTGAAACTGACTCCTGTCTGTAATAGACTTTTTATCAGAAGTGAGATCAAAGCGAAACTCGGCAGTTTTATGGGTCCAAGGAGGAGAATCTGGGATTTTATACTGTGCAATAGATTTCATGTCAATATGTAGGTCATCTAGACATTGTTCCATGCGTATACCTAGTGGGACAATAGCTCTTGGTTTTCTTTGAAACTGCACTTTAAATTGGGGTTGAAAGACCACTTTGTGAGCTGGGTTTAGAGGATTTGACTTGAGTTTCAGTAGGTATTGAAGAGCTAGCTTCTGTCGTCTAGCATACAGAGAGGGTTCATTTGCTTCAGCATAAATACTTTTAACAGGGGAAGTTCTGAAAGCTCCAAGGACTAATCGTAGACCGTGATTATGTATAAGATCAAGTATTTTCAGGTACGATTTTTGTGCAGATCCGTAAATTATCGAACCATAATCCAGCTTAGAGCGAACCAATGACCGATAGAGCCGTTGAAGTATCTTTCTATCAGCTCCCCAATCGGAATGTGCCACAACCTTTAAAATATTTAGAGCTTTTTGACATTTCTTTTTAAATTATTGATAGTGAGAGTTTTTTATCAAAGATAACACCTAAAAATTTGTATTCTGAGACTACTTCTACACGTGAGCCATCCAGGTAAATTTCTGGGTCTGGATGAAGTCCACGTAGATTACAAAAATGCATACATTTAGTTTTTGATTTAGAAACTTTAAAACCATTTTCATCCGACCAAGTCTGAAGTTTATTCAGACATTGCTGGAGTTGGCGTTCTATTATGTTCATATTACTAGACCTGAAGCAAATAACAAAATCATCTACATAAAGGGAGCACTCAACCCTGGATTTATTGATTTAACAATATTGTTTATCTTAATACTAAACAATGTAACGGACAAAATACAACCCTGTGGTACACCCATCTGCTGTTCCCGAGCATCTGATAGGGTATTACAAACACGAACACGAAAAAGTCTTTCATTTAAAAATGCAGAAATAAATAATGGAAGGCGTCCTCTGAGGTCAAAATCGTGAAGATCTTTTAAAATGCCATATTTCCAGGTTGTGTCATAAGCACTCTCAAGGTCTAAAAATACTGAAGCAACATGTTGTTTATTGACAAAGCCCTCTCTTATAAATGTTTCGAAACGAACTAGATGATCCAGTGTGCTTCGCTGCTGACGAAAGCCACTCTGGACATTAACAATTAAATGATTTGATTCGAGAAACCATACACGCCGGTTGTTTACCATTCTTTCCATAGTTTTACATATACAACTTGTTAACGCTATGGGTCTATAGTTGTTTGGATCCTTTTTATCCTTATCTGGTTTTGGTATTGGGATGACTAAAGCCTCCCTCCAAGATGTAGGAAATTCACCAGTTTGCCAAATAGAATTAAACATGTGCAATAATATAAAGAGGGAGGAGCTAGGTAGATGTTTTAAGAATTGATAGTGGATTTTATCTGGACCTGGGGATGTATCATGTGCTTTTGACAAAGCAGACTTTAGTTCTTTAAGATTAAATAGTTTGTTGTAATGTTCTTTGTTCTTTAAATTGAAGTTTAGTTTTTTCTTTTCTTTAGTGTCTTTGAATTTCTGAAATTTTTGTGAATAATTATTTGCTGATGATTTTTGTGCAAATGTTTCTGCTAAGGTGTTTGAAATTTCCAGAGGTGTGGTGATTTGTTTGTTGTTTGTAGTGAGGTGGCTAATAGGTGAAGTACCGTTGCCATTAATTTTTCTTATCATGTCCCACGTTTTCTTAGTTGTTGTTCTGTTATTTAGTCTTGAGATGTATTGTTTCCAACATTTGCGTTTGCTACTTTGTATTGTACGTCGTGCTTTTGCTCTATATATGCGAATGTTGTTTAAATTTTCTGTGGTGGGTCTCAAATTGAATTTTCTTATGGCCGATTTCCTATTTTGGATGGCTTTCTTACAATCGTCATCATACCAGGGTTTGTATGGTCTCTTTGGATTAGGTGAAGTCTGAGGTATGGATTGTTCTGCTGCTTTTATTAGTAATGTAGTGAATAGCTGTGTTTGATCACGACAATCCTTGAATGTTTCATATGAAATTGTTTGTTCACAAAGTTGTTGGAATTTAGTATAATTTGCTTTAGAAAGTTTCCATCTTCTGGGTTGACTATAAGCTGTTGGCTGATTTTCAGATATGAGGATGGGGAAGTGGTCGCTTCCGTGGAGATCATCATTGACTTTCCATGAGAAATCTGGAAGTATGACTGGGCTACATAGTGTAAGATCTATTGCAGAATAGGATCCTGTTCCTGGGTGTAAATATGTTTTGGAAGATGGATCGTTCATGTAAGAAAGAGAATTATCAGAGATGAAATTCTCTATCCTCTTTGATTTGTATTATTACAACCCCAGATGATGTTATGTGCATTGAAATCACCTATTAGAATATATGGAGTGGGTAATTGTATTATAAGATCATTCAGCCTATGTTCTTCAATTGGTTTACTTGGGGGAATATATAGTGAACACAGTGTGATAGTGCTATGTAATGACAGTCTTACAGCAACAGCTTGTAAGTTTGTATTTAACAGTAATTCCTTATGTGGAACACTATTATTGACGATGATAGATACCCCACCCTGGGCTTTATCACCTTCACTGTATATTTGATTGAAAATGGTGTGATGTTTTATAGAAATTGTATCATTTTGTTTCAAAAATGTTTCTTGAAGGCATAACGCAGCAGGTTTATGTTCTTGCACTAAAAGAGAAAGCTCTGCAAAATTAGATTTTAAACCTCGACAATTCCACTGGATAATTCCATTGGCCATTATGGAGAGATTAATTATTAAAAATACTATACCGATATTTACATAATTATTATTCATAGATACAATATAAAGTTAAAAATATATTAAGTGGCATCCTGCCACGACTGGAGGTTCTTGCTCCAGTCATCCTTACCATCGTGCCAGACCATGCCTCGCCCTCCAGATTGTCATCGTCCGTGTCCAAATCCGAGTATCTATTGCTTGTAATACTGGACTGGACACTGTGTGTTTATCTGTTTGTATAGTTTTAGTTTTCTGCTGTCTGGAAGTGACAGCAGATTGCCTTTTTGTTGAAGTTGATGCTTGTTGAGTTGTAGATTCTTTAGTAGGTTTTGATGAAGTTGATGTTGTTTTTGGTTGAATGTGTTTTTCTTGTGTATTGTTGTTGCGAGTGTTTTTTGTTGTTGGATTCTTGTGTATGTTTGTTTTTGCTTGTTTTTGTTTGTCTGCTGTAGGTTTAGGTGTTTGTGGTGTATTTTGATTTGTAAGCGTAGGTTTAGGTGTTTGTGGATTGATTTGTAAGCTGGTCAAGATGAGCAGAACTGTCGGAATTAGGGAATAACTGCATTATTTCTGGTTTTTTTGTCTGGAAAGATTTGGCAAAGTTTGGTTAACAAGTTTTTGCAAGTTTTTGCAAGTTTTGCATTCAACAGAAGCTGTTTTAGCAACACTTGCATAGCTTGGCTGATTTTCGGATTTGTACCTAGATTCATAAATCTTTCTTGCATCCTGGAATGAAATGTTTTCCGAATATTTGATCTTAACAATTTCTTTTTCTTTTTTCCAGGAGTCACATTCTTTAGAATTGGATATATGATCAGCGCCACAATTGGCGCATTTATTTGTGTTGGGGCAGTTGTTCTCTTGATGTTGTGGAGCAGTCTCAGCACACTTGGAGCATACAGACTCGTTCCGACACCTATCCTCATGATGACCATATCTCTGGCATTTAAAGCATCTAAGAGGGTTAGGTACATATATGTCGACGGTGACAATCTGGTAGCCGACTTTGATACGTGACGGGATGACTGGTGTGTCACATGTAATTATATATGTGTTTGTGGTTTTTATTTCGTTGTTACGTTTTATCGATATTCTCTTCACGTCAATGATCCCTTGACTTGACAAACCTTCTTTGATCTCATCCAAAGAGCAGCAAGATAATTCCCTGCACCTGATGACACCTTTGGATGAGTTCAAAGATTTGTGGGGACTGACCTTCACAGAATGTCCAAAGAAGGTGTTCGTTGATAATAAATTCTGAGATTGAGCTTTTGAAGTAATTTCAACCAAAATACTTCCATTTCGAAGACTTTTAACAGATTTAGGTGTACCTAGGATATATTTCATTTGCTTTTCAATGACGAAAGGAGATAGGTTTTGAACTGTCTACAGCCTCAATGAGAATGAAGCGAGGGAAGTTCACTCTCTGTTGTTCAACAGGATTATCATCGGATTCACTTAGTGCACGCTTGGCTTTTTTTTGAGTGGAACTCATAATAGTATTATATAGTTCATCGTCAATGCTCCCCACCCGTCTCAGAGCCCAACAATATCCCATTTCCTCAACACCATAAAAAGACATATCAGTTTGAAGGGACATACTTTAAGCATTAGAAAAATTGAAAGCGATTTCAGTTATGCCATCCTACAAGCATACTTTTTTTTTACTTAAACACAATTTTTTTTACTTAAACACCTGTATATTTGAAATAACAGCTGCATTTTAATTTTAATATTATTTATGATCATATAAAATATATGAACTCGAGCGGAACTTTACAATTGTAAAAATTGTGAAAATGACATCTGATGAATTACTGTATACAACACATTACTAATAACTAAATGGTTTGTCTAGATCAACTAATTTGTAGTAGAAGACTTATATTTTAACATAATAATTTTATGTTGTCCGTTTGAGTAGAAATAATGTCATTATCCACGATATATCATATTCAATGGAATATGTACGTCCGACACCGAAATACACCTTTCTTTCTACATACAAGTTTTCTCTGCTGTCTCATATCTATTACTGATCAGGTACAAAGCACACTTGGTATCCTCAATATATATGCCAGTTATTAAGAAATTTCTAGTTCATGCAACACCTGAGTAAGTACAGGTAATATCTGTACGTCCGACACCGTACGTCCGACACCAAATTCATGATAATTGTTTCCACTTCATTCACCAGGTGTCTCTTTTTTTCAACTTCCTGTTGACATACATGCAGTTTTGAAATTTGAATCGTTTTGCACCACATGCTGCATTGCTAAATCCACAGACATCCTTGCCATCTGAAGAAACAAGGTAAAGTATAATAGTCCTACATATATTCTATAAGAATAAATAAGTAAAAATATACATTTATTACCTGCGCAAGATACTATTTTCCTGAAAATGATATGTAACTTGCAATACCCTAAATGGCCATTATCTTGTTTTTAGCTAGCAGGCCAACAAGCCAATAAGCTTATATCATATAGGAATAGGCATTGTATAACATATGTTGTCCCTTTAGCATGTTTAGCCATCCTTTGTATATGACCTTGAGTGATATTGAAAATTCAAGGTCATGGATTTCAAAGTTCATTTTAATATGCACAGGAAATGGTCATAGTTTGAGGCTCATTGTCCATGGGCATTTGACAACAATATATAAAGTCATTTTATGAGCTTTCTAATGGTGACCTTGGATCTCTTGAGTAACCTTCAAATCAAGTCTATTATTTAACCTTCGATAACCTTTAAGAGTATATTCAGAGGCTCAGCAACTTTAGACCAGTATGTCATATAGCTCTAATCTGTGGCCTACATACATGTACCTGTATGCGGTTTCATATATATTGCTAAAATCCAGATGTATGATAAAGCTGGAGGAACCGTATTCTTAATTTTGCTCTGAGCCATTGAGTAACTGGTTGTAATGATCCATGTTTCAGACCTAACCTTTTGAACATTTGTTATCATGGTTTATAGGACCTTGTTGCTACCTGTTCCCCATGCCACTCTATCATGTCTATCAACCCCCAACATTCTAGAATGTTTGAATATTAGTAACATCAGAAACCCATAACCATTGGTTATGGGTTTGGGTTTCTGGTAACATATAACATAAAACAATATTGAAATTTATGGGAGGTTCTTTTAAAATTATTTTCAGAACATGGCTTTAACCAACAAAGAGAAGATGGCCAGAAAACGTCAGCGAGAAAAGAGTGATCCGGAAAAAAGAAGACTCGTACTCGAAAAAGACAGGGAGAGGAAGGCCAGAGCGCGTGGTACCGCCAAAGAGAAGATGACTCTGTCGGAGTGGAATCTGTACAGGACAAACGAAAATGCCAGAGTGCGGAAACTACGTTCCAGACACAATACCCAAACAGAACCTAAAGCCCCTTACCATCTTCCGATGCCGTATAAGTCTCCTCAGGCGATGGGAAAGGCTGTGAAACGCGCACGGTCGACCTTGCCGACTTCTCCACGTAAGCGAAAGGTGATTGCTGCTGCACTGGCAAAAGAAGCTGGAATCCGAGTCGTAACCCCACAGATCCAATCACCAAGGGGAGGTCTGTCCGAGGACACTAAAGCGAAAGTCACCAGCTTTTATACCAAGGATGAGATTTCGTGGCAAGCACCAGGAAGGAAAGACCGCGTGATTATCCGGAGTAAAGACGAGAAAGGCCAGAAGCTGAAAACCGTGTTGCAGTGTCGTTACATGCTGATGTCCCTTGCTGAAGCACACAAACTGTACTGCCAAGACTATATCAATCAAGGTACGATAGGCCTGAGCAAATTTTGTGATTTACGTCCCAAAGAAGTAAAGCTGTTCGATACGCTCCCCCACAACGTCTGTATCTGCACGTACCACGAAAATATCCGCCTCCGACTAGTGGCCTTGAAGAATGTGTGCAGCGTCAACGAGAACATATCAGCTTTCACGGAGTCCGTCGTCTGCGATCCAGCATCTAAGCTGTGTATGACCCAAGAGTGCACAGTGTGCAAAGACAACATCGATTGTTTGCTCCCCCCGCCGAAAACAGTGATGAGCAGATCCAGTACCAGCAGTGGCAGACCAACGATCGGGTCGAGAAAGTTCTGGTCACCGCGGGAGCAGCAGAAGTCTTCAAAGACTTGAAAACGCAGCTGAAGTCTTTCCTGATCCACGTGTACGTCAAAAGGAAACAGGCAGCTCACATGATCAAGCTACAGAATGAAGTAGATGGGAGAAAGATACTGCTGCAAGTGGATTTCTCCGAAAATGCTACCTTGCATGAACAAGACGAAATCCAGAGTGTCCACTGGGGTCACGGGCAAGCCACCGTATTCACAGCTCATGCTTGGATCGATGCCACAGATAACACCAGAGAAAGCATTGTGATCATCTCTGATGAACTACAACACACCAAACTCGGTGTACACGCCTTCATGTCGCACATATTCGCAAAGCTACAGGAGAAACACCCATCCATCAAACACATAGACGTGTACTCCGACGGTGCGAGCTCACAGTTTAAGCAGCGTTTTCTGTTTTCGAACTTGTTTGGGTGGCAACAACAATTTGGCATCAAACTTCAATGGCATTTCTTTGCCACTTCCCACGGCAAAGGTGTCGTCGACGGTATAGGTGGCACTGTGAAACGTTCTGTTTGGCGTTACGTCCGTAGTGGTAAGGTGCAAGCTTCGACCCCAAAAGCTTTCTTCGATGCTGCAGTGGCAAGAAATCCCGAGATAACTGTGAACTTCATCACCAAGGAGAGCATTCATCAGTCAAAGGAAGTCTTGGAAGCTCAGTGGAGTGATACCACCCCCGTGGCCAATACACACAAACTCCACTTTGTGAAACCTAACGGTTCGTGTCACTTGCTGACTGGTGTGACATCAGATGCTCAGGACTTCAGCGAGGTGCGAATCAGGGATGATCTCCATACCACTACTTCAGAAGAAACCATGGATGAGGACGATACAGCTGATGGTGCAACAACACATCACATGGCTTCACAAGACGTCCAACTCAATCTGCATGTACGTGACTGGGTTGTCGTCAAGTTCCAACAGCAGGAATATCCCGGAGAAATAACAGAACTTCGCGAGGAAACGGAACAGAAGACCCGAGCCATCCAAGTCACTGTAATGCACAGGTCTGGGAACAACTGGAAGTGGCCACGGCCAGAGGACAAAATCTATTACAACAGATCGGAAGTAGTGAAGAAAATTGCGGGCCCAATTGTTGTTGGCAACCGAGGACAATTGATGTTTTCCATGTAAATGTGTTCATGCGGTCATGTTTACGAAACACAAACATTTAACATGTTGAATCTCAAGCCAAATGTTTATAGATATAAGCAGTTAGTGACTACTAGTATTTCATAGATAAGAAGTTTATCATGCTTATAATGTTGCTTGCAGCTTTATAATTGTCACATAATAAATTATGTTCAATGCTGCCAATAAATTATTTGAATTTGGTTATATATTCAACCGATAACCATTATTATTTCGCACACGTACGTCCGACACCGTAGAGTTGTACGTCCGACACCAACATGTATGAAGATACATTCAACCAAAAGTGCTATTCTTCTTGTATTTTATAGAGAGAAGTCTATTGAATAAGAAAAGCAGAAATATGATGCCAAACATCCCCACAAATCACATGCTTCTTCAGTACAGAAGTTAGTGTTCCAAAAAGTATGTTTCTCTGCGTACGTCCGACACCAGGGTATTTGATGTCCTGGCGCGTATAGTAAGATGGTTAATGTCAGTCCTTGTTTGTTTAATTAATTGATCTAACTGGTCTAAAGACTGTGACAAAGTAATCAACTAGCTTTAGGTGTTTTACATGTCCTGGCATGGCTTTAAGTTCACCAATGTGTACGTCCGACACCATGGAACTGCCCAGTATGAATGTTAAAACATACATGCAGTGGTGTTATCGAGTTATTGAAAACAAAGAAGATTTACACCTGACAGTACAATATCTATGTTCAAGTCATATGATTCAAGATTTTAGTCGCACATTGAAAAGAACATTATCCAAAAACATTCAAAAGATCACCAGAACCTTTGCTATGCAATGTTTTGCCGCATTGCAAAACTCATATTCATTACAGCAGGGAATTGACATTTTCAAGAACCTTTGCACTGTCTGTCTGTCAAAAAAGCAAACCAAAGAAGTGAAAAGTGTAACAAAGCAATTGCAGAACCTCGTCGAAAATTTCGAGGAAGATATTGACATTGAACTGGAAGAGACTATTGAATTTGAAGATGTACAGGAGTTACCAACAGACACAAAAAGAACTATCACAAAAATCTTTGAAGATGTTAAGGTTCAGGTACAGGCAATGATAAACATTAGAGATGAGGAGGACGCTATCGATAACGTACTGCATTTGCCTGACCTTCCTGACCTGCTTATCTCAAAATATTTCCCTCTGTGGGCAGGTGTAATGCTAGCCAAAATGACAAACAACAACGAAATCATGACGAGAGATACAAATTCACCAGTAGAAAACTGGTTCAAGTATCTAAAAACCAACGTTACAAGCTCTGATAGAGATCGGAGACCAGTAATATTTGTAATGAAAAATAAAGCTGCAACACAAGCCAGATTACGACTTGAATCATTTCCAGGAGCGAGGAAAAAGAAAAATAGAAGGAAACATCTGAATGATGCTGATTTAACTACAGTATAAAAGAAGAGGTGTGGAAAAAAGGCCATAAAAGGAAAGGGAATCTATATCACAAAACTCCTGGGAAAAGAGTGAAAGTACAGTGAACTCGCCAATTCTGAACCAGTCAAAAAATCCGGATCATTGACGCGTGTAACACAATTTTTACACAAGAAAGTGATTTGCATGCAGTTTCATTAACGGTATAGCTTCTTTTAAACATTTTTGCAAAATATACTTCCACTTGTCCATGTCCAGAATGGCTATGAAATGATTTTGATGCAATATGTGTCTCCCGTTCGTCGTAATTTTTATGAAATCTGAGTGACTAAAAATAGACTGGTCGTTATCATCACACGCTTGCACATCGGTTATCTACCCGAATGAAACGGAATGGGCATAAAAATGCGGGAAAATATATAGACTTTCATTAGGTAAACACTTGTTGCTCCAGATTATAAAGTATAAATAATATTAAATATTACATATGTATAGTAATTTGTATGTATTCCGAATCATAAATGTTTGATCAATTTATGTTGATGGAGTAATGGTCATACATGGATATGGGATTAATTTCTTTATTATAAAAGGGTTTAAAGGAAAATTCATTGACATGCACTTAATGTAAGACTCACTAGGATCACTGTTTGATTTTATACGACTGAATTTACATACCAGAAACATGATAATTAAGGGTTTACATTATATAAATATGATATTACATGCAGGGTGCTGTCTTGCAATATTCCGAACCTAGGTGTGGTTGGAACTAGGAAGTAGTTACTGTAATGCCACTTCACTGATGCAACACTTTTATCTATTTATGTGTGTGTTCAATCCAGATGGGAAAGACGAAGATTCACCACAAAAGTCCAGCTCAAAGGTCCGCCAGTAAGCTACGACAGAAGTACCTGTCACCTTTGAAGAAAACAAAGCCAACAAGATCTCCTGGAAGAGCAAAGCGAGCTTTATACAAGGTAGAAACTGAACACATTTCATTACATAAAGCTGCAAAAGAGATGACATTTCTTACTCATACCTTCAAAGACGTGCTAGCGGTGTTGTGGACATATGGGGCAAGAATGGCCCAAAGACCGTTTTCACGAAAGCTGAGGAAGATAAAATGGCTACATATTTGTCTGAAATGGCTGCTAGAGGTATGGGATTGAGAACAACAGAATTTCTTGATTTTGTGGAGAACATTTTAAAGAAAGATAAGCGTCCTAATCCATTTAAAGACAACAGACCAGGTTATTCATGGTACAGTGGGTTTATGGACCTTAATAAACATATTGTAGAGAACAGAATTGAAACGCCATTGGAGGCATCTAGGGCTAAAGTTACACCGTCAGTAATGGATGAATGGTTTAATGAATATAGATTGTTTATATCGGATATAGAATTACTAGATAAACCCGAGCGTATTTACAACGCTGATGAGACTGGGTTTTGTATGGCAAGCAAGTCTGGAAAGGTTATTGGCCCATCCAAACGAATGCATGCCGGTGCTGTTCCACATGTCTCTGGAGGAAAAAGCAAAGAACGTGTTACAGTTATGTACTGTGCTAGTGCTGACGGCAATGTAATTCCTCCTTATTTCGTGTTCACAAACCCCAAACCGGCATCATATGACCTTGCAGGGACAGCTAAAGGTTAAGATGCGGAATATACTGATAAAGGATGGATGGATGGATGCCGTTACATTTAAGAAATTTACCATATTTATCTAAATGTTGTAATAAATTTCTTAAATAATGAATGAATGAATGGTGTTTTACGGCGCATCGACATCTAAGGTCATGTAGCGCGCATTAAAGTTATGTTTATTGTCGAGTGTATGAAATAAAATTCTATGTAAGTATATGCATTACGTAAAAATTAATACTAAGAAGTTATAAAGACGTAAGATTAATTACAGGTAATATATGAATGAATGATTACTACAAAGGCATGATTAACAATTGATATCACAGCTTATTATAAATTCCTATTGCCTTGATAAATGATATGATGGACTCTACTCTGCTGATAGAGTCGAAAAGTGTTTTAATGTTGTCCACATTGTAGTACTGCAACCGGATTGGTTGAAGGTCAACACAGTGTATAAGATATGCTCCACCGTGTATAGAGTATTGCATGGGATACATTCTGGTGCATCATCTCGTGACAACAGGCATGAATGTGATATTCGAGAATGACCAATCCTGAGACGGGCAAGAATGACTTCTTCTCGACGAATAGGCCTGTAAATTGGGCACCATTCGCCAAGTGTTGGTTTGATCGAATGAAGTTTGTTAAAAATTTCACCATCCCATTGGGCCTGCCAAGAGGATTGAATTAAGGTAAGAATTGTAGACTTAAAAATCGGTATAACCCACTTTAATCCTAGAAATTGGTAATGACAAAGCCAGCTTTGCTTTCTGGTCAGCCATTTCATTACCTTTTATACCCATATGACTCGGAAGCCAGCAGAACACAAATGTATTTGTTTCTGAAAGGGAAGAAATCCTTTCAAGCAAAGTACAAACAATAGGATTTTCAAACTTTTCATAATACAAAGCCTGTAAAACAGACAAGGAATCAGCGAAAATGATATATTGAACATAGTGTGATTCCACTGCAAGATCTTGAGCGAGATCTATGGCCTTCAGTTCGGCAGAGAAAATTGAGGACTTGTTTGGAAGTCTACATTTTCGATTTTTATTCCCAAAGATTGCTGCTGACGCAACAGTGTCACCAGCTTTTGAACCATCTGTGTATATGGCTTTTAAGTCAGAATAAAATTCCCTGATTTCATGATATTTTGCTTGAAACTGGCTCCTGTCTGTAATAGACTTTTTATCAGAAGTGAGATCAAAGCGAAACTCGGCAGTTTTAAGGGTCCAAGGAGGAGAATCTGGAATGTTATACTGTGCAATAGATTTCATGTCAATATGTAGGTCATCTAGACATTGTTCCATGCGTATACCTAGTGGGGCAATATCTCTCGGTTTTCTTTGAAACTGCACTTTAAATTGGGGTTGAAAGACCACTTTGTGAGCTGGGTTTAGAGGATTTGACTTGAGTTTCAGTAGGTATTGAAGAGCTAGCTTCTGTCGTTTAGCATACAGAGGGTTCATTTGCTTCAGCATAAAGACTTTTAACAGGGGAAGTTCTGAAAGCTCCAAGGACTAATCGTAGACCTTGATTATGCATAGGATCAAGTATTTTCAGGTACGATTTTCGTGCAGATCCGTAAACTATCGAACCATAATCCAGCTTAGAGCGAACCAATGACCGATAGAGCCGTAGAAGTACCTTTCTATCAGCTCCCCAATCGGAATGTGCCACAACCTTTAAAATATTTAGAGCTTTTTGACATTTCTTTTTTAAATTATTGATATGAGGAATGAATGAGAGTTTTTTATCAAAGATAACACCTAAACATTTGTATTCTGAGACTACTTCTACACGTGAGCCATCCAGGTAAATTTCTGGGTATGGATGAAATCCACGTAGATTACAAAAATGCATACATTTAGTTTTTGATTTAGAAAATTTAAAACCATTTTCATCCGACCAAGTCTGAAGTTTATTCAGACATTGCTGGAGTTGGCGTTCTATTATGTTCATATTACTAGACCTGAAGCAAATAACATAATCATCTACATAAAGGGTGCACTCAACCCCTGGATTTATTGATTTAACAATATTGTTTATCTTAATACTAAACAATGTAACGGACAAAATACAACCCTGTGGTACACCCATCTGCTGTTCCCGAGCATCTGATAGGGTATTACAAACACGAACACGAAAAAGTCTTTCATTTAAAAATGCAGAAATAAATCATGGAAGGCGTCCTCTGAGGTCAAAGTCGTGAAGATCTTTTAAAATGCCATATTTCCAGGTTGTGTCATAAGCACTCTCAAGGTCGAAAAATACTGAAGCAACATGTTGTTTATTGACAAAGCCCTCTCTTATAAATGTATCGAAACGAACTAGATGATCCAGTGTGCTTCGCTGCTGACGAAAGCCACTCTGGACATTAACAATTAAATGATTTGATTCGAGAAACCATACAAGCCGGTTGTTTACCATTCTTTCCATAGTTTTACATATACAACTTGTTAACGCTATGGGTCTATCGTTGTTTGGATCCTTTTTATCCTTATCTGGTTTTGGTATTGGGATGACTAAAGCCTCCCTCCAAGATGTAGGAAATTCACCAGTTTGCCATATAGAATTAAACATGTCCAATAATATACAGAGGGAGGAGCTAGGTAGATGTTTTAAGAATTGATAGTGGATTTTATCTGGACCTGGGGATGTATCATGTGCTTTTGACAAAGCAGACTTTAGTTCTTTAAGATTAAATAGTTTGTTGTAATGTTCTTTGTTCTTTGAATTGAAGTTTAGTTTTCTTTTGTGTTTTTGAATTTCTGAAATTTTTGTGAATAATTATTTGCTGATGATTTTTGTGCAAATGTTTCTGCTAAGGTGTTTGAAATTTCCAGAGGTGTGGTGATTTGTTTGTTGTTTGCAGTGAGGTGGCTAATAGGTGAAGTACCTTTGCCATTAATTTTTCTTATCATGTCCCACGTTTTCTTAGTTGTTGTTCTGTTATTTAGTCTCGAGATGTATTGTTTCCAACATTTGCGTTTGCTGCTTTGTATTGTACGTCGTGCTTTTGCTCTATATATGCGAATGTTGTTTAAATTTTCTGTGGTGGTCTCAAATTGAATTTTCTTATGGCCGATTTCCTATTTTGGATGGCTTTCTTACAATCATCATCATACCAGGGTTTGTATGGTCTCTTTGGATTAGTGAAGTCTGAGGTATGGATTGTTCTGCTGCTTTTATTAGTAATGTAGTGAATAGCTGTGTTTGATCACGACAATCCTTGAATGTTTCATATGAAATTGTTTGTTCACAAAGTTGTTGGAATTTAGTCCAATGTGCTTTAGAAAGTTTCCATCTTCTGGGTTGACTATAAGCTGTTGGCTGATTTTCAGATATGAGGATGGGGAAGTGGTCGCTTCCGTGGAGATCATCATCGACTTTCCATGAGAAATCTGGAAGTATGACTGGGCTACATAGTGTAAGATCTATTGCAGAATAGAATCCTGTTCCTGGGTGTAAATATGTTTTGGAAGATGGATCGTTCATGTAAGAAAGAGAATTATCAGAGATGAAATTCTCTATCTGCAGACCTCTTTGATTTGTATTATTACAACCCCAGATGATGTTATGTGCATTGAAATCACCTATTAGAATATATGGAGTGGGTAATTGTATTATAAGATCATTCAGCCTATGTTCTTCAATTGGTTTACTTGGAGGAAGATATTGTGAACACAGTGTGATAGTGCTATGTAATGACAGTCTTACAGCAACAGCTTGTAAGTTTGTATTTAACAGTAATTCCTTATGTGGAACACTATTATTGACGATGATAGATACCCCACCCTGGGCTTTATCACCATCACTGTATATTTTATTGAAAATGGTGTGATGTTTTATAGAAATTGTATCATTTTGTTTCAAAAATGTTTCTTGAAGGCATAACGCAGCAGGTTTATGTTCTTGCACTAAAAGAGAAAGCTCTGCAAAATTAGATTTTAAACCTCGACAATTCCACTGGATAATTCCATTGGCCATTATTGAGAGATTAATTATTAAAAATACTATACCGATATTTATATAATTATTATTCATAGATAAAATATAAAGTTAAAAATATATTAAGTGGCATCCTGCAACGACTGGAGGTTCTTGCTCCAGCCACCCTCGCCATCTTGCCAGGTCATAGACTCGGACTTGTCCGAGTCTGATGCCTCGCCCTCCAGATTGTCATCGTCCGTGTCTAAATCCGAGTATCTATTGCTTGTAGACACTGGACTGGACACTGTGTGTGTATCTGATTGTTTATCTGATTGTATATGTTTATTTTTCTGCTGTCTGGAAGTGACTTGATTTGTAAGCTGGTCAAGATGAGAAGAACTATCAGAACCAGGGAATAACTGCATTATTTCTGTTTTTTGTCTGGAAAGATTTGGCAAAGTTTGGCTAACAAGTTTTTGCAAGTTTTGCATTCAACAGAAGCTGTTTTAGCAACACTTGCATAGCTTGGCTGATTTTCGGATTTGTATCGAGATTCATAAATCTTTCTTGCATACTGGAATGAAATGTTTTCCGAATATTTGATCTTAACAATTTCTTTTTTCCAGGAGACACATTCTTTAGAATTGGATATATGATCAGCGCCACAATTGGCACATTTATTTGTGTTGGGGCAGTTGTTCTCTTGATGTTGTGGAGCAGTCTCAGCACACTTGGAGCATACAGACTCGTTCCGACACCTATCCTCATGATGACCATACTTCTGGCATTTAAAGCATCTAAGAGGGTTAGGTACATATATGTCGACGGTGACAATCTGGTAGCCGACTTTGATACGTGACGGGATGACTGGTGTGTCACATGTAATTATATATGTGTTTGTTGTTTTTATTTCGTTGTTACGTTTTATTGATATTCTCTTTACGTCAATGATCCCTTGACTTGACAAACCTTCTTTGATCTCATCCAAAGAGACGGCAAATAAATTCGGTTGTATCTCACTTTCCCAACATTTTGATTTTTGGTCTGTCTAGACTGTCTCACTTTCCCAACATTCAACTTTCACACCTTTGCCTTACCTGTGTGGAAAGTATACTGCTGGGCATAAAGTTGCGTTACACACATGTTTAATATTAATATATTACTTTCACCAAGTGATCAGTATATATCTGATACTTGATGATAGTTGATTGAATACTTGATTAATTAATAGTGTCAATAATTTCAATTACAATTAGTGTTAATTACAGATATGTGATTACAGTGATTACAGTGACTATATTTCACATTACTTGGTTAATTGATTACAATTAGGTTTAACTACATGCAAGTGATTACAGTTAATACTTGATTAATTAATAGTGTCAATAGTTTCAATTACAATTAGTGTTAATTACAGATATGTGATTACAGTGATTACAGTGACTATATTTCACATTACTTGGTTAATTGATTACAATTAGGTTTAACTACATGCAAGTGATTACAGTGAATACATTTCACATTACTGGATTAATTAATTACAATAAATGTGTGTACCATAATTACATGTAATTGTAACTCTACTGTGAAAGTGTATATATATTCCACCAAATATGTTGAACTGTACACTTGCATCATGGCAAACGCTCAAGTCGGAGTACGGTTTATAGAGAACAGTCGGGGATCTCAGACGCTGGTACACAATGAGTACATGTTCAGTTTGAAGACAAGAAGAGGCGACCGCAGCTACTGGAACTGTGTGAACCGGGATTGTACAGCGAAGATCAACACACAGAATGGGATTCCAACTAAGATCATGGTGAATCACAACCATCCACAGGACCCTCTCGGAGTTACAGCGAAACAACTGATGAGCAACGTTCGGAAACGAGTGCGAGAGACCATTGAGCCGATACCTGCCATATACGACGATATGTTAGCCAATCTCCGAACACCAGAATGGGATGCGGATACAGAGGCTGTCGCCATCAAGTTACCGACATTCTATTCGGCTCGTCCTGCTTTGTACAGGTAAATAATAAGATATTTTTTATGAAAATGCATATATAATTTAAGCGGTCTGTTTTTAGTCTGTTACTCTGTATTTACAAAACAATCTTATGTACAGTGAATAATATCCCATATATTTTATTCCATTTCAGACAAAGGGCGAAACTACAACCTACGTTACCTAAGGTTCGACAAGACGTGACGTTGGATGGAAAATGGACAGAGACAACGGCGGGCGATAAGTTCCTACTCGCGGATGATGGGGAAGAAAACCGCATCCTCGTGTTTGCTACGTTGGAGAACTTAATGGAACTATCGAGAGCTGACATTTGGTATGTCGATGGGACGTTCTACTCCAGTCCATCATACTTCTACCAGGTGTACACAATCCATGGTATGGTTGATGGGTACATGTGTACTCTTATATATGCGCTGCTACCGAACAAACGTGAGACCACCTACAGACGGCTGTTTGAACTTGTCCAGGGCGCTGGTGACCGACACAACATCGAACTCAAACCAGGAACTGTTATGATGGACTTCGAAGTTGCAGCGAAACGTGCCGTTATCGCTGTCTATCCGGATGTCACAGTAAGGGGGTGTTTCTTCCATTATTCACAGTGCATCTGGAGGAAGGTTCAGTCATGTGGACTTGTGACAACCTTCAAAGACAACGACGACTTCAGAATGTTGGTGCGCCGTGCTAGTGTCCTGCCTCTTGTGCCGATCGGACTGGTTGAAGACGTGTGGTTCCATGCCCTAGAAAACAACGACAACGACACAGCATCCGTAGTCACGTTCAAGGACTACGTAACGGAGCATTGGGTGGAAGGCGGCGACAAGGCGATGTGGAACCACTTTGACAATCCAGGACCACGAACCACAAACCACGTCGAAGGATGGCACAACAAGGTCAATGGTCTGTTGACCCATTCCCATCCAAACATCTACACTCTGGTAGAATTGTTCCAGAAGGTGCAGGCCGTGAATGAAATCCGTCTACTCCAGCATGCGAATGGTGGGAAACGCCGTCCGAAGAAGATGAAGTACCGCGTCATTGAAGACCGCCTGGTACAGCTGAAGCAGCGGCTTCTGAATACGGAGCTGGAAGTGACAGAGTACGCCGATGCAGCATCGTATTTGATTAAATTAGGACAATAGACAGTAATATCATTCTATCAAATGTGCTAATAGTTTACAGTGATATTGATCAGGAGTTGTTATTCATGTTATTGATCAGGATCTACAATTTTCATTAAAGCTTGTTGTTTCATATCAAATGTGCTAATAGTTGACACTAATATTAATCAGTTATTGATCAGGAGCTACAATCTTCAGTGATATTAATCAGGAGTTGTTATTGGTTATCTACTTCTGACTGATCAGGTTCTACACATTACATGCATATAATAAGTAAAATTCACATGATTGTAAAGCTTGTTGTTTCATAAAAAAGCTTTACCTTTGTCATCATTAACACTTCTAAATGACTTCTAGATGATCAAGATACAATAAATATATATGTTTAGATGATTTAATAGCTAATAAAGTCTTGTTTATACACATGTTTGTTTCACTTTTATCCAAAATGTGGTTCGCGTAACTTTTCGCTGTGCAGAATACCAATTTTGACCAATTATCACCAATTAAGTCCATTGTTAAACCTAACAATGGTGTCTCACTTTCCCAACATACCAAAACCCCAACTTTCTACCTGAAAACCAGAATGTTGGGAAAGTGAGAACACCCCGATAATTCCCTGCACCTGATGACACCGTTGGATGAGTTCAAAGATTTGTGGGGACTGACCTTCACAGAATGTCCAAAGAAGGTGTTCGTTGATAATAAATTCTGAGATTGAGCTTTTGAAGTAATTTCAACCAAAAGACTTCCATTTCGAAGACTTTTAACAGATTTAGGTGTACCTAGGATAGATTTCATTTGCTTTTCAATGACGAAAGGAGACATTTTTGTGATAGGTTTTGAACTGTCTACAGCCTCAATGAGAATGAAGCGAGGGAAGTTCACTCTCTATTGTTCAACAGGATCATCATCAGATTCACTTAGTGCACACTTGGCTTTTTTTTGGGTGGAACTCATAATAGTAATATATAATTCATCGTCAATGCTACCCACCCGTCTCAGAGCCCAACAAGGGGACATGATCTGGGGAAATCCATCACAGATCATGACAGGGATACATCAATGATATACTCAGAATGAAAGGACTAAACCGGACAAGTGTATTTCCACAGAAGGTCATACCAAGTTTAGACTATCCTTGGGAGGTTACAAAAGTCAATCAAACATCAAACTTTCACCCGATTAGCCCATGAGCCACCGCCTTCTAGGGCATCAAAAAGAAGACAATGAAAGAGTATAAATATTTAGAGAATCAATATTTGTTTTCAAGACAAATTTTGAAAATATGTGTTTAAGATTAACGATGCCCTAGGGCTCGGCATGACCAGCCGATTGATCAAGGACGGGCTTTCCTGACCTCCCGTTTAACCCAACTTAAGGCCGAAGTGGTGTGTTGTGGAAACAGGGTATTATTTACTGCGTATAGTTAGTGTTTACATTATTCTTCAATTTACTTTTCCAACATGGATATATATATGCAATTTCTGTTTGTGAACATTCTCGTTGGCTTTGTCGCAGGCATTTGGTTGGACAGTCAATGCTCGAGTTCGGCATTGTGTAACGCCGAGTTTGCAAAGTCCGGAATGTACAAATTCCGTGAACCCAACAGTGTAGTGGAACGGTTACATTTTAACCGTTTTCCAAATAGCAGATTGGATGTAACTAACATGAAGGTCTTGGAGCTACTATTTATTAAGTATGATACGGACGTATCGGATGACGCGTGTCATATGATTGTCGGTAATGTTGGGTGTATTACCATCGTCATCGGATCTCGACCACTAGTTACCTGCCCCAATACCCACTAAGACAACTATGACAACAACAACTACAGAGAAATCTAGCACCGAGAGAGTAACTGGATCTTCACAAGAAACCCTCATAACCTCTCCGGACACTACTGCACCTAGTTCCCTTAGTATGTATAGCAATACTCCTATAGTGCAAACGTTCACCTTATACACTAGACAAGCTCTTTCACTTGATACTTCTGATAATATAAATAGTGCTTACAAGATTATTATTGCTATGTTAAGCTTGCTATTAATTGTGGCTATATTTGCAAGTTTGCTATTAGCTTATAAATATTGTATAAAAAAAAGAAATGAATATTCCCCCGGTTTACAGTTAGAACCAATTGAAAGGGTCTGTGTATCGGAAACATCATTCATAGATGTAGACTGTGAAGCTAACTCATTCAGTGGTTCATCAGCAGACACGTACCTAAATTCAGCTTTAAATTCGAATGTACAGTCTACATGTAGTTACAATGATGTATCAACAGCAATATATGAACAAGTTACTTAAATTTAGTATTGTTTGGAATCCATGCCACGAGGGAGAGAGAAGAGACAATGTGGAAATTAAATGCCTTGCCTAAGAGTACAATCGTAATGGCTCCAGCGGGATTCGAACTCCGGACCTTTCGCTCCTGGAGCATCCACTGCGCTATCATGACTTACACAACTTTAACAACCTATGTGCACACACATATAAATCATTTATTGTATTTGCTTATTCTTTTGTCTTTAGATCATGGCTTTATATCATCCATCACCATCAATATTATAGCATTCATCATCATCATCATTTTAATTATCATCTGTATTTGCAAACGGAGAAGGGAAAAAAGACCATACGACATTGAAATGACAGCAACACAGCAACGAGGATTTCATCTTTCTAATCTCTCTCCTATTTCTACACATAGTATTTCGGAGGACAGCTCTGAAATTGAACTGACTATTCAACCCGCAATCAGATGTCTTGGAAAGGCTTCAATTAAATCTGATTAATTCCTAAGTTCCTGAATACTTCTAAAAGTAGATTGATTCTATTAATTGGTTTCCTCTGTTTTTATGTGTTGTTTCCTTTATGTCATAATGCTATTCATTGCTGTATGCTATTCATTTACATCAGAGTTTTCACATCTTAAAATTAGCAAATCTAAAACGATATCTTACAGCATATGTAACAGATATTTTACTGCTTAAAGTTGCCAGCATTTATGTAACATGGTTTTGATAAAAATTAGACTTATCATCGGTGTGCCCCCTCCCACACGATAATTTGGAATCATAGAACGTCAATTGTTAGACGTTCACATTGAGTCAAATGAGTCGACAATTGCTATATAGAGATGAAATGTCACATTGACTACAAAACATGCGTTTACTAAAATTAGGTGTACCCCTATCAGCCTCCGATTTATATTTCAGTTTCGGCATTGTTATGTTTACATTTGCTAAAAAAAAAAAATATCTTTATGAATCATAATATGATGTCGCTCTATAATGTTATTATTGTTTCACTTGCATTACAATGTGTAGCATCGATTCCCCGGTGTTACTCTCGTTACAACATCGCTACAAAAGCTAAATAGTTTAGTATGAATAACTACATCATTAAAGCGACATTGCATCGCAAAAAGCAAATAAAATGCATGTTCACGTATAAATGCATTGCTACTACAGATTCTTCCGAATACTTTCGACAAGAACCAGTCTATTATAGCGAGTGAAGTAATCACGAAGTTATATAATGTATATGGTACCTGCTTTAGTATTCAAGAAACAATATATTATAGCGAGTCAAGTAATCACGTGTCGATTTGTATGTTTGTAGATATGTATGTAACACACAGAGGAGATATGTATGCGTGTAGATATGTATGCGCGTAGATATGTATGCGCGTAGATATGTATGTGTGTAGATTTGTATGCGTGTAGATATGTATGTGCGTAGATATGTGTGTGTGTAGATATGTATGTAACACACAAAGTAAATATTATGTTTGTAGATATGTATGTAACATACAGAGTAGGTACGTATGTGCGTAGATATGTATGTTTGTAGATATGTATGCAACATACAGAGTAGATACGTATGTGCGTAGATATGTATGTTTGTAGATATGTATGTAACATACAGAGTAGGTATGTATGTGCGTAGATATGTATGTTTGTAGATATGTATGTAAATGTAACGTAGGTCATTTATAGGATAGGTCTATACGTGTCTGGGCATGATTTCGTGACGCCAACAACTGACTGATGTAATATTCCGGAAACTATAAACACGCGCGTGCTCAGTCCTTTGTGACTTAAGTATTGGATGCCAAAGTGTAAGGATATTTAGGTACCTATATGAATTATATAATAGAGCATTGTGGCCATCAAAATCTTACGATTGAAATGACAATAATAAATAAAATCATTTTATCGGTATAATGAGAATGTGTAGAGGGAGGTAATTGTGTACAGACATTAGCTACGTAATTAGAATTAAAGGTAGATACAGACAGAAATGGAGCAACACACCCCGAGTCGAATGGACCATTAATAAGCGAGATAGTGTTTTCCCGCCATTTTGAAAATCGTAGGTGCGGAACATATAATTGTTTAGTACGTTTATCAAAACCCCCGGATAGATAGGACCTATAATAAAGCTTATATAACGAATTTATATCGGTACTTACGGTTTTTCGGATCACTACTTCCGGTATGAGGTCAGACCATTAATTGAGTCGCGGATTCGTCATTGTCTCTTCGAGATCTTTCCAACGATACCAAACACGGCCAGTTTCCTCGAAAGTTCATTTTTCGTCAAACTTATTTATGATTAAAGGGACATATTATAGATATATCGAAAACGAATAATGATAGATCAAAATGAAGGGTAGCGTTGGACTCGTGACGACGATACGCGTATATTAGAACTAACGTATAGTTACGTTTAAATATTTTTCATTTAACGGGACTTTAAGGATATATAAAATCTTTAAACCTCGATATCTCGAAAACTACTTGCCGTATAAATAAAGGAAAGATATCGTTGGATCGGTCTCGCCGAGCTACGTCGAATTATACAGATTTCTACGCTCTAACACAGAGTCGAAAAATTGATGACGTCAGATTCGTCGGCCATTTTGTTTTTCGAAATCAACTAATTCCATTCTTCAAGAAAAGTTTAGCCTATAGCGATATTTGACTATCTGTTAAGTTAATAACTAATTTGTTGTAATATCTCTCATGTCAATTTTATTTAATATAAAAACGAATATGCCATAATTCATCAATATTACTCGCGTTTAATATCAAATTCTACTAATTGATATGAATCGATTTCTAGGGTCAAAACCGGTCAATTCCCAATTTTTTACAATCATTGAATATAATTGACATTTAACATTTTTTAATTACATTTACGGATTTCCGTGTCGATTTGTAGTAATTTGAAATTAATTACCTGTCACGTCTTACCGTTAGATTGTACGGTGTATTTGGGGCATATTTAACAACACGCGATATTTAGAATTACCTGCATGAATGTGTCAGAAATCGATACATGCTGGGGTCACGATGGTTAAATAGTTCGCTTTCATTCCGAGATAAATTCGTAAGATTATTTGAGACATAAAATATTAGGTTAATGATCTTATCTCATTCTTACAGTTAGTGCGAAGTATCTCTGGATGGTGTATAATCTTACAAGTATTCAAAGATATTTAAGAAGCAGCGGATAATGAGGTAATTAGATAGCGTCCAATATTCAAAATATTTAGATATGGCACTAATTGATTAATTACACCGGGATTTTCGAGATATGTAGCGCTGTGCGTGTACCATCAATTATATACAAGAAGTTTATACGAGTCATTTTCGATATATTGAGCTGTTGATCAGACAACTAGGTTTTGGATGCGTCATACAGAACAATAGGACTTATTCAGGAATATATGCGGTATTTAAAAAGTATGACAAACCTTGATTGCCACCAGACATACGTTCACACAGACAGGCGGCCCAACGGACAAACAGACAGGAGGCCTGACAGGCATACCTTATACCTCTTGGATTCAGTTAATTGTGTTAACGGGCATTATAATTGGAACAACAAGTATTAACGATTAGACATTTATATTATTCATTGTATCACTCTATACGATAAAATACATGTACTTTATTCATGTTTCATATACGCTAGGGCAATGCGTTGTCTAGTGGGGGTGACATGCCCCGCTAAAACGTACATTATGGATTCTTAATAATGTATTGTGTTTTTATGGAATTATACATAAAGAGGTAAGATATATATTATTCATTTTCACTAAAGTACATAGGTTAAGTTTGTATATAGTGTATAATTAGGATTTCTTATGCAATAAAAACATACGCCAAGTTTGAATAATATAATGAACGTTGACAGAATGGTTGAAGTTCGTGAAGCTTATGAAACGTTTGAGGCCTATAGATTTAAGTCCATTCTAATCGGTCGATAGAAACGTACGCGATTGCTATTTATAGAGCGGTTCGTTCCCGTGTCTCGAGACGGAACAAACGTATTTAAAGATTTGTAATCGACTGTCATTGGCGATTATTTTTGGTTAGGTTTACGTCATGGTCGCTAAAAATAACCTATAAGGCCATCCAAAATGGACGCCGCTCTTGCGTAGAGACACTCGACTTATACGCAAATCTGTTCCTGTAACTAGGTCATCCAAGATGGCCACCGAGCGTTACATAGAGGTACGCCTTCGTACATGGACGCCGCGCTCAGTAGTTGTGCGATACATATACGTCATCAATAAGGAGGTGGCTCTATAGTGACGCATATACTAAAAATAAACGCGCGCGAGCGTGACCTACTTTATATTACCTTATATGCAAATGAGTTACTATAAATAAAATTCAAAATGGCGCCCGTTTGTTTACAATTAAAGAGACGCATATACTACTAGCAAGCATGCCGCATCTCAGTCAAGATGTTAGGAATAAAGCGATTGGAATGTTTATGTTGGGTCTTGCAAAACGGCACATACTGTTTGCATACTACACTGCACTGTATAATCACATAGTTTAGTACACTTGTAAATGTATATAAGGTGTTACGGATCTGTACATTTTTCAAAGCAAACTGTTTATAATTGGAACCAAATTCTGCCTGTAGTTTTCACTATAAAATCAGCATATAACATCCACTAGTAGCACATTATGTAAGACAGTGAGTGAAATATTAAATATATTTTTGGCATGTAATGTTAAAACAAGTCATATTTTTAAAAAAAGTTCACCAATTTCAACATACTTTAATATAATATATGACTGCCCCATATTTTTAATATTTATGGCTCTTATGTTGTAAATTGTAAATTGTTTTATGTAATTATTATGTCTTTTTTTTAAGTCAAATTCTTTTAGAATTTAATACGTTTTATTTGATAAACGTTTTTTTTTCTGGTTAGTACAATTAATAAATGAATGGGATATAGAAACTGTCTTAAGTCTTATTTAAGCCTCTTACTTTGTATCATTAATTACGTTTAGGTATTTAAAGTATTGCTCAAGATGTTGTCTTATGTTTTACAAAGTGTCAATTTTATTTACCCATAGTCTCTCATAACTCATTATTGAGTGGCTTTGTATTTTATTTGATAATACATGTATAATATCATGCATTCTGTGTATAATATTTATGTTGTATCATTTACTGTATAATGGTGAGACTTAAATAAATCATCTGTCTGTCTGTCTGTCTGTCTGTCTGTCTGTCTGTCTGTCTGTATCTTATTTTAGATGTATGGTGTTCTGTAAGAGATATTTAAAGGGAGGCAACCAGTATTATTCAAGATCATGTAATTTGACAATGTCTGTCCGTAATTTTAACTGAGTACAAATAGCACCAAAATGATGGACCAATCAGTTATTACCGACCAACCCATGTACGGAGGTCAAAATGAGGGTATGTCACCTTCTCAACCTCAGCCGCAACCTATTGACCCCACTGAAGCTGCGTTTCAAGCAATCAGGAATGATGTACGTCATGTGTCACTAATTCTAGGATGTCAGGGGGCTGCTAATACAATAAAATCATTCGAGGGAATCCCGAAATTATACCATGATTGGAATAGAGAAATATAAATTAATGGTCTTCGCGTCTGACCAAGATTGTGTTATGTTAGCGTATCAAACATCCCGGGGTTAGGGTGCGCGATTTCTCCCTGTACGCCAGGAAATATCGTTGCCAGACCTGCGACCGACACTTTCAACATGCCAGGGACCTTCATCGACACCAGCGGGTCTGTACCGGGAAGACCAAGTATGTGTACCCGGTCGGCTTTCATCGAATAAGAGAAAGCATCTTCGATCAGCTGGATCAATACAATATCCACGTGCCCGAAGATGAACGCGTGTTTCCCTGGTTTGTGTGCTACGACTTCGAAGCCCTTCTGCAAAAGGTTCACGACCGCCCCACCGAATCCCTGGAGTGGACTCAAAAGCACGTCCCCGTCAGCGTCTCATTTGCAGTAATGTGGAGGGACATATTACTCCCCTGTGCCTGATCGACGCTGATGTCGCGTATGAACGACATTGCTGTTCGCTGCTACGAACTGGCCGAAGACAAATGGGGGTGGGTATTAAAGGCCATCGATGACAAAATCGACGAAGACCGCGCTAAGGACGAAGAAATCGAAAGTAGCGATAACGAGGAGGATGAAGCCGCGAAGAAACACTCTCACCACTTATTGAAGCTGCATTCCCGAATGGAAACTTACCTGTCCCAGGTGCCCGTTCTGGGGTTCAATTCGGCCAGGAAGACTCGCCTATATATGCATCGCAACTGAAACATTGAAATTCCTTGATATGTCCCAATTCCTGGCGGCTGGGTCGTCGTACGCCGGCTTCCTCAACGTACGAGGTACGTGTTCGATACTACCCAAAGATAAAAGGATACTATTCGAATACAGAAGGGTCATTCAACGAATGGTTTCTAAAGAGCTAACGCATAAACAAGAAAAACCGAAATATCGTACCTCTATTATTAAACCGGTCGTTAAAGTGCTTAGAAGCTAATGGATCGTTACATATACGTTAAAAGTAATGAGAGTGATGACTATTTTGTTGACAATAAAACGTATAAATTTAGCGTCCAATTAAAATTTCGTGGAAAGTGGCTTTAGTAGAATTTCACGCGACTGAAAAGTCAGTCGACTATGAAAGCTGATGACGGGCTTTACATATACACAGACTTGTGCAAAGAGAGCGTAGTACACGGTGAGGAACGTTCGTTGCTGGGCCTTTTAGAGAAGAGCAGCAAGGCCAGATGGGATTATGTTTTCGATAATCCATTTTTCTTATCGGTCAACAAGACAGAATTTAGAGAATTCAACATATGTATAAAAGGAGAAGACGACACGTACGCTTCAGACTTTGTGAAACCGGTGAGACTAACACTTCAGTTGAAGCAGTATCAGTTCTTGTGAAGAAGAAAAAGGATGAAATTATATGTGCCTAATCCGCAGTTTTGGGTCGACTTTTTCGAACGCGTGAGTACCGGAAAGGAGTCGCTAAACCAAAAACGTGGAGGAAGACGACCTTGCGTGATAGCTATTAATTGACCAATCAAAACCTTCCGACGAGAAAGGATATACAATTAAAGCGGTTTTACCCGCCGAACAAACCACGGCGCAGGCGAAGTCGGAAATGGAGAGAAGATATAAATTCTTCGAACGTGAAGAATCCCGTTCAGATAGGCGGTAGAAAAGGTAATTAAAGGAAAGCAATAGGGAAGTCGACTAAAAGGGCTAAACGTCAGAAACATACAACAACGAAGCCTAAAGACGTCTTTGAAAAAAGAAAATAATAATGTCGATGTTCAACGAAGAAGCGTTTAGAGAAGAATTGGTATCGGAATTGGCTTTGTTCGATTTACCCGGTACTCAGACGAGCGTGACGGAAACCCACTTCGAGGAAATAAGTTGTCGCAAGTATCCGTAGATGGTCCGTTCGAATTCCGTATCAGCGGTCAAAATTCTATGGATTACCTGGACTTGAAAAATTCGCAGATCTACGTCAGATTAAAAGTACGCAAGTCGGGATGTCTTTACTAGCGGTTGATGCGACGACATATTTTAAAATCGATATCGAGGACATCTATATCCTAGCCAGGACGGTCAGGGTGAACCCGTCGGTGATCTTCGGTCACTCCAAAATCCTAGAGAACCAGAACGCTCTGTACCCGTTCACGAGGTCGGAGTGTCGTTCTCAGAGCATCGCTACGGGTAGTACGTCCTTCAACTGGGAGAATATGTTTCAAGGAAGTAGACCTGATAAAGTGATTATCGGATTCGTAAAGAGCAAGGCCGTGAACGGGGATAACACTACCAATACGTTCAATTTCGAACATTGCGGCATCACACATATCGCCGTGTACGCTGACGGTCTGCATGTGGGTGGTAATCCGCTAAAATGGATTTTACTACGTGCGACGGCGTGGCGGCCACCCGGGCCTACACCAATCTCCTACAGTATGCCGGGAAATGGAGACAGGACGAGGGGAACGCGTTGGACATAGCTCACTTTATAAGCAGCTCCACCCTCTTCGCCTTCCAGTTGGAACCTGCCTTCACAGGTCACGGAGAGTATATGTCACTGGTGAAGAACGGGAACGTGAGACTGGATGTGCAATTCAAGAACGGTTTAACGGGCAAGATTATTATCGTGTTGCTTATTTAACCCATTCAACCCCAAGTAACTGACATGGACTGGTGCATGATATTAACCCATTCAACACCAAGTAACTGACATGGACTGGTGCATGATATTAACCCATTCAACACCAAGTAACTGACATGGACTGGTGCATGATATTAACCCATTCAACACCAAGTAACTGACATGGACTGGTGCATGATATTAACCCATTCAACACCAAGTAACTGACATGGACTGGTGCATGATATTAACCCATTCACACAAGTAACTGACATTGACTGGTGCATGATATTAACCCATTCACCCCAAGTAACTGACATGGCTGGTGCATGATATTAACCCATTCAACACCAAGTAACACACCAAAACCCAAAACCAGTAACTGACATGGACTGGTGCATGATATTTAACACATTCACCCCAAGTAACTTACATGGACTGGTGCATGATATTAACCCATTCAAACCCCAAGTAACTGACATGGACTGGGCCTGATATTACCCATTCAACACCAAGTAACTGACATGGACTGGTGCCTGATATTAACCCATTCAACACCAAGTAACTGACATGGACTGGTGCCTGATATTAACCCATTCAACACCAAGTAACTGACATGGACTGGTGCCTGATATTAACCCATTCAACACCAAGTAACTGACATGGACTGGTGCCTGATATTAACCCATTCAACCCCAAGTAACTGACATGGACTGGTGCATGATATTAACCCATTCAACACCCAATAACTGACATGACTGTCCGATATTTAACCCATTCAACCCAAGTAACTGACATGGACTGGTGCATGATTAACCCATTCAACCCCAAGTAACTGACATGGACTGGTGCCTATTTCACCCCAATAACCGATATTTCAGACCAAAATTAATAAGAAAATTCCGTTTGGACCATTCATTTATCAAAAGGTGTTTAATTTATCTAAAAATAGTAATAATTATTACTGGCAAAAAAGTGCAGATCCTGATGAGACGGCTCGTCACGAGCCGGCTCATCTGGATCTACACTTTTCATAAGCCTATTTAGAGGCCTGTGGGGTTGAAAGGGTTAATTCGTTGTCTCTCTATATACATAATGCATTGATATTTTCCTATTAGGTAGATTTTGTTTTTATGAAAAATGTGTGTAGATTAAAATATTTTGTACCCATCATTGCTTGAATATTTGTTACATTGTATTTTTCAGAGCCGATGAGTTGTATCATGTATAGCGAATCCCCGGGTTTCTTCGAGATAAACAAAGAAAGAGACGTCATCGTGCAGTAATGAACACTTCTAAGCTACAATGCTGCATCGAATGCGATCAGGTGTTACGTGCAAATGTAACGGGTGTATTTGCCGCGGATAGATTATCACATTCTATAAGAAAATATCCTTGTGGATGTATCGCCAATACTGACATGAACGCTAAACCGGGCAAACACTGGTGCGCATTTTATCTAGACAGGCCGGGAAGCGCGGAGTTACGGACATAACGCTAGATATTATGGCGACCATTTCGAACAATGGATTAGAGGTCATACTCAACGTGTGATATATAGCATTCTTTCAGTAATCGTATAGAAACTTGTTTAACATCCTTGTTTTCAATGAGTCTCTTCGCAAATTATCTCTATGACACATGTGCTAGTGGGTTTTGAAAACAGCGATGGAAAATGAATTTAAACAACAACAACAAAAATACAACCTCGGTCTCAAAATAAATAATAATAAGAAAACAGGTGTCTTAAGAATATTTAATAGGGATATATACAAACCAATTTATATATATACATAAAGTAACTTTTAAACATTGGTTACACAATATAGTTAAATCTCTCTTCGTTTTGAATAATTTGAAGAGTGTTACGAATCATTTTCTGTTTCCATTGTTCCGTTTTCATATCCAAGTCTTTGCAACTGAGTTTAAGTTTATAAGTCTCAATAACCTCTGAGGAAATGTTATTCTCACACTCCACGGCGTCTATCCATTGTATCAGAACGTTCTCGTCGTCCACAGTACTGACAATATAGTCGAAATACAAGTCCAATTGGTCCTTTTTAGATAACATCAAGCACATATGCTTCGTCTGAGATAATAATCCCGATTGACAACCATCGCACAGTTTCTTCACCGCAGAGTTCATGGATAAAGATATGGCCTTTGCGTAAAACACTTCGAAATAAGAGTTCATGAGCTGGATGTGTCTCTGCTCCCTAGCGATGCGTTAGTCGATTGTATCACCGGTGAGGTTATTAACCCTTTCAACCCCAAGTAACTGACATGGACTGGTGCGTGATATTTTCAGACCAATAAATTAATAAGAAAATTACCTTTGGACCAGTTCATTTATCAAAATGGGTAATTTTATCTAAAAATAGTAATAATTATTACTGGCTAAAAAGTGCAGATCCTGATGAGACGGCTCGTCATGAGCCGGCTCATCTGGATCTACACTTTTCATAAGCTTATTTAGAGGCCTGTGGGGTTGAAAGGGTTAATGTGGCACCCTCTGAGGTGACTATCGCTTTCACCATCTCCGGAGCCAATCATCTTCAAGAAAATGCATTCGGGTGACCATTTCTTATGTTGACATTGCGCCGTGTCCGATGATAACCACTGACTCAGTATAACACCGCATACGAAACACTTTATAATAATGTAATACCTCGCAGTCAGTGAGACATACCTTGCATAACTGCTTTCATTTCAATTTACGTCTTGGATATTGCCAAGATGTTCGGTCACGTTCATCAAACTGATATAGTGAATTTAGTTTCAATTGTCGTTATGCATAGTAATCTGAATGTCTAACAGGGTAGATGCTACCTACAATGGGTGTGAATCTAATCATTATGCGTAGAAATGCTCCGTTAAATTCTTGTTTACAATTTAATTGTCACATGATTTTGCGACTGTAGAAAATCGCCGAGTTACACTGATTCCTTCATTCGTTAATAAGAACTCCACTTGTATCTTGTAGGTACACTTTTATTTAGTGTTATTGCCAAATAACACTGGAAACTGTTAAGCACAAGCATTATTATCCGACTTTTCCTTTTTCATACGTGTTTCACAGTATCTGATCTGCATTAGCCATTTGTTTTCATGGTGAATAGTCGCTAGGCGACCTGTGTAAATACTGAGTGCAGTTCGTTGTAGTTTGCAGACCGACTCGGGTGGATTACTTAATATGTACAGTTTGAATATGCTACGGAAACGTAAATGAGGTTAATATTCATGTTTATGTGTTTAGTTCATGTTTTATTGCTCTCATTGAGTGTTTCAAGCAAGTTTTAGTCACGAGCACCTGTCCCACACATAAATCTGTGGCCACCGAGTTTTGTGTGGAGCGTTCTTCCACAGCTTTTACTGTGGGATTCACCGCCACACTTGTGGAATCCACCAACACACCTGTGGCCACACATAGTTGTGTGGGGAGATGGTCTGTGTGTATATAAGCACTGCAGTTCATTCTAGACTGGTGGGCTTCTAAAATTTTCATAGCACATCCGTTTCGGACCTTTCGGCCATAATAAACTCTAAGGTTTGCTATTTTGTTAACAAATTATTTAATAAGTAGTGCTTTTGGGAAATGGTTGTGAAACTTGATAGTAATATTTTTAGTTGTTTTTTAGATAAATTATTTATGAAATAAATAATTGTTTGTCTATTGCTCAATGCCAAGTTTTGGATACTGACAGCTTGTACAGTGCATATGACGTTGACCTACTGTGCGAATATTTGGCCACAGCATTTTCTGTTCACACTACGATATTACTAAATAAACATTATAATTATTAGAAACGGTCTAATATTCTTTGTCCCCCCCCCCAAAAGGAAACCAGCGTCGGAGAGTGTACTGCTGTCGCGGGGCTAACGTCACACGGGCGTATCAGGGACAACAGTCGTTTACCTCCCAAAATCTTGGTCGTCGTCGACTGTACTTCCGGCCAAGTACAACATAGTCCAGTACGAGTCACAGATCGGCCCATCCACCGGTTCGTAACAATATCGCCTTCTCTCGAATAGTACAAGCCCGATTTAGCTAAAGTATATTTATCCTGTATATATTGCTCGGGCCATACGATGAAGGTTTCCAGTCGATCTTCGTATAACATCATATTCGGTGCTGCGTATCTAGGTTTTAAACGAGGCGCAGTGCGTGACCATAGTCAAACTGGTTTCATGCGGTGACAATGTGGCGGATATATTTAAGCTCGAATGGTTGTATTATATCCGTTTCACATTCTGACTGTCTACTCCGGACGACTACATAGACATATATATATAACTAATGCGATTCCAAAAAATGCTTTATGTAATTTATGTTTACCTGAAAGGATAAAAAAGCGACAATGGTATTTAAGGGAATTCATTTACGCGTACATCCGAATAAAGTTTTGCATACACCATTTACGGGAAAATATATTGATGTTAGAATTAACCATAGGTCGAACCTGAAGTTTCGTCTCTCTCTCTCTATTTTATTTAATACATGGCATTTAAAGGAATTTTGGACAAACACGGTAAATTACTAACCTTATATATCTCGTTGTTTTTTCAATGTCACGACGTTAATATCCTTTCGTACGACTTCGATAAGTAGCTTTCGATAGTTTTGCCTTGGTACGTAATGTGTGATAGTGGCACACGACGTCGTTTATATAAGTTACGATCTCGCGATTATAGACCAATGACGTGCCGAGGCGATTATAAAACTAGTTTCGACCGGTTTCTTTAAGGAATTAACGGAGCCTCAAGATTAATATTCCTTTGAAAAACAGGTTTTCTATAGCCTACTTAATATTCTTTTGATGGCCACAAATTCAATAGAAAAGAGAATTTCAATAGAATTACCGTTTCGATAGAAGGCCCGAAAGTTATTTAGTTAGTTACCCCAGCAATTTATATGTTAATGAGGAATGGCGCCTCAAGATAGATTGCGCGTGTTATTTCTATAGGATCGGAATGTTGGTTTCAATGAGCGTGGTCAGGTGACAAGAAGACGTAATCAGATTCTTTTGAAATCACTCTTTCAATAGAATATCTACTAAAGTTGTGTACTTGAATGTTTTAATGGTACCACGAGAATGATTTCTATAGACTATGCAAAATCGGATTTGAATAGGGCGCCTCGATATAGTTTTGTGTTATTTCAATGGGATCGGAATGTTCGTTTTAATGAGATTTACTACTACTAACAACTGGTCGACTCGTTACGAGGGAACGACGATATCATTTCTTAGGGGCAACATCCCCCTGTGACCAGTGAATTTCAGCATTCACAATTTAGTTCAATGCGTGGAGGCTTAATTCGTAGAGGAAGTAAATTGCTACATGCATTATGGCGACATCAAGAAAGACAACAGCTGCGACAATGTGCACTGAGTAATATGACGTCGTAAAATTGTAAATAAACGGAGAACTGTTGGAGATATTAGTGTGCATAAGGGCACTTTCACGTTAAATTAGAGAATCCGAAAATATGACTTTCGGCTTCAATATCTCAGCAATGTTTATAAATTTTCCACATATTTTTATATGGTTTTATTGACATATATATGAACTAATTGTATGCCAAATTTTATCTGAATCCGTCTATTGTTTTTTTCACAAATCACAAATATGTCCACTTTTGAGGACAAAAAAAAGTCCCCCAAAAAAAACACAGCCATTGCACAACTCACAACTTTGTGAGTATATATGTTAGGCGCATAGTTTAGCATGTTTTCAGAAGCTACTATGGGCCTTTAAACATCATTAAAAAATCGCAGGTGGATCTGTTGAAATGTTGGCAAAAAATAAATTTTATTGTTTTCACAAATTTGTCCTCAAAATGTCCACTCCAGAAAATGGTATTCAGGTAACAGATAACAATTAGCAATGAGAGTCTGATATAATGATTAATGACAAGCATTACACCTCTGATGCTCATGTAAACAAAGTCTGGAAAGTTCTACCAAGCAGAATTTGGTTTATGCACCGCGTAATGTATAATGGTATAGATGTCCTCAAAAAATGTCCACTCCAGAATGTAATGTTTTGCTGACAACCCACACTGCATGTCTAATTGAGTATGTTGACTACATAAAGATTAACATTTTAATACACTAAGTACAAAAAAATACCAATTAATCATGGTTATTTGCAAGAAAACCACCAAAGAGTTTCAAATTCTGGAATGTCCACTCCAGAATGAAAAACTTGTACTAACAATTGAGTAAAAAAACAACACATAAATAAATATGTGTTTTTTTTTTTTCAATAATCTAAAGTCAGCATCCAAATGATGTAATTAGATATATTTACCACATTACTATGAACCTGATTAGTCCTGAAATCACAAAAACAGTTTAACAAAAATCTACATTTAATGAGAAATTGCAGACAATTGTGAAGAAAGTTACAAATCATGTCATAATACTGTTTTATGTTTACTGATAATCTATTTAACAAAGAATGTTTTCAAGAAAACACATGTAAATGTTTATTCTAAAGGTCTAAAGGCTGTGATGGACTACAGTATATTTTTTCTGGAGTGGACATTCTTTTTGGACATATTTGAAGGGAGTTAAATTACGTAATTTTGTGTGTAATTTCAGTGTTGGTGATGGACTGCTTGACCCTAACCTATCCCAGTAGATGCTAGCAACATATAACCAGCACCTAACAACTACTAAAATGCATATATCCAACACACCAATTCTCCATAGGATCATTTACTTCATAACACAAATCTATTCTACAAGTGGTAAGGAACATGTAGAATAGAATTGTGTTGCATATGGAGAAGCTGTGATGGAATATGCGTATATTATTCTGCTGTTTTAGAACTACTAACCTAACTAACATTGTAAGCATGCCTCAAGATAGACACACATGTGAACCTTTAAAGGTTAAATTTAAATGGACACTGCGAGGCAAACGTCCAGTTGAAAAAACTGAAAGTAGCACAACAAAATATATGAAAGCTCTAAAAGAAAGGAATCCAGACCGATTTGAAAAATACAAGGTTGCAGACAGAGAGAGGGCAAAACTTAAATATAAAAAAATTGAGGAGTTATGTAGAAATAAGAAAGATGAGATGCGCAGAAAATGGGCTGAACAAAAAAGACGACAAAGACAAGCTAAAAAGAAAGATACAGAGCAGCGTACAAAATTGAAAGACATGACTAAGGAAGAGAAAAGACTTTATTGGACAAAAATCAAAAGACAGCAAAGGAAAAAGAAACAATCAAACAGGGCCTCAAAGATGAAAAAGTTAGCAGAAGTAGCAATCAATAAACCATCTACCAGTAAATCAGAATACTACAGAAAAATCAATGTAGTGAAGAACAATATGCCAAACACACCAACCTCTTATGCACGTGCCATTAATCAACTATCAACAAAAGTATCACCAAGAAAGAGGATAGCCGTGCAAAGTCAGAAACCAGTGAAACGTAGCCTTGGGGGAATCTTCTTTGGAATCGGCAATTTGGCAGATACTAGTACCAAAGAAAATTTTGTACTGAAGACAGGCAAAACTGCAGAAAGCGTAATGGCCAAATATCTTCTCGCTAAGGCATGCCGGATAAACAAGCTAAAATATTCTCATGTTGGAAGATTAGGAATATCAAACAACATTTATTCGAAGGCAAAGAAGACAGGATACACTGGAATAAAACAGAGGAAAGGATTACCTGATAGTACAAAAGAAAAGGTTAAAGAATATTGGTACACAATATCAAGGCCGATGCCACTAAAGAAAAGAGTAAAAAAGAAAACTCCAATGTTCCTGCTGGAATGTTCCTACACAACAGCGTACAAGGATTTTATGAAGTTACATCCAAATATCAAAATTGGGTATGTAATGTTCACCAAACTGAAACCTTCGAATGTGAGACTACTAAAATCCAAGGAGCGCATTGTGTGTTGTTGTATCAAATGTGAAAATATAAAGAATACAATAAAATCACTGAATGAACTAACAAAAATGGTTGGACTTGGTGGATTACGAGTAGATAACGAGCGAGAACTGTCTGACTTAACACTGTGCGCATATCAAAATAAACAATTTCCCGCAAAAGACTGCATTGATAGAAAATGCAAAACATGTGGAGTTACAAAGCTAAATGAGTACTACAAACCACTTCTAGACAAGGCATCTACAAATGAAGTAAAAATAAATAAGTGGAAGAATGTTCAAGAAACGAAGATGATTAAGAATGTTGAAAAAAAGATATCATCAGTTCAATTGGTCACAGAATATAAAACACTGAAAGACACGGTTGATGACATGTGTGCCCAATTGATATTATTTAGTTCTCACCTATTCAGGGCCAAATGGCAACAAAATATGTTTGCACACATCAAGGAATGTACGCCACCTAAAACATCAATTATGGTTTTAGATTTCGCAGAAAATTATGCTTGTGCAATGCAAGATGAAGTGCAATCCCACCACTGGGCACTGGAACAGGTCACCATACATCCGATTGTTGCATGTGTCAATGCCGCAGAAACCACAGGCCCATGCACCAATATTGAGACAGACATTTTCATATCAGACGATAGGAAACATGATGCTGCGGCAGTACAGGTATTCAGTGAACTGTGCATCGAGAAACATAAAAATAAATTTGGTATCAGACAAGTCATTGAATTTACAGACTGCTGTGCTGGTCAGTATCGTGGTAAGACTGCGTTTGCTGACATCTCTGTTTTAAGTGAGAAAGTCTCAATTCAACGCCATTACTTTGAAAGCAGCCATGGCAAGTCGTCGGCTGATGGCATATCAGCTGTTGTCAAGTCGGCCGCCACAAGAGCTGTTACATATAGAAAAGCTGTAATCAGAAATGCCAAGGAGTTTTACGATTTCTCCAATGACAATCTAACCAGTGTAGGCGAAGGTGTGTTTCCTAGTGAAATAGTTAAATACAAAAACTCAAATCGGGAATTTCACTACATCCAGAAAGAGAAAATTCAACAGTACAGGGACATACCTGAGAGAGACCTGAAAACTGTTAAGGGTACAATGATGCTACACTGTGTAAAGGCATGTAAGCCGTACGAAGTGAAAGTTAGAGATAGTTCCTGTTTTTGTAAAAGCTGCATATCTGAGGACGAGGTCTGTGACAACAAGGAGTTTGTGGACGACTGGAGGACTGTCAAGTTATCTTCTACACTGTCTGACAATCCATGTATCCTTGATAAATATTGCATACACACATTTCCGATTCATAATTTAATTAAATGCATAGCTCTATATTGTAAAATAAAATGTTGCACTACATGTATTAAATAATTCCAAACATACAACTGAACAATATAATACATTTATAAAAGATGTGATGTAAATATTTATAACAGTAATGTAATAAAAACATAATTTTATGCACCATCATAATGCATACATATACACAAATAATGTTCATATTTTGTATAAATAATAATATAAGACAAAATATATTGAGCACAATACTGTCAGTACATATATACTACTAATCCCTTAACTGAATTAATTAGATCCCGTAGCTGGACACAGACCTTCTGATGATGCATCTCTCACAACTGACATATTGGTGATTCCCTCCAGTAGCAGCGAAGGTGTACCAGGATCAGATGCTACCAGTGGTTGTATCCTTTTGTAAGAGTATTCATACAGGAAGAAGATGCCCAGTTGGTAGAAATATGCATAATAATTATACAATATATGTACTATGTGAGTATGTCAAACACATTTGCACAATTCAAATGCCAAAGTATTAATTTAAAAACCTCCATTATGTTTAGAAGTAAAATATTTCATAAATTAAGAATCACTAAATAATTTTGAACCTTAACTAACAATAGCAACTTCTCAACTTCCACCCCCATCTCAGAAACTACAGACAAATGGGTTTGTCTCTGTGGAACTTGGTGGTGCCAAACCAAACAGCAAGAAACAGAAATTTGTCGCACAAGTATGTATATATATGAGATGGCAATTGACTTAGAACTAGTTTTTGTAGCGCCGCTGGCAAAAGCGTCATATAGTCGGCACTTTGGCTTCTGTCTGTGCATCTGTCCGTCAGATTTTGTGTCAATGTTTTTTAAAAGTACTATCCATCACCTTCCGTATATAGGAAAATAATAGACGAATATGTATTATAGCAAAATCATACAATTATACAAATTTATTTATAAACAAATACTAGTACCAGAAAATACAATTGCATAATACTGTGTGATGTGAATTTTAATTCAATCATATTCACAGGTACTCGATATTGACAACAACGAGGTCCAGTTATCGTTCATGGTGGGACGAGGTGCAGTGTATCAGTGGCCCGACAAAGCAGACATCTCCTGGGAAGCAATGGACTGTATTTCTGAAATTCTACAACAGCCAGTGTTATCTGCCAAGAGCACAAACCGACGAAATTATTTTGTCTTCAAATAAGAAAATAAAAAACATTAAAGGCCCATTTTCTGAAGCCATAGTTTTACAGTGATATTAATGTTCACAGTTCCATATAACTGCTTCACAGTTTTACAGTGATTTTAATGTTCAATGTTCCATATAATTGCTTCACAGTTTTGCAGTGATATTATTGTTCAATGTTCCATAACTGTTTCATGGACATCTGAACCCCCCAGGTCCGCTTTGCACTAGGGTTGCCTAGTTAATGCCTAATATGGACATGTGCCAGCTGTCACCCTTATAGCTGCTACTAGCAACAGTATTAGTATGTAACTACAAGAAAGGTGTAAGCATTACTATACTACATGTACATGTAACATCAAGCACAAAATATACATATATATGTTCATGTATTCCGGAGTGGACACTTATTTTGGACACACTTATGTGAAAATTTATGCTAGCTATGGTACGATGTGCATGTTGTAGTATCATCAGGGACAGTTGGTATCATAGTAATCACCGAATTGGATTATTGATTTAAGTTTGAACATGTAATGTATCCGAGAATGGATGTAAACTTTATATTATGTCAAATTTTAGTTGCTTCGAGGACCAATGATTGTAAGGTAAAGAACATTATGTATTAATAAGCATTGCTATTTTACTAAAAAAATATTCAGACAAATTCACCGATAGAGTTGCTACATATTTTGAAGGATTTGTTAGAGAATACATTACTTAGTATACATTGGTATTGTATGTCCTACAAAAATGTCCTCTCCAGAAACATAAATATGAAAGCTATATGAGACAGAAATGTTGGCTAAGGTTTATGCTATCATTGGATTAGTGATTAGTTTATATTTGGTGGACAACTAGGAATGCTTAGAAGTCCAGATTAATTGTACAACCTGTTTGTTACATTATTTTTTTAAATATGCATTGCGCAATGTTTTTTTCAAATTACATTCATAAGGCACTTCCATCAAAAATATGTCTACAATACAGTATATTGCATACTAATTTTAGAAATGTATTATGAATAAATGTTCATCTGATATTCAAGTAAGCCATTTCTGTTTTACTATCCATTCAGGTAGTGTCCTTAAAAATGTCCACTCCAGACTTCTTTTTCTGGAGTGGACATAAATTTAGGACATCATGTTACGACTTCATATGTAATCGCACATGCTTCATACTTTGCATACTTTTGAAACCATCCAATATGATAAAGTATTCAAGAATTAAGCCCATTTAGCCCTAGAATATCCACACTGTACATAATGAAACCATGTGCAGTTCTCATTTTCATGCACATGGTAATTTGGATATTTAAAGAAACACCATACATGTAATGGTATCAAATAATTGGCAACTTTGGGACATTTGTAGATGGCTAAACCATAGTTTAGACATATTAAACGGTGTCAATAGCATTATATATGTCATATAAACCGTTTCCAGAAGTTAATTAAAGTTTTATTAAAATTTCAAACTTTTGAACTGCGATCAATATAAAAAAAAAATATGACATCTCTTTCCTTATCAAATTATATTCTGACATACTTTAGCATGTGTACCATTGAAAAAAAACCAAAATGAACATGAAGAAGGGTACTTTTTTTTGACACCCTCTGGGAATTTTTTCTCTAATTTAACGTGAAAGTGCCCATAAGTTGGATTTATTGTAAATAATGTTCAATTGTGATATAAACAATGGACTTAGCATACATCCAGGGCGTGGTCCTCTTCGTTACCCACACGGTGACATAAAAGACCAGCTCGTTCGATTGTTATGAACAATTAGTCACAGTTTCACCATTTTATCAGCATGACACTTATGACTGCTATGTTTTATTTGAAGAATACTGGAGATGACATAACACCTATTTTACAGGCATCAAAACAAATGGATAGACAAAAACTGTTGGCAACGACTGCAACTGATAAAACATCACTGTCAGACAATTGAAAACTAAACAAATATTCATCAACGAACAGCATGAAATGATTATTCATCTACATAAACCACATGCGGAATATGGGTCATTCTCAGAAAATGTCGCAATTCCTGTCCGGGGTGTATTTAACTACCATATGTTAACTTATAGTTAAGAAACCATATAAATTAAGTAAACTAACTATAAAAAATAACATTTTTGGTAAAACAAATATGTTAGTGGACTTATTTAGTACATTTTTATTTATTATAACAGGAAGAAACATTATTAGATGGTCCCGATGTGTGTGTCCATAACCCTTATGTTGACTTTTGACATAGTGATACCAGAAGCTATAGCAATTTATGAAACATTTATGTATGATGCTTAATAAATATATGTTTGCAGATAACATCTATCATTTATTTTTAATTTTAATTTTATTATTTAACAATTTAGACACTTTAGTTTACTTGTCCATAAAATTGTGTCCTTGCTGTTACAGGTGTAAAAAACATGAAATATTGACTGCTCCCTTGGGATTATAGAAACATCTAGAAGTACTTGCTATTAATTCTACATCCTGTTTCTTCATCACCACCATGTGTGCTTGCATAGACGTCCATGATCCAGCCTTATAATTGCTTTTGAGGTAAGTACACCTATTGTAGTACCTTTTACGCGTGTCCATGCTGTTACCTACTGTTTCAACACAAAACATGTTATATTTTAAACAAAGAAGCGAAGGAAAAAGGAGCAAGATGACGGTGGTTCCGACAAAAAACAGAAGCAGAAAGATGACGAAGAGGTTACGCATGGAGTTAACTACTTCAAAACTTGCCTAGGCACACTTGAAAACTGCAAGACGTTTGCGGAACTGCAGGTGGCCTGTGAAAATCTGCCATTGGGAGAAATTGTAGGCGAATCATGATACATCCTTAAGGAAGGTCTGTCCGTCGAGTACGATGCAATTGACATGTATCCAGGGGATGTACCTGATGACACAAGTCGCTTTCCTGTTTCTGTCAGGGCTGATGGCGACTGTATGCCTGCCACAGGGAGCGTGTTCGCTTTTGGCAATGACGACTTCCCCGATGAGATACGAACAAGAATTGTAATAGAGCTGGCACTACACAGGGACTACTACCTCAACGATGACAACCTTAGAAAAGGTTTGCCAGACCAAAAACGAAATGGCGACACCGCCAAGGCATTTGCTATGTATTCTGATGAATACATAGCAGGTGTACACTTGACACCATCCATTATAGAAACGATCTATGAATACGAAGTTTTGAAGATCGTCAAGCCGAGAACATATATGGGTATTTGGCAGCTCTTTGGGTTGTCAAGTGTATTGCAAATGCCACTCTATTCTGTTTACCCCAAACTTGGCAACCCAGTGGTCCGAGCCGACCTGCACAGACGCATTCTACCACGAACCGAGAAAAGAAATGATACTGCATATGTATTGTGGACTTCGACAAGAACTGACATGCTACCAACTCAGTGGATCCCGAACCACTTTCTGGCAGTTCTGCAACCGGATTCGAGCACTTCCATGAGCGATGAACAGACAATGGAGGCTCCTGTGGGTGATGGACACGCAGGGGACGATTCTGTGGGTGGTGGACACGCAGGGGACGATTCTGTGGGTGATGGACACGCAGGGGACGATTATGTGGGTGATGGACACGCAGGGGACGATTATGTGGGTGGTGGACACGCAGGGGACGATTATGTGGGTGATGGACACGCAGGGGACGATTCTGTGGTGATGGACACGCAGGGGACGATTATGTGGATGATGGACACGCAGGGGACGATTATGTGGGTGATGGACACGCAGGGGACGATTATGTGGGTGATGGACACGCAGGGGACGATTATGTGGGTGATGGACAGGCAGGGGACGATTCGTGGTGGTGGACACGCAGGGGACGATTCTGTGGGTGATGGACATGCAGGGGACGATTCTGTGGGTGATGGACACCAGGGGACGATTATGTGGGTGATGGACACGCAGGGGACGATTATGTGGGTGATGGACACGCAGGGGACGATTCTGTGGGTGATGGACACGCAGGGGACGATTCTGTGGGTGATGAACACGCAGGGGACGATTCTGAGCATGATGAAGAGGGTTCTGTGACTGATGGACAGTCATGGGGGGATTCTGTGACAGATGAACAGTCATTGGAAGAGTGTGTAGATGATGGGAAGGCGATGGAGATGTGTGTTGATGATGGGAAGGCGACGGAGATGTGTGTAGATGATGGGAAGGCGACGGAGATGTGTCTTGATGATGGGAAGGCGAAGGAGATGTGTGTAGATGTTGGGAAGGCGAAGGAGATGTGTGTTGATGATGGGAAGGCGACGGAGATGTGTGTTGATGATGGGAAGGCGACGGAGATGTGTGTAGATGATGGGAAGGCGAAGGAGATGTGTGTAGATGATGGGAAGGCGAAGGAATGTGTGGTAGATGATGGGAAGGCGAAGGAGATGTGTGTTGATGATGGGAAGGCGAAGGAGATGTGTGTAGATGATGGGAAGGCGAAGGAGATGTGTGTTGATGATGGGAAGGCGAAGGAGATGTGTGTTGATGATGGGAAGGCGAAGGAGATGTGTGTAGATGATGGGAAGGCGAAGGAGATGTGTGTAGATGATGGGAAGGCAAAGGAGATGTGTGTTGATGATGGGAAGGTGAAGGAGATGTGTGTAGATGATGGGAAGGCGAAGGAGATGTGTGATGATGATGGGAAGGAGATGTGTGTTGATGATGGGAAGGCGAAGGAGATGTGTGTAGATGATGGGAAGGCGAAGGAGATGTGTGTTGATGATGGGAAGGTGACGGAGATGTGTGTTGATGATGGGAAGGCGAAGGAGATGTGTGTTGATGATGGGAAGGCGAAGGAGATGTGTGTTGATGATGGGAAGGCGACGGAGGGCTTGTTAGATGAAGAGGCACTATTGCCGGAGGTGCCAGATCCAAATCAATGTCTGGGGAAGTATGTCCTTGTGATGTATGATGGCATTCCATACCCTGGGTATGTGGAAGATGTGGGTTTTGATGATGTCTATGTAGAATGTATGGGAATGCTAGGAAGAAAACTTGAAAAAAACTGCTTCTTCTGGCCCAAAAAACGAAAGGACAAATGCTGGTATCAGCATGAAAACATAATGGCTGTTATACCAGAACCTACTTTAAAAGAGGGGTCTGTTTCACATTTTGAGGTCGACCCAACACTTTGGAAAGAAGTTATGAAAAAGGTTGTGATGCGGGATTAGAAAGCTAAAGATTATCCAATATCTAAGCTTGCAGCTATCTGCATACATTTAATGTATGTAGTGTAATGATTACCGATCTACCCATGGATAGTTGTCAAAGAGTAACTATTTAGCAGTTGTTGTAAGCACTGACAGTCACGCTGCATTAAATACATATTTGTTCATATCACCGACATCCATATGAATATCTGTGCTCTAGTCACCGACTGTCATCAGATTCATGTTTGTCTCTAGACAATCAGAATGATAGATTTGTGTTTGTCCTTTCTGTTACTTAAACGTCCATGCTGTTACACACATTTCAATTGTTTAGTGCTCCATTCCTTGTTATCAATTACCAACAGCTTGCAATGCAAGCAAGCAAAGCATGGAATGATTTGCTTCATTATTGATCATCTGGTCATTTAAATTTGAATATTTGAATATATATGTAACAATCCAGTAAGGTTGTCCTTGCTGTTACTGTAAAACCATCCATGTTGTTACCATGTTTTCATGTCTTTGTAT
>CM026390.1:16721827-16792555 GCA_014843695.1 Archivesica marissinica | reverse complement strand
TCATACGAATAACAATTCTGTATAACTATTCTTTTGTATAATTGGAATTGGGGTAAAAATGGATTTACCCAGCAATTAGGGATGTAATAAAGTATAACAATGTTGTATATATGTCAAACATGTTCTATTTATGCCATTTCTTGTCATATTATTAACTTAGTAAGTCGTTCCTCTAGTATTAATATGTTATTAAAATGATATAACTTTATTAATGTATAATATCAGTGTCTGTAAATGCAGATAAAAACCCATCTCCCCCATCATGTAATAGAATCGACCGACCTCACAGACGAACCCAACAATATTAAACAAATTTAAAATAGTTCCATATACTTTTGTTATATTTGTTTATTTATAATAGTCCGTTAAGTTTAGGAACATCAATCCATGGGGTGAAAGGTTAGTGAGTTGTTATTGGGAAAATATGTTTGGTGTTGGGCGTTGTTGGCAAAAAAAATCACTACACAGTAATTGTATACATGTATGTACAATTAAAAAAATAGCACCATTTTACGGCGAACAGAAAAGACCGATGTTTTGCAGCCTGTGATATAATGTTAGCAACGTTATATGTCTAATAATAATAACAAGTAAGTAATATCGTTTTGATTTAGAAATATTTCTTTATGATACTGGAAGATAGATGTAGTCTGTTTGGTGTAATTATTAGAACCTGTTTTTCAATGTTGACCTACTTTCCAGAAATCATAGCATTCACTTGATTCAGTTACATTGAACTGCTTTGTACGTAAAATCTTTTTCCTGACCAGTCAATCAGATCCCGATATATATTTGTCAGTTATCAGAGATAAACCCATTTATCTTGAAGGTCGCAACATATAAATATTGCAACAAGTGCGACTATATTAGTTTCCACCAGGTCCTGTTACATAACGGCATTAACAATGTATTGCGTATTATTTATCATAGACTTGAACTGTGGTGGGTGGGGTATTTTGTTAAAACATATTAAAATTGTGTTCCCGTGATACATCATTACATTCCGGTATCAGTATGTTAATATACTATTAAAAGTATTATTATGTTGTGTTTGTGTATTTATATTTATGTGTTTTTGCATTGTTTAATGCATTTAATGAGTTTGGGTATGTTGGGATCTTTTAAAAACTTTACAATTATGTACACCTGACCTGTGTCCTGGATTTCCCATTGAATTATTGAAGAAAAATGGGTGGCGTCCTTGTAGTAATATTTAGACTTGAAAAATGTGACCTTTTACTATCCAGGCACAGGCACAAGACACACTTTTTTTTGCCCTATGGTCATATAGTAAGTAACATTAATATATGACCATAGCATAGGCCAAACAATATTGTTTGTGTCTTGTGCCTGTGTATCACTAATCCAGGCATTTTTCAAATTCTAAATGCTAAACCTCAATTATATATTTTATGTAGAGATCTTATATATATATTGTATAATTATATATCAGTTACATATATATATGAATAGCGTCCTTGGTCCATTGGTAGAGCGTCGGATTTGGTATGGAACTGTCCCGGGTTGTATGATCGGTCAGGTCACATATGTAGTGTCATTGTTGCAAGGCACCTAACACACATTGCTTAGTATTTGTCGGCTAACCCTGCCCATGAAAACATGGCTAGGTCCGTGCAAGGGGTTTGATATTAATGGAACATACATACATACAAATAAGTAAAATGGTGCAGGGATTGAACCCACGACCACCAGCTTGCAAGTTGGCTCTCCTAAGTGGGCATGTGCAGTCTGATGTATAGACTGTGCCGAATCGCTACACTTCTCCCTCCTGTTCTTTGTAAATGTACAGACAAGTATGAGGTGCTGAGAATTACTCGCAAAATAAAGCTACTCATTGTCCTTTACACCATCAACAACACTAAAGATAACCGATGCCGCTACATTGTAAATACCCCTGGCAAGGCAAACGTTTCTTTCCTATGTTTTAAGCAGAAAATGTCAGTCACACGCTATATCTGCAATGACTTAGAACTAATTATACAACAACACCAATGTTTATTTAGCAAATCCACATAATATATGCCTTTGACAACAAGGAGTGTAGCAAACATGTTTAACTCACTGAAAACCTGTGTTCTGGGGGCTTGAACACATGGCTGCTGTCTTGCAAGCCTTCCACACTTCCAACTGGATTAACCAATTAACTGGGCTGTCTGAAGAACCGACACCAACTAAAGTAATTGCAATGTCATAATAATCACTGATAAGATTAGACAGTTTAGCATTTCATAACTGTCGATTTATATGCAAAACACACCTTTTATTCTACTAGGTTGACATCACAATGTCAAGGAAGTGGAAACACAGCGTGGTAGACTCGGTTCCAGACAACATGCTACATTGCCTCTGTCGCTAACACAATTATGATACAAAGATGATGATGCAGTGCAATTTATCAATTTGTAATGGATGGGTTCCACCTTGGTTGTGTTGACTTAGACGAGGGAGCGGCTGGGAACCTGTCAAGCCGGAACTGTCCACCAGACTGTATAGATGTGATGACTGAAAACCCATCATTATCAAAAAAGGGTAAATTACTGTGCAGACTAGTAATAATTATATCTGCATTTAACTCAGCTCAATAATTTTATAATTTTAGCAGTCAACAATTTATTAATGTGTTTTTCTTGTTTGTAGTTTAGGGGGGTATTCAGGAAATAGTCATGTGATTTTCATTAGTATTGTGTCATTATTAATCTACACTACTGAAGCACCTCGTTGGAAATGATATTTTTTGATGAATAAACCTGCGTCTTTTGAGTGAAATCTGGCTGGATGCGGCAAACGTTTTGTGAAATTATTATATAACATACATATATATATATACATGCATTTTTTTTTTAATTGTGATTTATTTGAAGAACACTTATTATATATATAAAGACTCTGGATAGGCGCTATAATTGGAACAGATTTCTTTACAATTGTTGACTTTATTGATCAGTGCGAAATCTGACGTCCTACTGAATAGAATCCCTGAACTACCATTTATAAATTAGTACCTCCAAACAATTCATATCCCAGTGTTACTATTCCTGAATACTCCCAAAAAGTATATACATCTTAAGTTGTTTCTTCTGTTTTATCTGTGTTTTCTTTGCTCAACATGCTATCAGTTTCCAAATGGAAAATTCAATTTCTCAGCAAGACAAACTAATAATAATTTGTTTTTCAATGAGTAAATATTAAAAAAGGGTGACAACACTTTCAACTGGGCGTGGTTTTCATCGACATATGTATTACCCTGCTCCTGTTAAAACAACTCACTGGTGTACATGTTTTATTATTTTTAGGACATTCCAACCTATGATGTTAAGTTACAGATTCAAGCTCAATGGCATTCCTTGGATTTCATCATGGTGTAAGTATTTGCCAAAACAATCCACATTTAATTTATACAAATTTAGTTTAACTTGATTGCGAAACAAGTTCCTACAACTTATATTAACCCTTTCCCCCATAGAAGCACCTCTTGATGCCATTACCAATACGACATACATTGACAATGTAGTAGCCAGACCAATGTTCATAATGCAAGCCAGAATCTCATGTTTTCCCAGTAATATCTATGGAGGTGGGATAGATATTGCGACTACTTATCCACTGCATGATAGCTAAATGGCTGTCGTTTGTATGGAGATATAATAGTATACTAACCTAAATCTCTATGAAGGAAATGGTTAATCCATCGCCACAAGGCAGATAAGACAATAATTATGTGAAATTTAAGTGCATTGCCTTGCAATTGTAACTGCGAATTCCACTTCTACATTCTCTGTAATTTATTTTCATTATTTAATACCCTTTGTTAGTAGCATCTCTGTATATTTAACACGCATTACTTAATGGTCTCCGTCTGCCCATCACAAATTTGTGTCCTCTCAAATCTCTTGAACCGCTGGAGGAATCCTATAATCACTTGACATGTATGTTGCTCGAGATGATGTGCAGAGCATATGTTTCAGGCATGTCGGGTAATGTTGATACATGTATGTGTGAAAAATAGGGCTGCCACCTGTACAGATTTTTGTAAACGTGTACACGATCCTTTGTCATTAATATGCAACGGATCGACATAACATTTAGTTTCAGTCCTTGTATATACAAGCCTGCCATAATTGAATTGTGCCAATGTCTGAGATTTTTGAAATCACAAAAGTTAGTATGCGAGGAAGATAATTCGAATTCACAAATGGAGCGACAAACAATAAACCTGAAGTTCCTGCCGTTGTCACCACTTTCGAATAAGCACTGCTGCATAAAATTATGTAGATTCAAACATAAAAATAGTACGTCCAGGATTATAAAACTATTTTCAAATTCTGTACCATAGTGTTAGGTTGATACCCAGAATCAGCCAATCAAAAATGCTTGATATTCATCTTGAGAGTTGAGAATGTTTTATCATTTTGGAACATGTCATAGCATTTACAATTGTATATGATGGGGAGGAGAGTTGGGGGGTTACAATTGACTGATCAGTGATGTGGTATGGTCCACAAGGTAATGATCATCCTGAAAGGTAACGGCCCCACACTCGGCCATGATGTGGGATAGGTCATGGTGATTGTAGCAATTACGAAATAGTCGTCTCCATGTTTGGCTGAAGTTTATCACAACTTTGTGATTTATTGACAATTTGTTCTCACAATTGATACCATGTTCTTTGCCAGTATTGTCTGCCGTTTTTTCTTAATCGCTTCTCAAAACTTATACTTGATTCCACAAAACTGCCAATTGCCATTCAATATATCTACCATTTTAAATTCATTTACTATTTCTATTATAATTCCCATAATTTTTGATGATTTTAAGATTTCCAATATGGTGGATTATTTTTGCAAGTACCAGGAACATGTAGATAGGATCCTGGAAATACACATGAAGTCTAGCATTCAACAAACTCAGAGATTGGTCCACATTATAGATTTGTCCGATCAGATCATGTTTCCAAGAACCCACGTTATTGTAGTACACACATGTACTCGCAGTAAAGCCACTAAAAATTATAATACCAAAACTTATATTTTTGTTCCTGCATTTATTTTTGAATTCCAGTGATTTTGACACTAATGCCAGCAAGCCAATGTCAATTACAGCAATCTACAGCTGGTGAGCCTGTATATACAATAACAAGAATTTATATATTGTCTTTTACAGGAATACATATTTGCTGCAGATGGTCACAGATGTTCGGTTGTACTGTATCGTTCCGTATGTGAACAGTCAAATGTGTCATAGTGGTTGTCTGTGATGAGACATAGCAAAATAATAAGATGATCATTGTACCATTTATTGTGATTTATGGAAAACACTCGATACAGTGTCTTGAATGTGTTGGAATATTAGTGAAATACATGTCACGATAGAGAGCAATATCATATTTATTTACTGTAGGCAGCCGCTATGCAGGTCAATTTGGTTTAACATTTAAACATACATTCTTGAACACAGTAGTTGAAGTTATACTTCTCTGTAAATTTTCAAATTTCTAACTGTATGAATAGTGAGAATAAGTTAGGAATAAGTGACTTCTTCCCAAGATTTCAGCCAAGCTTAATCACTGACTGCCTGACCCAAACAGCCATCAATAAATTACATATTTAAATTATGGAGAAATATTTCCCAACCACTTGACCTGTTTACTCCTACAGATTGGCGGTAGTTTCTATGGAAGACAAGTGGAAATTATGTTCAAAATAGCTTATCCATTTTCGATCATTAGTTTATTTCCGTTAATAACCTTTTTCGATGTTTAAAGCGGACATCACAATATAGCATCCCCTCATGTAGTTTATAGATGCGTAAATCTTGAAAAACTTTAGCAAGTGTTGAAGAAACTACATACAATGTATATGGTTACCGCTCGTCCGACATCGTCACAATGAACATGTTCAAGCGTCTTCTCCTCAGCAACCATAGGGTCTATAGTCACCATTTATGATTTAGTATTTACTTGTCATCATGGTACAAAATTCTTCCATCTCAAAATATTACAAATTCTTCGGAAAATCTACCACCAACATTTAGTAAGATTGATCAATGTATGATATTCATAGTTGTTGCATGACACCCTTGTGTGAACAATGAAGTCAGGTGAGCGATATAGGGCCATCGTGGTCCACTTTATTGTTAATAAACTAAAACATCATAAATATTTGCTCAAGTTGTTGTATTTAGACTACATAAATAATGTTCATCAATGTTTTATGATTTGCATCTTTTTGAATATCTGTGTAGAAACATTGCTGTCATATACTATGATGATATTTGTAGTATCTTACTTGCATTAAACATGTTTATTTCTTAATATTGTTATTAAGTGATTCCCTGACGCAAATCCCCAACCCAGGTCACAGATGATAACACAACTGTTGACTATAGAAATTCCTTGTTTTTTCCCCACCAGACTGTTGGCCTACATGTATTTATAAACATGGACAAAATGACTTGGTAGCAACATTTTGTCAATATATATATACTGAGTCAAAAAAGAAACGATACCTGGTGTTTATGTGTCTATAATTTCAACATTTATTAAGAAATTTCTTTGAAAATTCATAAGATGATAGTCCAACATGTTTGAAAGAGGAGCACATAAAGCATAATGAGCCTCCGAAACTGTCTGCTGCGTGATGACGTAATGCGTCGGACAGGGGTCTAATGGAGTTTTCACACAGACGTCAATACCGAGTATGGGCACCATTTGCGTCTCTCACTGCAATGCACCGCCGTCGCATCGAACGGAAGAGTGTCTGAATCTCTTGCTGGTCAATATTTGTCCACTCCTGATGCAAAACATCCCTCAGTTGGTTTAACGTTACCGTCTGACGCGGCGGTCTAACGTATCCCACAAATGTTCTATGGGTGACAAGTCTGGTGACAAAGCAGGCCACGGCAGGGTTTCAATATTGTTCTGCTCCAATAATGTGGTGGAAATCCGAGCAGTATGACACCTGACGTTGTCCTGTTGGAAAAGTGTGACGTTTCTGTTGGCGTTAAAGAACGGCACAACAACTGGTGCAAGGATCTCATCACAGTACCGCTGGGCGTTTAGGTTCCCGTCCACCACTAACAGTTCAGTGCGACTGCCGAAGGTGATACCGCCCCATGCCATAACGCTTCCGCCCCCGAACAGATCGACCTGACGTACACATGCGTCGGCGTAACGTTCACCGCGTCTGCGATATACCCGCTCTCTGCCATCAGCTCGACGCAAACAGAACCGCGATTCATCGCTAAACATCACCGAATTCCACTGTAACCGAGTCCAGCGAGCACGTTCCGTCGTCCATTCCCGCCGTAGGTCACGGTGACGTCGTGTCAGAATGGGTCCAACGTATGGCCGATAGGCACGAATGCCACGTTCACCGAGCCGGTTCCTGACTGTTTGTGCACTGATGCGATTTTTGGTCATCCCAGGAGTAACGGCAGCTGTGTGCGTAGAGGGAGGAACCAGTCATGTAAATGTGATGTCCCAATGCGACGGTCCTGTTCACGCGTCGTCACACGTGGTCGACAAGATCTTGGACGGTCGTCCACCGATCCATGTGTTCGATAACGTCGAAGTAGACGTGTTATCGTGATCCGCATAACCCCGAGTCGATTTGCGACGTCACGCTGACGTAAACCGCCGTCAATCATGCCAATGGCACGCATTGTCTGATTGCGGTTTAGCATAGGCATTTCGTTAGAGGTAACAATGGGTATGTAAGGTGTTTTTCCTCGATGATAATGCAATACCAGTACAATAAACCGGTTTTCCGATTTGTACATGTGTAGAAAGTTGTCTTTGTTGAGGAGCACGTGCAAATCGGAAATTCGGCGTTCCAGGATTATCGGGTGTTTATTTACCTGTGTTTATGGTTGGCTGACGTTGCAATAAGATACCCGGTACTGATACGTAATAATATATTAAAACTTTCTATGGTTTTATCCGTTTTACGTCATTTTTAGTTTGGTATCGTTTCTTTTTTGACTCAGTATATATGCTTTTATGTCTTAATGTATTTTACCTAACCACTGCTTCCTAATTTTTAATTTCCATTAACTGCTACTTTCTTGTCTAACATTTTCACCCCTATTTACAGGTCGAATATACAAATGTAGGTTTCCCCTACCACCCTTCACCACTTATGCAAGTGACCTAGCATATTGAATATACATTAAGATTTAAAGGCATTCTTTAGCTAAATTGGTTTATATGCATGTAGTCAGTGCAACAACCCTTTTCTAAAACATTCGACATGTTTGCTATATTGTCGTTTCTTGTGCTTAACAGTAATCCATGCATAGTTATTCTTAGTATAAATAGTGTGTGTTTTACGTTTATTTATCGTCGTTACCAGTTTCCCATATGAGCGACGCCTCCTGAAGAGATTAGTCATTTTAGATTTTGGAGGATAGTGCAATGATACAGACAGAGACCCATTCCAGAGTCTCCTCTGGTTCTTTTACGTGCACAGTGTAAAGCACCGACACGAGACCTCGGTTTAACGTCCCATCTGAAAGACTGTTAATTTTATTATGGTCAGACGGGGGATCGAACCTGTGATCCCTGGATTACCAGTCGAGCGTGTTACCACTGGACTACAGATCCACCTAAATGGTGTCCACACGTTGGTTGTTTTATATGCCTGTAGTATAGCAACGAGACGAGTCTCTCGTTTATAGTCCCATCTGAAAGATTTGATATTGAGAGGGACAGGCTCATCACTTTTAGATGATGTTTATTTTAAACGTTTTAGAAAACTTAGTCGCCCAAATGCGATGGCGATTTTTAAATATGGGGGGTTGAGATGTCTTGCTAATATATACCTCCATTCTCTAACCCCTACATTGTTATTATAGCAGATGAGTATTGCTATGGCAACAATTGTTGTCATAGCTTTTTAGTCCGAAATGATGCAAATATATCCCGTGGTACCTATAGGTTTTGTTTTAATCTAGAACTGTTGTCAAATACTACATAAGAACTGCAATCTCAAATAACAATTCACAGAAGATGTCATTGCTGTTACCAAATTGTCCCTCCTGTTACCATGGTAATTATGCAAATTAAATGGATATCTAATATTTTCTATCACACAATTTAACACTAATCATTGAAACATGCTGCAAACATACTGAATCCGTCGTAAATTCAGTTGTAGTACCTTGTTAACAAGACAGTGTTAATTTAATTAAAAGCCACGTTGAACATATCAAGTTTAAAATGTATTCGACTGATCATTTCTAGATACTTGTTTACATATCACTTTCTGTTGTTACCCATCACAATGTACGTAAATAATTATTTTAATGTACACAGTTAGAATTGTTGTAGAATTATTATAGCAAATCTGTTTTTACGGATATCTGTGTTTTGTATGTGCCAAAATGTTTTATGTGTGTCCTTGCTGTTACTGAACCGTCCATGCAGTTACACAAATTGTATTTGTTTATATTTCTTCATTTCTTGTTTTGTATTTATCAATTACTAACAGCTTGCAATGCAAGCAAGCAAAGCATTGCCATGGTTTACATCATTATTAAATCATCTAGTCATTATTTTTTTGATTTGTATGCCACAATGCAAGAAGGATGTCCTTGCTGTTACGTTTACCGTCCATGCCAGGGCTTCGAAAATTACCGGTTTGTCGGTTTTCGACCGATTTTTATCATTTCAGACCGATTCTAACAGTCAAAATACCTTTAAAAATCGGTCCAAAATATTGTTGAAAAAAGTCAAGAAATCGGTCTATAACGAACCTAATTTGGTAAGTATAATCCGTTGAAACATTTCACACGTTTCCAATTTACGACCGAACTGGATAATTGCCACCTGAGGCCACATGTCTCCATGGTGATCAGGCGATCAATGCATGTCATGTCAATTACATGATATTAGTGCGGTAATCGTTTGATGTTTACAGCAAAACTACCGACATTTGTTAGTTTCTTTGAAGTGGACTGAATGATTGACAGTCGATTATTTTAGAATTTTATAAAGAATTTGTTTTTAAAATGTTTGCATTAAATTAAAGAAGTGTGCTAGGATTAATTTGCAATTAAATAATAATTAATATTTTAAATAGAAATCCGAAAATCCGTTATGACTCGGAATGTACTCAAAATATACGACGGGTATATAATGTTTAGTATTTTTATTGTACAGCGCCCTTCAATTCAATATTGAAATGGCACAACGCAGTATATCTGTGATGTTTAAAGAGTCAAATGCAGTTGATATAATATAGTTTGACGGGACCGAGTTCGATTTGGGCCGAGTTCACCCGCTTCCACCGGTGATACAGGTGACTAGATAAAATTTACCTCTATCAAAATGTCCTACCATTCATTTATTTTTAAATGCCGTACACTTAAAACTATTATTAGACAAAAGGAAAATTTACCAGACCTATAGTAACGGGTAAAGTACAGTTTGTCCTGAACATACATGCGATTTTTAAATATAATTGACTGGTGACAGCATGGAAATAAAGCAAAAAAAGCAAATTGGGTTTACTTACTTACGATTTTATGGGGGGGGGGGGTGCAAAAATATTGGCAGGACATGATGGGGGGGGGGTACTGACTCGATTTCGGCCCGGACCGATTTGGTTTTGAAAATTTTCGAAGCCCTGGTCCATGCTGTTACCATGTTTTTGCATTCTTTTATAGTCAGAAATTAGACAAACATGTCCTGTGTTGGCTTTAGGCTTTGGTTTGATATATCACTATCTGTAATTAATTATTAGTATAAAACTGTACCTGCAAATAGTATTTTCTGAGAAAATGTCTTCAAATGTCCTTGCTGTTACCTCTTTGGTCCTTTCTGTTACCCACATATGTCCTTCATGTTACCATGGCAATTATGCAAATTACTTAAATACCTAATATTTTCTAGCAAAATTTATAACCGTAATCACTAATAATCACGGTTAAGATACTGAATATATAACAAAAATAAATGTAGTGCAATGAACGCATGTGTAATATTAACTAAATATTGTCCTGAAACACATTTTACTTTTGAAACTGCATTGGATTGATATTTTAAAGCATAATTATGTAATTGTAATTGTCAGTTGCATATTAAAAATAAATATATATGTATTTTGGATGGTTTTAAATGGATGGTTTTAAAGTAGAAACAACAAACAAAAAGAGCAAAATTGTATTTAAAATAGTTTTTCAATAATGGTAACAGGAAGGACATGTGACCTTGACCCCATGTCCAGTTATCGCAATAACACCGATATCGGATGGATTTATGCTGTCATATTTTATATTTTGATTCTTTGTTTATAGTTCTATTTGTTGAATGAATTACAGAAATAAATGAAATACTTGGGTTTTGTCTTTTATCGATATGAAATTGCTACATATTTTGAGAATGACCCATATATCAATGAGCCATCAGAGCAAATCGATAGAATGTTTAAAGCTTGCTTTGATGTCAGAGCTACAAACGATCCTCAATAAAAACCAACGATAAACTGAAATAATATAATAACTTTACAACGTCGAAATAACTTAACAACTTGGGACTGGAGAGTTTGTACAAGTGATCGCTCCAACGGAGATGCGAAAGGAGATCCTTCATCAGATGCATGATGCCGTATTGTCCGGCCATCTTGGTGTGAAAAGGACTAAGGTGGGAGTTTCGCAAAGGTACTATTGGTACAACTTGAAAGAAGATGTCAAATGGTACATAAAGAGATGTGGCGTCTGCGCCGCCGATAAGCCTCCAGCAAAAACACCAAAAGCGCCAATGGGCCACCTCAGGAGTGGAGCGCCTTGCGACACCTTGGCGTTAGACTATCTCGGACCTTTCCCCCGAACCGCGCGAGGAAATAAATACATGTTGGTCATGACTGACCATTTCTCCAAGTACATTGAGGTCCTAGCTGTACCGAACCAGTTAGCTGAAGATTGTGCAGCCACGATTGTTAATGATTTTATTGCCAGGTGGGGCACGCCGCTAAAGATCCACAGTGACCAAGGATCAACTTTCGAGAGCCGCGTATTTCAAGAACTGTGCCGGCTCCTGGAGATCAAAAAGACGAGAACTAGTCCCCGGAACCCACGAGGGAACGGTCAAACAGAACGGTTCAATAGAAGAGCAGGAGGAATGGGATTTATACCTGGGTTGTATTGCTGGTGCATATCGTTCCACGCCAAACGAGTCAACCCATTTGACTCCGGACTTGCTATGTCTGGGAAGAGAGACCCGCCTACCAGCCGACGTAGTGCACTGGCATAGGATGCCTATAAAAGATGGTGAAGTACCGGCGTATTGTGACTACGTGGGCTGAGAGACCGGATGTTGCATGCACACGATGTGGCCAAGAAGTACCTCCAAAGTAACGCCAAACGAAGCAAGGAAGTGTATGACACAAACGTGATATTGCATGACTACCAACATGGTGACCTTGTGTGGTGTCTACACGAAACTAGGCGAGTGGGGATCACGCCCAAGCTAGAGAAGCGGTATGACGGACAATACGTCGCAACGAAGAAAATGTCTCCATTAAATTTTGTGATCCAAACGCACAATAATGGATCGGAGAAACTACTTCACCATAATAAACTGAAGCCTTACGAAGGCAATAGTCCGCCGAAGTGGACGCTGCGATTAGCGAGACGTATCAAAAGGCAAATTCATTAGAGTGAATGTTGCTGACTCCCACGTATTTGGGAGGTTCTCGCAACGGTGAAATTCAGAAACAGAACTTTATTACTTGCGTTAATGATCAAGGCATCGGTGTATTAAAATATTAACATTTTTCATGAACTTTTAACAATAAAAGAACGTTGCACGGTAATTACAGTAAATCGTTAAACTGTGTTTAAGAGACACTACACTTGTTTGGTTATAATTGAACCATTATTTTGTAACAATCGTGATTTTCCGCGAATCACTACCATACACTTGTAGTTTCCACTACGAACCATTCTACATTCGCGGGACTAACTGAGATGACAGTGGCACCCAATAAGACTTTATAATACACCATATCTATGATATCTTACGGTCGCACATCGTTTTGTTTTTTCAGATGATACCAGCTAAGAGAAGACGTGACCGAGAGTCATAGGCGTTACAAATGTCGTGTTTGCAGGAAAGAAGACAGATGCGGTCGACTGATAGGACACGTGCTGAAATACCACGTGAGTATGGATAGGGTGCCTTATTCGTGCAGTCTGTGTAACTTCCGATGCACAGAGAAGTCTGACTTGGTGGGTCACATAAACAAATACACCCGCCACGCCGAGGAAGCGAGGCGCATCGGAACAGTCGACCTGGTAGCGGTACTGAACAGGTCAGAACACCCTGTGGATGTAGCAGATTACATTGTGTTGATCGATGACAAACAATCAGGCTCAGAACATGGAGACAGGTTGGACTTGGACGGGTTATTCGACCCACAAGACCCAGAGGAGCCTATCTTTCCCAGTTGGTTGGAAAAGTCCGCGTCCCAGTCAAGCACAGATGCCCATACAGCCTGCTCGTTGGACCGATCTCGTCATCGTACCCGAACGCTGGAAAGCCAAATGTAGCAGCCAACGGTGGCCAGTAGCCCAGCTTCCCCTGTAAGACAGACAATGACAGGACCATACTCGGCAGTACCGTTCGATCTGTTGGCGACACACCCGACAGGCCTGACGTTCGGTGGTATGTTAGATCTGCCACAGGTGACGATAGCAGAGCCAGCAGTTCCTACAGAGCCATCTCTGCCAATGACGTTCCCTCCAGGGAGCACAAATACTTCTGCGCATCCAGTGAAGGCATACGAAACAACGCCGCTCCAGGTGCCATCGCCGTATCCGGTAATATCGTACGATCAGACGAACCGGACTGCAACCGTGACTGCAATATCAAGGCCGGTCCAGGACGAGGTTGTGTACCTAATGTCTGGGTTACTTCACCTGGACAAAGCGGACCCATTACTGGAAGAGGCTGCTGTGGACGACGCCAGGGCATGGGGCGTTAGATGTGGCTCATTTGGAAGCGGAAATTCGAAGAAGAGGAACGCCGTTGTCGCCGATCTCCCAACCAAAGACGGCGAAACTAATTGATTGCATTGAATAAAACTATTAATATCGCTCACAAAACACCGTTCTTTATTCTTATTTGGGTGTATACTAGTAACTTATATGTATTTTAACAAATCCAAAAATGCTACAACAGTGGTTAGTCGCAAATAAGGACATACAGAGTCCGAAAAATAAAGGGAAAAAGGATGAAGATATTATAATTTTAGGAAATAAGGGCGTGATTGAATCGGGAAAAAACCCGATCCCAAGCGGGGAAATTATATTAATTACGACAGTCCCCAGCGGGCTAAAATGGCCAAGCATGCAATCGAGTTTGAGTTATGAACGCCGCTCGCAAGTTCAGTGTAAGTGAAAGTTTGATAAGGAACTTCAAGAAGCAATTCTTAGATATTAAGAAATCAGGAATAGAACCAGATAAACTAGAAAAGAAACAACGTGGTAAACCCCTGCTTCTCGGGTCCGGCTTGGATGAGGATATATATAAAACATCAACGTCTTGCAGGGACAGTAGTCAGTGTCACAATTATAATGAATGAATGAATGGTGTTTTACGGCGCATCGACATCTAAGGTCATGTAGCGCGCATTAAAGTTATGTTTATTGTCGAGTGTATGAAATAAAATTCTATATAAGTATATGCATTACGTAAAAATTAATACTAAGAAGTTATAAAGACGTAAGATTAATTACAGGTAATATATGAATGAATGATTACTACAAAGGCATGATTAACAATTGATATCACAGCTTATTATAAATTCCTATTGCCTTGATAAATGATATGATGGACTCTACTCTGATAGAGTCGAAGAGTTTTTTAATGTTGTCCACATTGTAGTACTGCAACCGGATTGGTTGAAGGTCAACACAGTGTATTAAGATATGCTCCACCGTGTATAGAGTATTGCATGGGATACATTTATACAAGGAGCTGCGCATGGAATCATTAAAACAAAAAATATATTTGCGAATACGGAGGACATGTAGAACTTACTAAATCATGGGCCCAATCCCTGCTCCGCCGTATGGGCTACGTCAAGAGGAAAGGGACCAAGGCAGCCCGGAAAGCCCCAGCCGATTTCAAAAAGGTAAGCAGTTGTTTTTCATATATAATGATGTGATAATTAAACAAATTTCATTCCGTTGCTGTTGTGGGGATATTAATTAATAGGTAAACCTAAAATTAAATTTTAAAATTAGTAAACCTCGGAGATAAATAGGTTTAAACAAGACATGCACAGCTGTTGGTGAATCACTGAGTTTACCTGTTTACAAACAAACATGACAATGCAAAAGTCAAAGATAGTTGGAAGCAGCTGTTGACATTTAGAAATGTCACTAAAATCAGTCTTAATCAAGGGTTCAATTCTGCTTTTAAAAATTTGACAGCATTTGAAATACCAAATCATTTACAAGATTTGATTAAAGTTCCTATGAATAACGTCTTTTGATCATCCTTATACCTATGAGCCTGTTGAGATTCAAGAAAACAGTCTTATCCACATATATATGTATTGATAGTTTCATGTGCCAGTATCATAATGATTGCTGTAATAGTAATTATATGTATATGTAACCATTGCAAAAGATTGTAATGAACATATTGTTAAGAATTGTGTAACACGGGTATTTTTGATTTGGAAAAAATTCTCTAATAGATATTCATAAGATGTTAAACTTGTCAGTATTTGGAAAGTGAGTTGTCGCTTTGAGAGATGTATAAAATGTGCAAGGAGAAATACACAGAGACTGATAGAGAACCACTAAAGTTCAACATAAATATAGGATTTTCAACCAAATCAACGGAAAATTCCCAATTCCAGAGCCATGGGCTATGTTCCCAAATTGGAGAAAAAGTCCTGTACCGGTATGTACTATTCCATCATTTTTCCATTTTCAGAATGGATGAAAAGAACCAAAACCACATTCGCTTAAGTTTTTCGTCCTAACGACACAACTTTCACATGCTTACCATAAGGCTTGTTTAACTTGTGCTTACATCAAATTATGATATATTAGAGTGATGTCACGCTGATATATACTTCCTAGCGTATGTGTTACAAATAACATACATGTACCAATAATAACTAATATACTAATAAACTAGTTAGTAACAACTAATAAACATTCTGGATGTCTCTCCGCCCTCTCCATTTGCATTACAGCCTACCTTGGGAACACTTGTTCTGAAGTATGTTGAGCTAAGATAGGTCACGATTAGCTAAATACTGTATCAGTCCTGCTCACAGTTCAGCTAAATACTGTATCAGTCCTGCTCACCAGATCAGCTAAACATTGTATCAGTCCTGCTCACGAGATTAGCTAAATACTGTATCAATCCTGCTCACAGTTCAGCTAAATATTGTATCAGTCCTGCTCACAGTTCAGCTAAATATTGTATCAGTCCTGCTCACGAGATCAGCTAAATACTGTATCAGTCCTGTTCACAGTTCAGCTAAATATTGTATCAGTCCTGCTCACGAGATCAGCTAAATACTGTATCAGTCCTGTTCACAGTTCAGCTAATTATTGTATCAGTCCTGCTCACGAGATCAGCTAAATACTGTATCAGTCCTGCTCACGAGATCAGCTAAATACTGTACCAGTCCTGCTCACAGTTCAGCAATAAAGTTGGATCAGTCCTGCTCACCAGATCAGCTAAATACTGTATCAGTCCACCTCACCAGATCAGCAAAATTCTATGTCAATTCTGTTCACCAATTCAGCTAAGTTTTGTGTCAGAAATCTTCCACACTAACTGAACTCCCACATTTGTGTGCAGGAAGCTGAAGAAGTTTTGAACTTACTTCGTATAATATCCAACTCGAGGCCTTGTTTTACGAGTTGTTGATATCTGCATGCATCAAGTATGTCAACCACTGAAACTGAGCTGAACAACAAGGCTGGCTCAAACTTTGTCCTGGAATCTGAAGACGTCTTCAGTCTAAATAGTAACCTGCTACATAATTCTCTCAGCTCTCTTTCATCCTTTCCCCTGTGGACAATGTGTTGTAAAGAAGGACTATGCATGCTCCTAGTGTGATTACCACTGTTCCTATGGTAGACAGGAAGTAGTGCTTGGACTTCCCAACTGGTACTGGGGCACTCATTCTCTCATTATTCTGCAAAACATACACAAATGTATCCTCATCAACCCTTTCTTTGTCATGTAATTCATGTCCTTGGTTATTGTAGAACAGTTAGTGTATGAACTTACTGTATGGTAATGTATTACAGTTCAGGATGACAACGAGTATATTCGAATACTTAGAAGAACATCCAAGTATCGGCTAGCAAAATATAATCGAGTATTCGGGGGGGGGGGGAGACATTTGCTGAAAAAACTAGTTGCATGTGTCATCACAACGTAAATCATCGCCATTTTACATTTTCTTAATTCAGGACCATCCGTCAGCGCCAATAATCCACACATTGATCCTGTTTATTATTCATTCATGCAATAAACAAGCCTTGACATATTTGACAGGTGTTTTTTGTCCCGCTTATGATGTATCTTTTACCTGGGTGTTGCTTAAGATGAAGAAAATAGGAACAGTATCATGTGCTGTTAATCAAAGGTCGGAACCACCCGTTTGAAAGTAAACCGTTAATATGTTTGTTCAATAATTACAGATATGTCAATAATTGTTAGAGATGTCAATAAAGAGATGTTTCATTTTACAAGGGTTAGCTTAATTAAAATGCAATGTTTTTATTATTACATATTCAGTAATGTTTGCCGCATCTCAAATATTTACCAAATATCTGAAAAGAAACGAACATAACTTACCATTAATGCAATGTATATCTAGCCAAGCATCACATGATCATTTCAGAGTACTCTAGTACTAGAAATGTGTGCAAGTGCTCGAGTATCACAATTGCTACTCGTTGTCACATCTAACTACAGTGAACTCTCTGTATTGAAAAAATGTATCAAAGTGACCATTTTCGAGGTACATTATTTATTGTATAGTATTCACCTATTGTATCACAATTAGCTTGCTGTATGTTAGTGCAATACAGTTTTGCATACACTTAAATTACTATATGGTAGTGTAATACAGTTAATTTACTATATGGTAGTGCAATACATTTAATTTACTGTATGGTAGTGCAATACATTTAACTTACTGTATGGTAGTGTAATACAGTTAATTTAGTTTAAACATATTTTATTCGGATCAAATATATATAATTATATATATATAAACACAATTTTTATACATTCAAACCGATATGGGTCGAGAAACAAGCTTAAAGCTTATATGAATCCCTTCCCATGTTGGAGTATGTTTAAATGGTACAAATTGCTTGGCGAATAGTAATGACGAGTTTATGTGTTCAGTAAATATAAATTGTAGAGACACTATTGAATACTTAAACAGCAGTGGCAAACGGTTAATACAATTAACTTACTGTATGGTAGTGTAATACAGCTAACTTACTGTATGGTAGTGTAATACATTTAACTTACTGTATGGTAGTGCAATACAGTTAACTTACTGTATGGTAGTGTAATACATTTAACTTACTGTATGGTAGTGTAATACAGTTAACTTACTGTATGGTAGTGTAATACATTTAACTTACTGTATGGTAGTGTAATACAGCTAACTTACTGTATGGTAGTGTAATACAGTTAACTTACTGTATGGTAGTGTAATACATTTAACTTACTGTATGGTAGTGCAATACAGTTAACTTACTGTATGGTAGTGTAATACATTTAACTTACTGTATGGTAGTGTAATACAGTTAACTTACTGTATGGTAGTGTAATACATTTAACTTACTGTATGGTAGTGTAATACAGCTAACTTACTGTATGGTAGTGTAATACAGTTAACTTACTGTATGGTAGTGTAATACATTTAACTTACTGTATGGTAGTGCAATACAGTTAACTTACTGTATGGTAGTGTAATACATTTAACTTACTGTATGGTAGTGTAATACAGTTAACTTACTGTATGGTAGTGTAATACAGTTAACTTACTGTATGGTAGTGTAATACAGTTAACTTACTGTATGGTAGTGTAATACAGCTAACTTACTGTATGGTAGTGTAATACAGCTAACTTACTGTATGGTAGTGTAATACAGCTAACTTACTGTATGGTAGTGTAATACAGTTAACTTACTGTATGGTAGTGTAATACAGTTAACTTACTGTATGGTAGTGCAATACAGCTAACTTACTGTATGGTAGTGCAATACAGTTAACTTACTGTATGGTAGTGTAATACAGTTAACTTACTGTATGGTAGTGCAATACATTTAACTTACTGTATGGTAGTGCAATACATTTAACTTACTGTATGGTAGTGTAATACAGTTAACTTACTGTATGGTAGTGTAATACAGTTAACTTACTGTATGGTAGTGTAATACATTAACTTACTGTATGGTAGTGTAATACAGTTAACTTACTGTATGGTAGTGTAATACAGTTAACTTACTGTATGGTAGTGTAATACAGCTAACTTACTGTATGGTAGTGTAATACAGTTAACTTACTGTATGGTAGTGTAATACAGTTAACTTACTGTATGGTAGTGTAATACAGTTAACTTACTGTATGGTAGTGTAATACAGTTAACTTACTGTATGGTAGTGTAATACAGTTAACTTACTGTATGGTAGTGTAATACAGTTAACTTACTGTATGGTAGTGTAATACAGTTAACTTACTGTATGGTAGTGTAATACAGTTAACTTACTGTATGGTAGTGTAATACAGTTAACTTACTGTATGGTAGTGTAATACAGTTAACTTACTGTATGGTAGTGTAATACAGTTAACTTACTGTATGGTAGTGTAATACAGTTAACTTACTGTATGGTAGTGTAATACAGTTAACTTACTGTATGGTAGTGTAATACAGTTAACTTACTGTATGGTAGTGTAATACAGTTAACTTACTGTATGGTAGTGTAATACAGTTAACTTACTGTATGGTAGTGTAATACAGTTAACTTACTGTATGGTAGTGTAATACAGTTAACTTACTGTATGGTAGTGTAATACAGTTAACTTACTGTATGGTAGTGTAATACAGTTAACTTACTGTATGGTAGTGTAATACAGTTAACTTACTGTATGGTAGTGTAATACAGTTAACTTACTGTATGGTAGTGTAATACAGTTAACTTACTGTATGGTAGTGTAATACAGTTAACTTACTGTATGGTAGTGTAAAACTAACTTACTGTATGGTAGTGTAATACAGTTAACTTACTGTATGGTAGTGTAATACATAACTTACTGTAGTAGTGTAATACAGTTAACTTACTGTATGGTAGTGTAATACAGTTAACTTACTGTATGGTAGTGTAATCATTACTTACTGTATGGTAGTGTAATACAGTTAACTTACTGTATGGTAGTGTAATACAGTTAACTTACTGTATGGTAGTGTAATACAGTTAACTTACTGTATGGTAGTGTAATACAGTTAACTTACTGTATGGTAGTGTAATACAGTTAACTTACTGTATGGTAGTGTAATACAGTTAATTACTGTATGGTAGTGTAATACAGTTAACTTACTGTATGGTAGTGTTAAGTTATATTTGGTTTTATCATAGCTTACGGTATGGGGGGTTACTAACACTGTGGGAGGTAATGGTTAACTACTTGGGTGACAACTCGTAAGAAACTGAACTTTTTTATATGGAACGGCCTGAGGGGGGGAACCTGTGACCATCAGAGTGATAGGTTACAGTTATACAAGTCAGTGACCTTAACCACTGAACGGAGGCGGACATTACTTACTGACTGTATGGTAGTGTAATACAGTTAACTTACTGTATGGTAGGTAATACATTAACTTACTGTATGGTAGTGTAATACAGTTAACTTACTGATGGTAGTGCAATACAGTTAACTTACTGTTGGTAGTGTAATACAGTTAACTTACTGTATGGTAGTGTAATACAGTTAACTTACTGTATGGTAGTGTATCAGTTAACTTACTGTATGGTAGTATATTACTGTAAACTTACTGTATGGTAGTATATTACTGTAAACTTACTGTATGGTAGTATATTACTGTTAACTTACTGTATGGTAGTATATTACTGTAAACTTACTGTATGGTAGTGTATTACTGTCCACTCACACAGTATCATACTGTTGCTAGAACAGATATCAGTCTTCTGCTTCACGGTCTGACCGTGGTACCCTGTAAATAATACAAAATGAAAACATTTAAGATATTGAGACTACAATATATGCATATATGAGATTACAATATATGCGTATATGAGATTACAATATATGCGTATTACTACTAGTAGAAATTGCTATATTATAAGGTGAATAATCTAATAAAACACACACATGACAAACTTCTAATAGTCTTAGGCATGAACAAAGATGATTTGATCACTTGCTTGAGACGATAGCGGACCGAGACAACATTGGTAACGAGACGACAGTGACCCGAGATAACAGCGGCCCAAGACAATAGTGGCCTCGAGACAACAGCGGCCTGAGAAAACAGCGACCCCGAGATAACAGCGGCCCCAAGACAACATCAGCCATGAGACAACACTGGTCTCGAGACAACACTGGCCTCGAGATAACAGCAGCCCCGAGACAACATCAGCCATGAGACAATAGTGGCCTCAAGACAATAGTGGCCTCGAGACAACAGCGGCCTTGAGACAACAGCGGATCGAGACAACAGCGGCCTCGAGACAATAGCGGCCAGTTGGATATTTATTTCTCTTCCAACAAATATCTAGATATATAGCCATGTATGTACAGTCAAACTTGTATTAAGAGACAACCCAAGGGACAAAGCAAAAACGGTAATTCAGATGAATTCAGTGTATACGAAGTTTCACAGCAATAACTTGCGGTAGTTTACGATAGTTTTTGAGAAACGTATGACAATATGAGGGGTTTTTCGGCACATAAATAATTTTTATTACAGACTATTTTGGCCAAACATCAGGTCACTCTTTGGCGGTGGGACTTGTTAGGGGTGCGGGATCAACCCCTAGAAACAGTATATGCAAGTTATTATTAAAGCATTATATGACGATATTTTAGTTATGTGCAAATATTAACTCGGTGCCACGGCATAGGTGACTGCTTGGTCTGAGGCCGTCTGGCTTTCCACTAAAGTGGGCGAGACAAAGAGTAAATCAGTGGATATATATTTATTTTGTATCAATCATAATTCTCGTAAGAAGCTAAATAAAACAGTAACCCAGAATTTCTTAACGATCATCAGTTTTTTTAGTGTACCTAGGTGGAAACTAATTCAAATACAATCTTGTCTTAGTGTTAACTTCAGTAAACCAACGTTTACAAACATACTGGTCATTTTGAAATTAACGTTTCATATAAATGGAGATAATTATACATAATAATTTAACAAAATGAAACACATTGTTGGAAAAGTGTTTAAAATTGTACTTATCTCAATTATTTATTATTCACAACACATGACCATAATCATGATTTGTAATCATCCGTATTATATTTCAGTATGCAGTACAGCCAAGTACAAACATAACTAGAGAATAGTGCCCCGAGATTAGCCTGGGAACAGGCGTCGATATATTTTGCCTGGTCAGTCAAATAAATATATTTGAACACCGAGACTATAAATTGGACCGTATTGAGTTTCTGATCATATAAACGCCTGGGGAAACTGGACGGATTGTCCGTGTAATTATTGACTCGATTAATCCTATTAATAGGCCTATTAGCATGTGACTTAATTAATGACGTACTTGAATTGAAAGCGAGGCACTGTAATGATGATAAAACTTTATAATTGGCCACCATTGTTTACGGGTCAACGGAACGATAAATAGTTTTAAACTACGTCTGACTTGATATATTTACTCAATATTTAAGTCGTCCTTAGTTCAATTACGCCGAATCGACCCACTACCATCTAAACGTAATATTTAAAATCCGCCATCTTGTTGATATAACACAGAAACAGGACATTATATGTTTGCAATGTAAATGAGTCTACAGGAGCATTCGTGTGTATATTCGGAAATGATCGTGTATAATCGTGCCTGTTCGGCGATTTCCGATAGAATTCCGTTTCTATATTTAGCGATATTATCTTGTAGAAGAGTTGTGATTCTTCAAATCTACACCCTCATAAATGAGGGCATAAGTAGATGGCGCTACCATTGGAAATCCAGTTACACAGGCTGTCATTTTGCCAGAAGTTAAAAAGTGAAAAATCGACAGACTGGCTCCCAGGCTACCAAAATCTAATCACTTCCCGTGTGTTTTACATTTATTTATCGTCGCTACCGGTTGCCTATATGAGCGACGCCTCCAGAAGAGATTAGTCATTTTAGATTGTTGGAGGATAAGTGCAATGATACAGACACATTCCAGAGTCTCCTCTGGTTCTTTTACGTGCACGGTGTAAAGCACCGACACAAGACCTCGGTTTAACATCCCATCTGAAAGACTGTTATTTTATGGGGGTCAGACTGAGGATCAAACCTGCGATCCCTGGATTACCAGTCCAATGTGTTAACTTAACCACTGGACTACAGAACCGTCTGTGAATGACTTCATCCTGGTCCCCAACCTCTATATATCCACAAAGTTTCCTCAAAATTCATCCCCAACATTTTGAGCATCCTGTGCATACGCATACAGACACACACAGACACAAACAAGCAGCCATATACAATAACCCCTGTTCCTAATGGCAGGGGTTAGTTAATAAGGCTTTAAGCAGTAAGTTTGCAATATATTTCAAAAAAATTATTTTAGACCATACCATAATAAGGCATGCCTAGCTTCTTGTTTGTACATCTAACAGAAATCTCTGGATGGTTGAATGTAACATTCACATAGTCCTGTTTGGATACCGCATGGTAACGCAGGTGCACTGGCAACGTGTAGCCACCCATCAATGTACCACCAACATTGCTCAAATTGGAGAATACAAGAGCCTGGAAATCAGTTGATTCAAACTCGGCCTTCTCAACATCTATTGCATCGGTCAATACAACCTGTGAAGAAGAAAAAACCTATATATGGTCAATCTGGTGCACATACGTCTTGTATATAGTGGTTTCTCGTGTTCTCGAGGGCCCAAATTCTCAAGGTAAAATGTTATTTGGTCACCATTTTGTTTACACGAACCTTACAATTGTCAAATGCTAAGGCAGTGGAATTGTCAAAAATGTTGGAAAGGCGACGATATACTGAAAGGAGCAAGTTACTAAATTAGAAGATAGAAACTAGCCTCACATACACCATTCTATATATGTCTATTTATTGATAGTGAACTTACAATAATCAAATATTCCCTATATTTTTATATCGTCGGTTGTATGAATGAATCGCTGTTGAGGTGACACGACTCTGTAAATAAGTGATTTGAAGTCTCGCCAAAATTAAGTGGACGTCACTACGTCATTTTCAATATTGCTGAGGTTCTGGAAGTGATCAACGTATATGGTCTAAAAAATCTCTGGCGGGATTTTTTAAAAATGAATTTTTTGTGAAATGAAATAAATTATTTATTTATGTTAATGCTATTTAATAATACGAGTTTTCATAGTTCTTTTCCAGAGTATGAAGCACAGAGATTTGGCATGTTTGGGGGTACTAACTAGTACAGTCAAACCTGTCTTAAGCAGCCAGTCAATGGAGTCAGAGAAAGTGGCTGCTTAATAGAGGTCAAATATATAATAAAATAACCGATTGGGAATCTGGAAACTGGCTGCTTAATGGAGGTGACCACTAACACAGGTTTGACTGTATATATATTTAAGTACAGGGATTTGACTTGGTGGGACATCAGATTTGGCATCGATCAACAAAATGTAGGGTAGAGGGTAGGGGGGGGGGCAAAACTATAATGACGAATGAATTCTTACATCAGGCCCACCATATGGTTTAAGTGAGTTAATCTGGTATTTGTCCAAGTAAGCTCCGGAGGGAAACGTTTCTGTAAACAACAGGAAGCACTCCACATCTCCATTCACAGTAACATCCGGCAACATTGATGCTGGAACCTTCAAAACTGTGACCACATCTCTGAAATATATATATCATGTTTGCTCAATGTACATCTCTGAAATATATATATCATGTTTGCTCAATGTGCATCTCTGAAATATATATATCATGTTTGCTCAATGTGCGTCTCGGAAATATATATATCATGTTTGCTCATTGTGCATCTCGGAATTATTTAAACCAATGCAAGGTTCATTCTAGGTCAGAATTATTGAGAGAAGTGAGAAAGCGCGTGATCGCTTCCTTAAATGGTGTTCTTTAATATACTTCTGCAAAATAGGGTTAAAATGCACAGTACAACCATTAAATACAACATTTGAATAGAAGGAGTGCTTTATAATGGGCCAATGGGCCAGTGTGCCAGTGTATCTTACTAGACAAAATTTTGTTTGAAAATAGTAAAAACCAAAAAACATTTTTTTTTTGCTAGGGAGAAGTGGGCGAAGGCAGGGTCCCTAGGGCGACAATTTCGCCCACATCGCCCTCTAAACTGATCCCTGCAATGTCAAAGTCTCATTATGATACTATTCTATTACGTGTACCGTGATATTTATAGAATTAGAGATGTTGAGGCAATATGGAATTTAAGTGCTTGCCTATTAAAGGGTACAATCATAACGGCTACAGCTGAGCCTGAAAATATTTTGTAACGGTGAAACGATATACAGGTATATTGTATAGTTACATCTGGTGAATAAACACAGCGATACAGTTGTCGCCTATCACGATATATATTTCTTTCTTTTCTTCTTACATAATTAACGGATGAATGTATCTAAATAACGCTTCTCTTTAATTCCATGTATGTCATACTTAATCACCAATCCGGCTTCAGAATTCTGATTCAAAATGTAAAGCTTCTATAAGTAAAGGATATTGGAAAAGTACAGTAGTTGAGAAGTATGGTCTTGTCTTTAGCATAATTACTTCCCAATTGTTTTAGTGCAAGTAATGATGGCAGGCACCAGGTAGGTAGGCAGGCAATTAAGCTGTACGCATTGTTTCATTATTATTCTACAAAATCTACATAGAGCAATATGTTCTATGTTGACTCTGTACAGTGTATATATATATATATAGTATACACAATATAATTATAGTGATCCTGCAATCTTTTGTTCTGCTTAGAGTAACAATTATACAATATATAGTGATCCTGCAATCTTTTGTTCTGCTTAGAGAAACAATTACATAATATAATACAGGGCTCGACAAATCCTATTGCCCGACGCCCGGGGCAAGTCAAAACAATGTTCGGGCAAGTGGCCGTCAACCAGAGTTTAGTCCCGGGCAAGTCAAAATGCTATGGATGTGATTATCGGACAGGTGTCGAATAAACACATCAATTAACAGAATAAAGAAACTAATCAACTATTTCTTGTCATGATTGGACCCTATTATCGATTGTAAACCCTGCAGACTACATTGTATGATGATATTATGTCGTCAAGTCAATGATTAATTGTGAATTGTGAATACATGCTGTGAATGACAGGTATCGCCCCAAACATTTAACCAATCGAGGCTCTCGATACGCTTCAATTGACCTTTCTGCAAACGCTACTTAGGCACGCCCCCATAGTTACATGTGCTCGCTGTAACCACGCGAGACAAACTATCTAACAAAATGGCATCTAACGCAGACCTGCATCAAGTTGATATAGATAAAATTCCATCGAATTTCTCAGTTTTAGTTCACCTAGATAAGAATATCTCGTTGAAAGCAAGACAGCAAGGGTTTATGTTCTTCAGTGAAGTTTATTTCTCTAAAGTACAGATATATTTAACGGTTGAGGACGTGTTAAGTGTTCGTGGAAAATGCTTTCGCAGTCAACGGAAGAGTGAACAACCACATCGTGTCAACTTTGAGAAAAACTGCATTTTTCCGTCTTGATGGACTCAACCCTATGCCTCCTAGAAGACTCGAACATGAGGCCCATAAACTGAACACCAGTGAGTACGTTCACTGAGCTAATATGGGAATCCCACAGCTCTGCACATGCATGGGTACTATTACTATTATCTGGTCCTTAGTCCACCATCCACGACAATATGTATGAACCACATGTATAATTTTAATCACCATTATACTCGCATATCTCTTGTGAACTGTAGATCTATAAATGCAGAATATATTTTTTGGAAATATTTTATTATGTATTTTTTTAAAATAAATTAATTTCAACTTAATTTTAGAGGTACCATTATAGTGATCCTGCAATATTGTGTTCTGCTTAGAGAAACAATTACACAATATATAGTGATCCTGCAATATTGTGTTCTGCTTAGAGAAACAATTACACAATATATAGTGATCCTGCAATCTTGCTCTGCTTAGAATAACAATTACACAATATATAATGGTCCTGCAATATTGCTCTGCTTAGAATAACAATTACACAATATATGGTGGTCCTGCAATCTTGCTCTGCTTAGAGAAACAATTACACAATATATAGTGATCCTGCAATATTTGTGTTCTGCTTAGAGTAACAATTACACAATATATAGTGATCCTGCAATCTTTTGTTCTGCTTAGAGAAACAATTACACAATATATAGTGGTCCTGCAATCTTGCTCTGCTTAGAATAACAATTACACAATATATAATGATCCTGCAATATTGCTCTGCTTAGAATAACAATTACACAATATATGGTGGTCCTGCAATCTTGCTCTGCTTAGAGAAACAATTACACAATATATAGTGATCCTGCAATCTTGTTCTGCTTAGAGAAACAATTACACAATATATAGTGATCCTGCAATCTTGTTCTGCTTAGAGTAACAATTACACAATATATAGTGATCCTGCAATCTTGTTCTGCTTAGAGAAACAATTACACAATATATAGTGATCCTGCAATCTTGCTCTGCTTAGAGAAACAATTACACAATATATAGTGGTCCTGCAATCTTGCTCTGCTTAGAATAACAATTACACAATATATAGTGATCCTGCAATCTTGCTCTGCTTAGAATAACAATTACACAATATATGGTGATCCTGCAATATTGCTCTGCTTAGAATAACAATTACACAATATATGGTGATCCTGCAATCTTGCTCTGCTTAGAGAAACAATTACACAATATATAGTGATCCTGCAATATTTTGTTCTGCTTAGAGAAACAATTACACAATATATAGTGATCCTGCAATCTTGTGTTCTGCTTAGAGAAACAATTACACAATATATAGTGATCCTGCAATATTGTGTTCTGCTTAGAGAAACAATTACACAATATATAGTGATCCTGCAATTTTGTTCTGCTTAGAGAAACAATTATACAATATATAGTGATCCTGCAATCTTTTGCCAAAGATCCTGCCAAAACGTACATTAGGACATATTCAATCATGTCAGGCTGTGACCTATGATGACATGCATAGGATCATTGGTCAACAAGTACATTATTACATTTTAATATGCATAGCAGCAAGGCAGGATTTTCACTGGAGAAAATGAAATGTTTGCCATTTTCTTTGACCATCCACCCCCTGCCGATCACGCTACCCCCCCCCCTAGTTTTTCACCCCATTTTATTGTTTTTGTTTTGTGCTATTCTGTTACCGTTGTTACCATCTGCTCGCAATTGACTCAATAATATTAGTATAATGACTATAAGTTAATATTATGCAAGACCTCCACATCTTTTTAGGGATGTTAAGGAATTTAATATAAGTTTAAACTTTATTTATTTTACAACGATTGCGAAGCAAGTTCTAACAACTTATATTAATCACTCTCGTTGGCGCGGATGAAAGCGTATATGTAGGCATTCGTGTGGGAGGAAACCGGAGTACCTGGAGAAAACCCACCTGACCGATATGGCGACCACCGTACCATCTCACATACTTCCCAGTCGGGGATCGAACCCGGGTTGCATTGGTGAGAAGCGAGTGAGCTAACCACTGCGCTAATGAGACAGCCAATAATATAAGTTGAACATAGTATTACATACATGTACAATAAATCTTAAAACAAATCCATCACCTTATACCAGTAATAAATATTAATTGAAAAAAATGATGTCAAATTAACTCAGAATAGTCATGAAACATTGAATTATTTCACTGCATATTTTTAACAGACAGGCAACAGTGTCTGTCCCCTCTGTAAATGTTCAACAAATGGAATGTAAACATACAATGTAATGACATTCTTTCATCAATATTTGCAACATGTTTGTACCAGATTGTTTTGTTATCACTGAGATATGTAAATATGAGAATACAGCAGTAATGTATGGCATTTAGACATACACACTTCAAATGATGTTGAACTTTTGTTGGCAAGCATAATATTGTAGCATGCCATCATTAAATAACACATTCATTGCAATGTGCAGATACATGTACTGTGTATCATCATTTAGTCAGTTAGCCGTGACTCTCCATGACTCGTCTCACTTGATCTTCCGCACAAACTAAACACATTGTTGGTGTGTGTGTTTTACATTTATTTATCGTCGCTACCGGTTGCCCATATGAGCGACGCCTCCAGTCCTGAAGAGATTAATCATTTTAGATGTTTGGAGGATAGTGCAATGATACAGACAGAGACCCATTCTAGATTCTCCTCTGGTTCAGTCAGGGATAATTCTAGAGGGCAATGTGGGCGAAATTGTCGCCCTAGGGACCCTGACTTCGCCCTCTGGGGGCACCACTTCTCTCTCTAAAAAATAAAATATAATTTTTTGGTTTTTACGATTTCCAAACAAGATTTTGTCTAGTAAGATACACTGGCCCATTATAAAGCACTCCTTCTATTCAAATGTGATATTTAATGGTTGTACTGTGCATTATAACCCTATTTTGCAGAAGTATATTAAAGAACACCATTTAAGGAAGCGATCACTCGCTTTCTCACTTCTCCCAAAAATTCTGACCTAGAATGAACCCTGGGTTCTTTTACGTGCACAGTGTAAAGCACCGACACGAGACCTCGGTTAAATGTCCCATCTGAAAGACTGTTAATTTTATTAGGGTCAGACTGGGGGATCGAACCTGCGATCCCTGGATTACCAGTCCAGACATTGTTGGAAGTCATCATTTTCGTAGTTATGACGCGTTTCCTTATATTTAAATGCAAGTGCAATCTTCATGGAAGCAAGTGCGTGTACGACTGGATACACAAACAGGTGAAAAATATACAAGAGTGAAGAGAATAACAGCCAGTGTATGACTGGATACACAAACAGGTGAAAAATATACGAGAGTGAAGAGGATAACGGCCAGTGTACGGAGACTTCTCCTGTGCAACATTTCCTTGCATGCCACTTTGAAAACGTTGCAATTTCTGATGTTGCCCACTGGGTCAAATTACAAAACAATACATCCACACTTATAGTACTGATTATAATTATTAAACATGTATAATTATATAGATTTAGAATTTACTATAATATTTTATCAATAACATGTGCTGAAAAACACAAATACAGGCTTCAAAGACCTAGTATCATAAAATGAAATTCCAAAATGTCAACTCCTGTTAGATTTGACCTTTTTCATGAAGAAGTTGAATGTACATGTACATAACCAAGTAAATATATTCTGCAAAATACTGCATTATACTGAAGCTGTGTAATATATAGTCACAATTATTCTCGAAATGCTCTAAAGTCTGTGTAGTTTATTTCAACAATGTTTCTACAGTCCATGTGATAAGCGTCGGACATTTGCTCCCAGAAATCACAAGACTATATGTTTTTAAACCCCAGTACGGGTAACCCCATTTATATTCCCTTGTAATATGACTAGGACTGGTGTGATATCCTCGCATCAACCATACAAATATAGTGTGAAAGAATATAGAACAACAAAAGATAAGAAAAATCCATACCTTCAAAAAGAACAGAACGAAGCGTGCGTCTCTGTCTATATCATTGCACTATCCTCCAAAATCTAAAATGACTAATCTCTTCAGGAGGCGTCGCTCATATGGGCAACCGGTGGTGACGATAAATAAACGTAAAAACACACACTCAATTTACATAGTCTTCTACTGATAATAATATGTCCCTAGTACTGAATAGGTTAATGAATAATAATGTTTACAATTTAAATCTATGCAAGGAATATCTAATTATATATATTGTAGCTACAATACATCTTTATCATCAGGGTTCATTCTAGGTCAGAATTTTTGGGAGAAGTGAGAAAGCGCGTGATCGCTTCCTTAAATGGTGTTCTTTAATATACTTCTGCAAAATAGGGTTAAAATGCACAGTACAACCATTAAATACAACATTTGAATAGAAGGAGTGCTTTATAATGGGCCAGTGTATCTTAATGTCAAATCTCTTGCAGGGACCTAGACATGTTTTCCTGGGCAGACTTAGCCGACCTAAGTGGTTAACCAGTACTAAGCAATGTGTGTGAGGTGCCTTGCTTAATGACACTACATACGTGGCCTGACAGAGTATCGAACCCGGTACCGTTCGATTCCAAATCAGACGCTCTACCACTGGACCACGGATGCCAAGTTTTCACCACTTATTTAGAAATAGATTGGAAGTGCACAATGTATGCTTATTTATATTTCCGGTAACTGGAGCGTGAAATATCGCGTGATATGATTACAGTAAAAACGTACCCAAGTCAAAACGTACCCAAATACATCAAAACGTACCAAATATGGCCATAGAAACAACGAGTACGTTTTGACTGCAGAATGGGTACGTTTTGACTGCAGAATGGGTACGTTTTGACTGCAGAATGGGTATGTTTTGACTGCAGAATGGGTAAGTATTGACTGCAGAATGAGTACGTTTTGAATGCAGAATGAGTACGTTTTGACTGCAGAATGAGTACGTTTTGAATGCAGAATGGGTACGTTTTGACTGCAGAATGTTTTGACTGCAGAATGAGTACATTTTGACTGCAGAATGTTTTGACTGCAGAATGAGTACGTTTTGACTGCAGAATGGGTACGTTTTGAATGCAGAATGGGTACGTTTTGACTGCAGAATGTTTGACTGCAGAATGAGTACGTTTTGACTGCAGAATGGGTACGTTTTGACTGCAGAATGTTTTGACTGCAGAATGAGTATGTTTGACTGCAGAATGGGTACGTTTTGACTGCAGAATGTTTTGACTGCAGAATGAGTACGTTTTGACTGCAGAATGGGTACGTTTTGACTGCAGAATGTTTTGACTGCAGAATGAGTACGTTTTGACTGCAGAATGTTTTGACTGCAGAATGAGTACGTTTTGAAGCCAGAATGGGTACGTTTTGACTGCAGAATGGGTACGTTTTGACGGCAGAATGGATACGTTTTGACTGCAGAATGGGTACGTTTTGACTGCAGAATGGGTACGTTTTGACTGCAGAATGGGTATGTTTTGACTGCAGAATGGGTAAGCAGAATGGGTATGTTTTGACTGCAGAATGGGTAAGCAGAATGGGTATGTTTTGACTGCAGAATGGGTAAGTTTTGACTGCAGAATGAGTACGTTTTGACTGCAGAATGGGTAAGTTTTGAATGGGTAAGTTTTGAATGGGTAAGTTTTGACTGCAGAATGGGTAAGTTTTGACTGCAGAATGGGTAAGTTTTGACTGCAGAATGAGTACGTTTTGACTTGAAATGATGGGTGACCAACACCCGCGTGATCTCTCGCGACTTGCTATTCCCACACTGACAGTTACTGAGTTAGGAGAAAACCCGTTCTGAGCGAAAATTCTTCACGCCGGGATACAAGCAAAGTTATGTGATAAAAGACAATGCACATGTACCCATGAAGGTCACTGCACTAAGACACAGGCACAAGACACACATTTTTTCTGTTTGCCCTATGGTCATATAGTATCCCGGTGTTACTGGTTTCCGACGATGTAGTACATAACGGACTCCTATACGGCTATAGTATAGGTTTAGAATTGTCATACACTCATATAATTCCGGTAACTGGAGCGTGATCTTTCACGACTTGCTATTCCCACAGTTAGGCGAAAATCTGTTCTGGGCGAAAACTCGTCACGCCGGGATAAGTAATGTTTACAGTAACAGGCACAAGACCCAACAATTTTTTTTGCCCTATTCATTATTTGCAAAACCTGAACTAACCTGTGAAATCCGGATTTCAAAAGAACTTGCTCTAAAACTGGAACACTTGTTGCAACTGATATCAGACTAATTAACAATGTGAGATAAAAGATGCAATTATTCATTCTACAGTCTGCGACAAAATACTTTACATCAACAAATAAATTACCAAACTGGATGTCTGCCAGTGAACACAAGTCAGTCCTCATTAGTGAGCACTTATTTGCAGCAAACATTAAATATTTTGCAAACACTAATTATACCAGCAAACACTAACTTTAAAAATAATTAACTCCCCTTGTAATTTTCCATTATTATGACAATCTCATTAATCGACAAATGATCCGGGTATAAAACAATGAAATTACAATTACACACAATAGATACTCATTATATATGTGTATCATATGCAGACAATGACTGTTCGCTGACTACCAACAGAACATTTGGGAAAGGTCGAATTGCTCTTCTCTGGCATATAAAACTTGACAAGATCATCACGCCCTTGTCTCTTACTGATGACCGCATTGTAGGCAAATATAGCCTGATAACTTCATGTTTATTTTCAGGTGTATCTACCATGCAGTAATCACTCGATTGCATATTTTAGGGAATATATAGACACTTTATATAGTATGTATTATATGTATTCAGAGCATGGTACAGTTATCTTTTTAGGAGATTTCAACTCGAAAGTTGTTCAACAGTCGATGAACTCGTACAGAGACATTTATTTCTCTAATTTTTTTTAATGATTTGGGATATTTGGTGGCAATACCCTTATGTATGGGAGCTAACTCAACTGTTGTGTCATATGATGGTCAATCAGAAAGTTTGATCGACCATATTTCGTACCCGTTGAAAAATTGGATTGCATTAAATAGTGCGAGATCATCGACGATCACTGTCTAAATGGTTCTAACCATCGACCAGTTGTGTGCAGTCTGTGTTGTCCTATTATTATGTATGTAAAAACTAATGGTTACTGTGGTACAAACCGTATTAACTGGAATAAGGACTCTGAGGCTGTGCATAATTGCTATGAAAATACATTGAGCCAGTCAGAGTGCCTGCAGAGGGCTAGATTTCAACCGATCTCATCGCCGAATGATATCGACAGCATATACACCAATATCGTTACTGTTGTTCAGGAAGCATCAGCAGCATCTATACGTAAACGAACATTTAAGCATTTCTTAAAGCCTCACTGGACTCAAAACTTAACACTTCTGCGCAACAATATAAGTCGTTTACGTCATATATGGTTGTCTGAAGGAAAACCGCGTGGCTTTAGCCAACCCTACTGCAATTATAAAGACGCAAAGCGCGAATTAATACACACGCATAGACGTATCGTCGAAACATTCATGCGGGATCAAGACGATGAGCCAGGTGAACTTGGTGAAGTTGACCAGAAGCAATGTTGGCGCGTTATTAATAGGAAACGCACAGGTTGCAATAAAGCTGGCTGTGAAATTAAGTTTGACAATGTCATGTACCGCGATGCGTTATTTATCACAGACCAATGGAAACAATAGTTCGTAGACTTATATACTCCTGACGAAAATGCGAATTACAATTCAGCATGGAAAAATACTGTTGATGACACGGTCCATAGCTTACAGTCCCCTATAAATAGTGCCACAAGCAATATATATCTTAATACGTCATTTTCGCCAGATCTTTTAAGCCGACTTATTGCGAAAATGTAAAATAGGTCAAATGCCCGGTTATGATAATGTTTTCTATGAGCATTTGATTCATGGTGGTAGCACGTTAATATTAGTTCTAGCACGTCTGTACTCGGCAATGCTAAAATTTAGAAATGTACCCCCAGACATGAACTGGGGCGTAATTGTGGCAAGGGCGGTCGTAAAAGTAAACATGATCCACATAGTTACCGCGCTATTACACTGACCTCTACAATATTAAAGTTGTATGAAAGTGTTCTTTTAACGCGTGCAAGGGATGATATCCTGAAAGATCTAAGTCATCAGCAAGGTGGCTTCCAACAACTACTAGGCGTGTCATACTTGGTGTCACTTAGCAGTTAGTATACCAGGCTACATACGTATACCCGGTCTTGCGGGGTCACCTCGCCTACTTTGCTCGCTATTCAGTACCAAAGAGGTACGGAACTGTAATTATGTGGTTTTCGAAGGGGTGGTCGTCAATTGGCTATGTGTATGGTCCACCCAGGCCTCACCCCTACTCTGAAGGTAATTTGGTGGTGAATGTTGCACTGGCATCTGCATTTATAATATGGTGTTTATTTGTCATTAGATAGTATGCACATATATTCTAAGATATTCTGAAATGCAGCTAATGTATTGTATTTTAATATTTAGAAGTCATTTTCACTATTGCTGACAATACTTACTCAGCCAATCAATTCATGTAACAATAACTCAAGGGTTTCCCTACACTTTTTTCAACCAATCCAAGACCACTGTATCAATGATGTATACACCGTTTGAACTAATATATTCATTTTCAACAATAAGTTTTCTTGATGACGGCTAGCTTGTGTTTTTTACGTTTATTTATCGTCGCTACCGGTTGCCCATATGAGCGACGCCTCCTGAAGAGATTAGTCATTTTAGATTTGTGGAGGACAGTGTAATGATACAGAGACCAATTCCAGAGTCTCCTCTGGTTCTTTTACACGCACGATGTAAAGCACCCACACGAGAACACGGTTAATTTTATTAGGGTCAGACGTGGGTCGAACCTGCGATCCCTAGATTACCAGTCCAGTGTGTTACAACTGGACTACAGATCAGTATGGCTAGCTGTTTTGCGCACCGTTAAATTACACCGTTTTACGAGACGGGCGATAACTCTTCACATTTTCGGTTCTTAATGTTTGCTGGAAATAAATGGTGGCCACAATTGGCGGCTGGCTTGTGTTTATCGAGTAATGGGGGGGGGGGGGAGTCTAAATGTTGTCCAATCACACTGAGTTTGCCTGAAATACGAAATGGATTATTACGTGCGAAATGGCCAGTGTGAAATGGAAATTAAAATTATATATTTACATGTATATGCCAAAAAAAGCACATGAATTGACTAATATCCTATCATACATCAAATATCGGTATATCGAATATATAATATATATTCGCCATCCAGTCATACTCAGTATTGAGTGTTGGGAGTATTATGTAGATATCAATGGTACTTGAAAAGCACAATGGGTGTAATTAAATATAGGATGCAGTATGGGTATATCGCGGTACTAGCTATTAAAAACCATAATACAGATATAGTATTATGTACCTGAATTCAAACCTCATTTTGCTTCATCCTATGACTTCCCCACTTCAACATTACACATACACAAAGAATAATACTATTGGGAATCACGTGTGTGTATCATGTTTTTCCGCCATCGTGTCAGCAGTTACGTAATCAGTAGTTCCGGGTATACCGAGGCAAATTGCCGAGGCCCTGAATTGGGTGTTTATACAAAGGTAGTCATAATAAAATTATGTGAGTATATGATAGAGACCTTAATCTGTATAATATGTAAGTCTAGCAGTAAATTTAGCATTTTAACATAAAACATGAATATCTTTTTAATCTCCCACCAGAAAACAACAGATAGCTTTAGGTCCACGATGGGCATACTTTTTATGAATAATAAAATGCGGGAATCTGGTTATATCACCACATGTCAATAGATGTACATCACGGGAGAAGTTCCATAGATATGAACATCAATTTGTTTTTAAAAAATAATCATTCAGTAGAAAAAGCGCGGACCTTATTATTATGCCCATATTCGGGTAATACGGGAAGTACGTAGTAACCTAAACAGGTGATCAAAACAGTTTTTCATTCATAAATACCAGATAGCAGACCACCATTTTACAAAGTTGGAATGAACATAAATATATATTATGGACATTTGGAGCATTTTTTCAGATAAAGGGGTGGGGTAATTTTACACAGATCTTGATATGAATTCAGTAGTTTACTCACCACGTACGTTGACAGTGTATTATTTCTTGGTTATCAACACATGTTTACCTTTCTAGGTCAACACTCGTCCAATGGAAATAATGATACGTGGCGTTATTTTACCTCATTCTGACGAATTGTGGATGCCTCGTTATGTCAAGACCAGCGGTATGTTAAGAAACGACTATATTAACATAATACATGTACAAGATTTATAGCTCGTATAATTACTTTCACAATGAAATGCAAATCTCGGGTGCGAACTGGAAGATAAAATCCTATATAAATGTATAATAAGGGCATGAAAGGACTTATATTGTTATTATATTATTATTATATATCGAATATTAATTTTATCAGGAACCTAACTTATGCCCGAATTGTGGCTCGCAATGTAACTTCCAATGAAATGAACATTACGAAATGTAAATTTCTGGAGCGAAATGGTACATAAACGCATATATAAATGCACAATAAGACCATGAAATAATACTGTCAGCCTCCGCGGCCACATGGTTATGGTCGCTGACTTGCATACCACTGTAACATATCATCACTGATGGTCACGGGTTCGAGTGCCGCCAGAACGTGTCTCTTTATATGAAACAGCTGGCAGTTTCTTATGGATGTTGGTACACCAAGCAATGGCCAATTTGGAAACATTCTGACAAGAAATAATAATTTTGTAGCGATTTTTTCGGAGCGATCATAACTCCTGCGAAAACAACATGCCATGTACAAAAACAACAACTGCACAATTGGTATCATTATATATATATAAATAAATAGTCAGTGTAATTAGATGATTTACTTTACCTTTAGCACAAACACGTACATTTATATGTGACAGAGCTTCCTATCTGATGGTCACAATTTATAATAATAAGCTAATTCATGTTAATGGGGAAATATATTTCATGGGGGTTCGATGTGCAAGGTCAGTAGGGTGTCCTACAATACATAAAATATATACATCAAACAAAAGCAAAGCAAATAAAAACACGTGCAGGAAATTATCTAAAAGCAAGCAAATAATAATTGCAACTCAATAACAACGACTGTGATATTATTAATATAAATGACAAATGAGAAAAGGGAATTTTAACTAATCATTTAACGTAAATTGGACAACCTGGTGGCACTATATATAATACAGTTGTTTTCAGGGTTACGGTCAGTATATGAAAACATGCAACAAAATAATTATTTCTTGTCAGAATCCAAATCAGCTAACAGGATAATAAATGATATTAAGCTTGTGTATGGGCTATATTGCAACACATGTGGCCATACACAGTTTGTTCCATAGCGAAATCACGTTCGTGGACACAACTTTATTATAGAATATAAGCGTAAACTGAAAACTCTGTAATCCAACCATACATATGTGATTGTTTCCAAATTTTATTAAGCAGATTATAATTATGAAAATGATCGTTTAGTTTAAACATTATTTATTTCAGTATGTGTACATGTAATCAAGAAATGAAAAGTTTACATATAATTTAAGAGCAGTATACTGAATGGGATTTGAAGGAAAGAAAACTTATATAGTTCTTCTCCCTATCAATTGATTGATATACACTAGGCAGGAGAATACTATATATATAACAATGAAAATATGTGAAATCTATTCGAGGTATACCCTAAAGAATTTCAGAAATTATTGTATTAGTGAGTCAATAGTTTGTTTATGTGATACTACATGTAATTGTGAATTTGAGTGTGTTTTTTTACATATTGTGGCATATTGTTTTCGCAGGATTTAAGATCGCTCAGAATATGAAAACACGCTATAAAACCAACACTTATTGTCAGAATGATTCTAAATTTGGTCATTTAAAGCGACATTACATTGCAAAAAGCAAATAAAATGCACTTTTCTCGTATAAATGCATAGCTACTACACATTCTTCTGAATACATTTGAACACTAACATTGAATCAATAAACAGTGTTTTTGTGGTATACAAACTTCAAAAGTGAAAGTAGGATTTCATATAAAGACCATTCGCGCTCCTGAATTGACGTTAGTTTGTCATTGGAGTCAATACTAAACACGCGATACTTTCGATTAGAGATCATTTAACTAAGATTAGTCTACAAATAAATATGCATATGCACACATGTGAGATATCACGGTAAATATGTACCATACCTCGTTTTATTCAGGATGAACGCATGAATGTCGACCCTATTTACATTATTTTGTTATGTCAACAAACCAGTTTTTGAGGCAAATATTTGGAAACAAATTATACCATATAATAGCAAATTACATTCTGCAGACATTTGCGTGTTCACCGATGTAGTCGCTTTAACGTATATTGTAATTATTAATCACATTAAATTTGTTTGATGGCTATATTGCAACAAGTATGTATCTTCGGCATCCGTCAGTCTTGTCAGATTATGGAGTTAGCGCCCGTTGAGTCTACATATGAGCACCGTCTGTTGTGGCTGTACTGTCCGATGCGTGACCTGCAGTGGCGGTTGCAAACTTCGCACGTGAAGACATAGCCACTGGAAGGCGATGCAGTTGATGGCTGCTCACACTGTTTGGCTTTCCTCTTCCTGCGTTTGTCGTCAGAGGCTGCTTGCAGAGCGAGTTCTCCCCCACCCTTTAAGCCCGTTGACAGCTGTTGACTCCACGCTATTCTGTTTGCTGCGAGGAGTCCCCAGTTGGTGGTGTCCATCCCCAGCACTTTCATATCTCTTTTGCAGACATCCTTGAAGCGAAGTTGGGGTCGACCTTTGTCGCTGTGCCCTGCGGCCAGTTCACCATACAACATACATTTTGGAATGCGACCGTCGTCCACCCAGCGTACGTGTCCGAGCCAGCGTAGACGGCGTTGGCGGAGTATAATGTGTATATACATGTAGATGGGATGCCAGACCTCGTTGTTGGTGACCTTGTCCTGCCTGCCAGGATATGCCAGAATCCAGGTAGGTAAATTGGCTGACGACCTCAAGCTGATAGTCTCCGATGACAATGGCGGCGGGATTTCAGTTCCTTGGCACATGACTTGGGTTTTCTTCAAGCTGTTGGTTAGACTGAAGAGGTCGCAAGCTGCAGATAAACGGTCCATCAGTGACTGGGGCAGCAGGTCGTCGGCAAAGAGCATGTCTCTGGTGAGGATTTTCTTGTTTTGGATTTTGCCTTTAGACGGGTGATGTTGAAGAGCATGCCGTCAGATCTGGAGTGAAAGTAGACTCCTTCCAGTATGATTATACTGTTCATTAGCCAACGGCATGTATTATGTCGATTTCAGCTCGCACATATGGTTCGCCGGCGGCGAGGGTAAATAAGCTCAATCATCATCAACTTATGTCGATTTTCTAAATAAACGTTGTTGTTGTTGTTGTTGTTATTGGTATTATATATCAAATGTTAATTAATTTTCATTAAGGACAATTAATATTCGATATTTAATACCGCATGAGTTATTTCATGCACTTATTTTGCACATTTCGTGATCGCCAAATACATTTCGTCGATTTCACACGTAACATTCCATTTCGTATTTCAGTCGTACAAATCATTGTAAACTTCCGGTTGATTATTTTCGTATTATTTCTCATAATAACCCCAAAACACTTGACACACTAGCAACAAATGTAGCTTGTGTTATGTGAAAGCTGAAGTGTTCGAAAACCATATAATCTTTTAATTTTCACATTAGTTGTTGATCCAGGCGAAGAAATGGGTAATCTTTTCGCGAAAAAAGACGCGAAAAAGACCGAATCAAGGGTGACAGATCAAGATAAGGCCGTATTAGTACGTAATTAAACATTTTTAACATATATAATGTTGTACATATCTTACATTTGATAGAAACATCAATTGTAGTGGGTCGCGAAAAGATGTGACAATTTAGAAATATTCGTTCACACAATATTCGTACCAAAGTTGTTTTTATATCGCGGCGTGAAGAGATTTTGACGAAAGCAAAACACAACTGTGAGAATCACACGAAATTTCACACACCGGCAATATAAATAAAAAAATTCCTTTTCCCAAGTCACAGACAGATCTGTAGTCTGGACAGTGGTATCCCGGCGTGAAGAGTTTTCGCCCAGAACATGTTTTCGCCTAACTGTGGGAATAGCAAGTCGCGAGAGATCGCGCAATTTTTATTCATGCTCCAGTTACCGGAATTATAAATAAACATACCTGGTGCACTTCCAATATATTTCTAACTGATCATAATAGATCAGACAAGGTAAATTAGCGGTGAAAACGTTAAACCTACCCCAGTTTTCACTAATTTCACTATATCCGTTTTATGTCGCCATATAAATATCATTTTTTAAAGAAATTGGCAATTTTTTCTCCAAAATGACATGCATCGTCTGCCACGCCAATATATTTACGAATAAAAATGTCATTATAGTCTCACTGTTCCGTGTTTACGAGTTCCGTCCGTTATTACACACAAGGGGTCCTTATGCATAATATCGATTTTCACCGTTTTTCGCCTTCAGGTCCATGTGTTGTCACAGAGGTTCTCCAACTGATATACATGGTTGTGTAAACCTAGTTATTCTCTGTTAGGCACCGTGTGATGTGTTCGATGGATATGTCCAGTTACGGTTCTGCACCCAGTCAGAGTAATTAGGATGGGTGACGACTTCTTATGCCCCGTGTGTTTGTCTAAGTTAAACTACATTAGTGTTTTAGATACAGTATATAGACAAAATGCTCTCCAACAGATGAATTTTGAGTGAAAATGATAAATTAAGCCTATTATTAAAGTAAGTCTTCCTTATTTATATTGTTTTGTTAAAAAAAACTGTTGCTTACATACTAATGCTCGCGCTGTAGGCAATTTCCACAGTTTCGGCGAAAACATGTGACGTCCATTCCGGATTACTGAGAATGAGGTACCGCTATTTTGTCAACTTTTCTCAAAAAGTAAACATTCGATTTTCTTCGAGATTTTTGTGAATGAATGGTAAAATATTGTTTATTTGATGACATAAATTTTTTGTTCAGTGTATGACCATTCTAAACCTATAGGAGTCCGTTACATCGTCGGAAACCAGTAACACCGGGATAATATTCAGTACTAACATGCTGGACTGGTAATCCAGGGATCACATGTTCGATCCATCGTCTGACCATAATAAAATTAACAGTCTTTCAGATGGGACTTTAAACTGAGGTCTCGTGTCGGTGCTTTACACCATGCATGTAAAAGAACCAGAGGAGACTCTGGAATGGGTCTCTGTCTGTTGTATCATTGCACTACGGTATTCTCCAAAAATTTGACTCATCCCTTCAGGAGGCGTCGCTCATATGGACGGCTGGTAGCGACGATAAATAAACGTAAAAACACACACTTCCTAAGTCAATTTTCGCTGATAATGGAGGTCAAACAGATAAATAAACGGTGAAAACTTCAAACCTACACCAGTTTTGACTAATTTCACTATTCCCATTCATGTCTCCATATAAATAATATTTTTTATAGAAATGTCTTCCAAATGACATATGCGTCGTCTGCAGCACCATTATATTTACGTAGAAATAATGTCATCACAGTCTCGCTGTTCTGTGTTTACGAGTTTCATCCATTATATTTGTATCTGTTGAATTATGTAGTTATTACACAGTGACACAGCAGCAGATCCTTATGAAAAATATCAATTTTCACAGCTCTTTGGTTCCGGGTGTTGTCACAGAGGCTCTCCAATGGATCCTCCATGGTTGTGTAAGCCTAGTTATTCTCAGTTGGGTACAGAATGTGATGTGTGTGATGGATGGGTCCATTTACTGTTCTGCAACACAGTATTAGGAGGGGTGACGACTTATGCACCATGTGTTTGTCTAAGTAACAAAATGTTAAGTGTTGATGCATATAGACACAATTTGCTCCACGCTTGGTATAAAATTAGTGTTGCTAATGACAAAATGTCATGTTAGAATTATGTTTACATTAGGATCAATGTGCATAGTTATAGTACCTGGGCATTGTTATAGTATCCTGGTTTTATTATAGTATCCTGGTGTTATTATTGTATCCTGGTGTTATTATTGTATCCTGGTGTTATTATAGTATCCTGGTGTTATTATAGTATCCTGGTGTTATTATGTATCCTGGTGTATATTGTATCCTGGTGTTATTATTGTATCTGCTGTTATTGTATCCTGGTGTTATTATAGTATCCTGGTGTTATTGTACCTGGTGTTATTATAGTATCCTGGTGTTATTATAGTATCCTGGTGTTATTATAGTATCCTGGTGTTATTATAGTATCCTGGTGTTATTATAGTATCCTGGTGTTATTATAGTATCCTGGTGTTATTATAGTATCCTGGTGTTATTATAGTATCCTGGTGTTATTATTGTATCCTGGTGTTATTATAGTATCCTGGTAATGTTATAGTATCCTGGTGTTATTGTATCCTGGTGTTATTATAGTATCCTGGTGTTATTATAGTATCCTGGTGTTATTGTATCCTGGTGTTATTATAGTATCCTGGTGTTATTATAGTATCCTGGTGTTATTATTGTATCCTGGTGTTATTATAGTATCCTGGTGTTATTATAGTATCCTGGTGTTATTATTGTATCCTGGTGTTATTATAGTATCCTGGTGTTATTATAGTATCTTGGTGTTATTATTGTATCCTGGTGTTATTATAGTATCCTGGTGTTATTATAGTATCCTGGTGTTATTATAGTATCCTGGTGTTATTATAGTATCCTGGTGTTATTATAGTATCCTGGTGTTATTATAGTATCCTGGTGTTATTATAGTATCCTGGTGTTATTATTGTATCCTGGTGTTATTATAGTATCCTGGTGTTATTATTGTATCCTGGTGTTATTATAGTATCCTGGTGTTATTATAGTATCCTGGTGTTATTATTGTATTATTTCAACTTGCATAGTGCAGTTTTAATATAATATTCATGACAGGAGCTGAAACAACAAAGAGACAAATTGAAGCAACTTCAGAAAAGGATAACACTGCAGATGGAAAAAGAAAGAGATAGAGCCAAACAGTTCTTAAAAGATGGTAAAAAGGAGTAAGTACATATATACATATATATTACTGAGTTAGTACCTTTAATTCTTTCCCCGCACAGGCTTGATGCCTCTCTGTTTCCATGCATATGGCAGCCTTATACCCTTTGCAGGCTAGTTGCGAAAATAACAGTCAATATGTCACGGAATTTCATTAGAATTGTGTCATGGCGACGCAACTCTAATGAAATTCCATGACGTATTTCCATATTTTTCAGCTACAAATAAGAAAACGACCTGAATGAATTGCCGGCTGCTACAATTATTCAAACTATTTATAGCCTTTATCTTACCCAGCATGCAAAGAGTAAAATGTTACAACTGTTATTGTGATAAATTTTAAAAGGGATATAACTTGTACAATAGTTTACTTGTATACCACTGTAACCTATCATTACTGATTGTCACGGGTTCGAGCCACGCTCAGGCCGTGTCTCTTTTATATGAACAAGTTGGCAGTTTCTTACGGAGGTTGGTGCACCCAAGTACTGGTTAAACGCTGGAGCCTGCCCAGGAAAGGTGTTGTTAGGTAAACTGCCTGCCGGCGATATAGCCCAAAATGGTGCTGATGCAGGCGTAAAACCCGAAATATAACATAACAAGAGTTTACTGGAATTTCCGAGATAAGTCGACATTTACAAAAATGTTTTCTTTCACAAACTTACTAATTTGGTACAGCATGCAATCAATAAATTCCATGTACTCAAATTATTATATTAGCAAAGCAAATACCAAGATCTGATGTTTAATGGATTCTCCACACCTATATTAATGAATCATTACTTGTTATTTGAGAATCAACATGAAAAAAAGAGAATAGAAAATTCAAATGGGAATTGTGTGTGCAGGTTATTTTGAGAACCGTTCAACAAAACTAGTGAATTATGATGGGTAAGCCGACAATGTGTGTTGAAGACCAGGGATCAGTTTAGAGGGTGATGTGGGCGAAATTGTCGCCCTGGGGACCCTGACTTCGACCTCTGGGGGCCCCACTTCTCCCTAAAAAACAAACAAACAACAAAAACACATTTTTGGTTTTTACGATTTTCAAACCAAATTTTGTCTAGTAAGATACACTGGCCCATTATAAAGCACTCCTTCTATTCAAATGTTGTATTTAATGGTTGTAATGTGCATTTTAACCCTATTTTGCAGAAGTATATTAAAGAACACCATTTAAGGAAGCGATCACGCGCTTTCTCATTTCTCCCAAAAATTCTGACCTAGAATGAACCCTGGAAGACAATTAATTTTTGTGAGTACTCAGTATACCGGTACTAGTCAAGAATTTGCTCTACAAGTTATATAATTCGTATTAATATAGTACCGGTGCACGAGAATTGCATAACTTGCTGAGTATTGAAGATAAAGTACATATTTTGTTACTTCTCTATGTATGTAAAACATTTTACAAATAGTGAATGGGTTATATTAGGTTCAAACTGTTCTCGGAAGTTATTAATTTTACTGTTCTTACTGTGATCATGTTTTTGCAGAAAAGCTAAGTTACTGCTGAGGCACAAGAAGTTTGGAGAAACACAAATAGAAAAGCTGGAGGGACAGTTAGAAAACATAGACAGAATGGTTTGTATTTACCACTACAAACATTTCACTGGTCAACATGTTAGCACATTTAAAAAAATAAAAGCTGAAATGTTAGGGGGCCTGGCTATTGTTCCACCAACTACATGTATACCGGTGTGCTTTATGTACCTATAGTAGGTGGCTATTGTTCCACCAACTACATGTATACTGGTGTGCTTTATGTACCTATAGTAGGTGGCTATTGTTCCACCAACTACATGTATACTGTGTGCTTTATTACCTATAGTAGGTGGCTATTGTTCCACCAACTACATGTATACGGTGTGCTTTATGTACCTATAGTAGGTGGCTATTGTTCCACCAACTACATGTATACCTGTGTGCTTTATATACCTATAGTAGGTGGCTATTGTTCCACCAACTACATGTATACCGGTGTGCTTTATGTACGTATAGTAGGTGGCTATTGTTCCACCAACTACATGTATACCTGTGTGCTTTATATACCTATAGTAGGTGGCTATTGTTCCACCAACTACATGTATACCGGTGTGCTTTATGTACCTATAGTAGGTGGCTATTGTTCCACCAACTACATGTATACTGGTGTGCTTTGGTCAAATGGTGACTCTTCAGCGAATATCGATGGATGAAGATCCCAGGTACCACTCTCAGCAGTATTTCATGTACGAGCAGACATTGCATATACAGGGGGTCAAGTGGCCATTGAACTTTAATTGGCAATAAAGTCACAAGTTTGTATGTGCATTCGCCATTCAGTGTTGTGCTGTAATTGTTAAAGTCCCATTATATGTTTAATTATAATGTGCTGCATACTGAGACATTCTAATGAGCAGATGAATGGAAAGGCTGATTACCGGCTCATATTTACAGGTTTAAATAACGAATAATACAAAATAACCAATATCTTTGTAATGGGTTGTTTGCTTAACCCTTTCAACACCACAGACCTCTCAATAGGCTTGCAAAAAGTGTAGATCCAGATGAGCCGGCTTGTGACGAGCCGTCTCATCAGGATCTGCACTTTTTGCCAGTAATATTACTATTTTTAGACAAAAATTACCCATTTTCATAAATGAACTGGTCCAAATGTAATTTTCTTATTAATTTATTGGTCTGAAAATATCATGGACCAGTCCATGTCAGTTACTTGGTGTTGAATGGGTTAATATAACACTATGATTTTGCATATGAATTACTAGTCTTATTTTTATCATAGGAAGAATAAAGTGCATAAAATATACTGCTGAATGTGTTATGTAAGTTCAAAGGCATAAACAGAACTTCATAATTCCCATTTCCCCCAAAATGGTTGTGATTCACACCCAAAAAGCAGTGATGATGTGTCCCCTAAAATTTAAATTCTCTAATTGTATTCTTAGTTTAAGCATTATTTATTTGTTCTAATATATTATATATGTGTTCTGCGCATTGTTGGAATACGCACGATTCCGGAATCGCGCTGCACGTTTTAGGAATTCCAATACTGTTGCTCTATTCTAGTATCGCCCTGTGCAATTCTGGAATCGCGCAAGGCGTTATTTTATCAGATAAAACTTTTATAATGGTCTTGCACATTTTAGGAATGTCTTGCGCAATGTTGGAATAGTGAGTTTGACGATTTCAGTGCGAATGAAGAATTAAGTTAACTCTTTGGTTCCTCTGCATATGCACTAAAATGTTCGTCATCTTTCGACGTCATTTACGGAAGATATCACATTGTGTATTTTAGTGAAAATCCAATATTCCAACTTTGTCCCGATTCCTAAAATGCGCACAGACGTTTCCAGAATCGTCTGTATTCCAACAATGTGCAGAACATATACATACATATATGTGGGTAAACATTGTTTCGCAAGTATTTTTTATTAATTAACACATTCAACACCACAGGCCTCTAAATAGACTTACAAAAAGTGTAGATCCAGATGAGCCGGCTCGTGACGAGCCGTCTCATCAGGATCTGCACTTTTTGCCAGTAATAATTATGACTATTTTTAGATAAAATTACCCATTTTGATAAATGAACTGATCCAAAGGTAATTTTCTTATTCATTTATTGGTCTAAAAATATCATGCACCAGTTCATGTCAGTTACTTGGGGTTGAATGTGTTAATAAATGTTAAACTTCTTCAAATTCCTGTCGTTGGCATATAGTCAATAATATACACTGTTCCGTACTGCAGTTAGCGCTGCCGTATCCATGGTACCAGGCCTGCATGGTACATATATTGGGGAAATATAGATGAAGCCAAATAACAGCGAGATCAGCTGGACGATTATAATGGCATTAAGTGATTGTTACTTCAGTTTAATCATTTATTACTGGATTCATTTTACATTATGCTTACCGTATTGATGCAAACCATGCCAGCACAAAGAAAGGCAAGCAAGCGGTCTTGTGACAAGTTCTAACAACATTATTTATAGCCTAACCCTTATGTTGCAGGTTCATGATCTGGAGTTTGCCCAAATCGAAGCTCAGGTTGTGAAAGGTTTACAGGTGGGGAATGAGTCACTCAAACAATTGCATAATGTAAGTATTGACTATTATGTGTTGTTATTATGTGTAGTTGTGAACATCTGAATTTGACCTGGTTTGGACATTGCTGTATGGTAGTAATGCTGTTTGAAATCGGTATCTGTTTAATGTTTTGTTTTACATGTATGGCCTCCACTGTTTCTTGAAAAAGAAATGGTTTCTTCAAATACCGTATATATTGTTGCATAATGCGCTATTGTGTATAACATGCAGGACATGTTGGTGGAAAAACAGAGCAAATGACAGTGTCGTTCATGATTCAGTGTTAGAAATTTAAGATAAATTGATGCAATGTTTTATTTGTCTGCAGTTAAGAAATAATATTTGTCTTTCAGTTATTTATTGGCGAATAAAACATGGATTGGCCGCCAATGGCGTAGGAATTAACCATGTTTTATTTGACTATAAATAACGCTTATATACAAATATTATTTTGATTCTAATATGACTGAAATTTCTAAAGAGCACAACAATAGTTGGGTGTTATTTTTTCGTGTGTATAAATAATGTCCGGTTTGATGTCACTCTCTAAACAATGTTTTTTTGAGGATTTAATCGAGCGTATACAGTCAAACCTGTGTTAGTGGTCACCTCTACAGGGATCAGTTTAGAGGACGATGTGGGCGAAATTGTCGCCCTAGGGACCCTGACATCGCCCTCTGGGGGCCCCACTTCTCCCTAAAAAAAAAAATGTTTACTAGTAAGATACACTGGCCCATTATAAAGCACTCCTTCTATTCAAACATTGTGTATTTAATGGTTTTACTGTGCATTTTAACGCAGAAGTATATTAAAGAACACCATTTAAGGAAGCTATCACGCGCTTTCTCACTTCTCCCAAAAATTCTGACCTAGAATGAACCCTGATCTATTAAGCAGCCAGTTTCAAGATTCCCGATATGGTTGTTCGTTATACATTTTACCTCTATTAAGCAGCCACCTATGCTAAGCAGCCAATTTCTGTGATTCCCTTGGCTGGCTGCTTAAGACAGGTTTGACTGTACAGACAAAATGCCAAGCCGTGTTAGATATGTTCTTTTTGCCACTTTGCTGAACGTGTCTCATTTGATGACAAATGGCAGGGTGGAGGCCATACATTGTGTGAAATACAGATAATATAAAAATGGTTTTAAGGATAAGTAGATATCATAAAAGATTCTATGTGACGGAAGAAGATATCCCAATTTGGAATTTGTGCGTCCGTATACAAGAATTAAAATAAAATATGGGGGGGGGGGTCAGACTTGTGGAAAATTGCAATCTTAAGCTCACACGTCTATGAAGTGATTTACATTCTTACATAATATGATATATGTTTTGTCTGTGTATTGACAGATGTTCTCTATTGAGACTGTGGAGCACACGTCTATGAAGTGATTTACATTCTTACATGATATAATATATGTTTTGTCTGTGTATTGACAGATGTTCTCTATTGTTGTCTGTGTATTGACAGATGTTCTCTATTGAGACTGTGGAGCGGATCATGGATGACACGAGAGAGGCTGCCGAGTACCAGCAGGTATAGTAATACAGTAAAACCTCTCTAATCTGTAATCACCTCTACGCCAAACTTTTTCTCCAGTGCTGAATGTTTCTCTTCAATTTTCATTGTAATCAAAAACTCTCTAATCCGGAACTCCTCTATTTCGGAAAACAGACAAAATTTCATAATATTTCTTATATTTTCAACACATAATGACCCCTCTAAACCGGACGTACCATTTATGAAAGATAATCTTACAATCTTCATTGTACTACACTTACTGATGTGACAAACAGTGTCACTAGTTGACGCTTTCAGTGGACATGGCTTATCTTTCAGTAAAGGTGTTAAAATATATAACTTATTGTCAGGCGGTATCACACAAACATATGTGTATAATTACAGGAAATATATAACTTATTGTCAGGCGGTCTCACACAAACATATGTGTATAATTACAGGAAATATATAACTTATTGTCAGGCGGTCTCACACAAGTATATGTGTATAATTACAGGAAATACATAATTTATTGTCAGGCAGTCTCACACAAGTATATGTGTATAATTACAGGAAATACATAATTTATTGTCAGGCAGTCTCACACAAGTATATGTGTATAATTACAGGAAATACATAATTTATTGTCAGGCAGTCTCACACAAGTATATGTGTATAATTACAGGAAATACATAATTTATTGTCAGGCAGTCTTACACAAGTATATGTGTATAATTACAGGAAATACATAATTTATTGTCAGGCAGTCTCACACAAGTATATGTGTATAATTACAGGAAATATATAACTTATTGTCAGGCGGTCTCACACAAGTATATGTGTATAATTACAGGAAATATATAACTTATTGTCAGGCAGTTTCACACAAGTATATGTGTATAATTACAGGAAATATATATAAGTTATTGTCAGGCAGTCTCACACAAGTATATATGTATAATTACAGGAAATATATAGCTTATTGTCAGGCGGTCTCACACAAGTATATGTGTATAATTACAGGAAATATATAACTTATTGTCAGGCGGTCTCACACACGCATATGTGTATAATTACAGGAAATATATAGCTTATTGTCAGGCGGTCTCATGCAAGCATATGTGTATAATTACAGGAAATATATAACTTATTGTCAGGCGGTCTCACACAAGCATATATGTATAATTACAGGAAATATATAGCTTATTGTCAGGCGGTCTCACACAAACATATATGTATAATTACAGGAAATATATAACTTATTGTCAGGCGGTCTCACACAAACATATGTGTATAATTACAGGAAATATATAGCTTATTGTCAGGCGGTCTCGCACAAGTATATATGTATAATTACAGGAAATATATAACTTATTGGCAGGCGATCTCACACAAACATATGTGTATAACTTATTGTCAAGCGGTCTTACAAAAACATATATATATTATTACAGGAAATAAACAACTTATTGTCAAGTGGTCTCATGCAAGCATTTATGCATAATTACAGGAAATAAACAACTTATTGTCAAGTGGTCTCACGCAAGCATATATGTATTATTACAGGAAATAGATGATTTATTGTCAAGTGGTCTCACGCAAGCATATATGTATTATTACAGGAAATAGATGACTTATTGTCAAGTGGTCTCACACAAGCATATATGTATTATTACAGGAAATAGATGACTTATTGTCTGGTGGTCTCACACAGGAAGATGAAGATGATGTTCTATCAGAATTAGACGATATTATTAAGGTACATGTAGGTTTAAATGTACAGTCAAACTTGTATTAAGAGACCACCAAAGGGAAATGCTAAAAGCGGTCTCTAAGTAGAACTGGTCTCTACAGGCTAATTTGTTTCTTAACAACACAAACGGGAACTGAAAAAGTGGTCTCTTATTACAGGTGGTCTCTTAATAGACGTGGTCTTTCGAGCAAGTTTGACTGTACATCTAATGTTTGTACGGCATTATCATTATGCTGAACTGACCAGCATGGGTTCCAGTCTGCCGATTTTTCACCTTTTTACTACTGGAAAGTCGATAGACAGCCAGGTAACATTTTTAAGCATTGTGCCATCTCTATACTGAAGATCAATAACTGTTCTCGCTAGTCCGCCTCCGTGGTCGAGTGGTTACGGTCGCTGACTTGTATACCACTGTAACCTATCATCACTGATGGTCACGGGTTCGAGCCCCGCTCAGACAGTGTCTCATTTATATGAAAAAGTTGGCAATTTCTTACGGAGGTTGGTGCACCCAAGTACTGGTTAACCGCTGGAGCCTGCCCAGGAAAGGTGTTGTTAGGTAAACTGCCCGCCGGCGATATAGCCCAAAATGGTGATGATGCAGGCGTAAAACCCGAAATATAACATATAACTGTTCTCGGCAAGATAGTGAAGATACACGATCACACATCGCCAAACATACATTAACTAACTTATTGGTATTTCACTTCCAGTATTGAAAATATAATATACCTCAACAGAGATCTTAGCACTGTTTACTAAATGGGTCCTATCTGAGCTTAGTAATGACCATAATGTTAAGATCTCCCTTAATGACCATAATGTTCAGATCTCCCTTAATGACCATAATGTTCAGATCTCCCTTAATGACCATAGTGTTAAGATCTCCCTTAATGACTATAATGTTAAGATCTCCCTGAATGACCATAATGTTAAGATCTCCCTTAATGACCATAATGTTAAGATCTCCCTGAATGACCATAATGTTAAGATCTCCCTTAATGACCATAATGTTAAGATCTCCCTTAATGACCATAATGTTAAGATTTCCCTTAATGACCATAATGTTAAGATCTCCCTGAATGACCATGATGTTCAGATCTCCCTTAATTACCATAATGTTAAGATCTCCCTTAATTACCATAATGTTACAGTATTCTTCTCGGTATGATGTCAGTAGAAACCTGGTATATTAATAGAATTATCAACAACATGGAGAACCTGTGACTTTCTCCAGACGCTGATGTTAACAAAACCTTGATGAGGCTGATTATTAATTGGTGGGGTGTAAAAGATAAATTCAATTAGTCACTTCTCTTCAGGTCAATAGCTGAAACTATTCATCCAAGGAAGGGTCTATTGATCCTAAGCAGAAGGGTGTTGACCAAGATAGCCCTATGTTTCAGATCAATAGTCCCTCCCTGGAAGAAAAGATAGAGCTATATTGTTGAAGGGATGTGATGACTAGTAATTGTGTTATTATATGGAATTATTATATTATATTATGAAATTAATATGGTCAAATATGAACAAGAAGAAGATTGGTTTATTAAGACATAAACTTACACAGTTTATAATCTACATACCAATGAATATAATAATAATAATTACTAATCAATCAATCTTGTATTACATTTACACTACCGCGCTCGCTTCTCACCAATGCAACTGTGTTCGATCCTCGGACCGGAAAGTATGTGAGATGGTACGGTGGTTGCCAGATCAGACAGGTGGGTTTTCTCTGGGTACTCCGGTTTCCTCCCACACGAATGACCACATATACGCTTTCATCCGCACCAACGAGAGTGATTAATATAAGTTGTTAGAACTTGCTTCGCAATCATTGTAAAATAAATACGGTTAAAAAAAACATTTACACTTCTCACATACTACACCATTAAAGTATTATTCAAGTGTGCTTACTAATTGATTAGCAAAGTATGCCACCACTTTGTTGCCTTAGAGTGTCTTTGCTCGACAAGTAAATCTAGTTCTTCCCCCGACGCTAAATTGCCAAATCGATCAGCCATTGTTGCTTGTAGAAAGGCGCACGCAAGAGTCAAAATTTAAATCTCCAAAACGCTCGCAGAACTATTGCCCCCTATATACCGGAATGGAACAAAATTGTGGAAAACTTGGCTGAAGAGTCAAAGACTATTGACCTCCACGTGATCGGGGTTCAATCAAATCAAATTGCTGAATTATCAATGATATATAGAGTGGTGGAACCTATGCTCGGCGTATTCCTATGCTCAGCGTATTTTTTCCATTTACATCCGTATTTAAAATATTTAAATAGTTTTAACCTATTTTCGTTGACAGAGGTGAAGCATGGTTCAATAGCATTCCGTTGTGCGTACCGGTAGCCTAATGCAACTGTCACGTGACTGGTTCAGTAGCCGAATATAAACAGACAACTTGTCGGGAAATTTTTTTCCACCGAAATGTGCTGTTTATAAGTATTTCAGGTGGCTATTCGGATTGGAAAAAAAATGTACAAATAACCAGAAAAAAGTTGTAATATTGTTAGTTACTAAGTCAAAATAATATATTCAACATTTACCCATGCATAAATAAAAAAATTCATGTACGCCGTGCATAGGTTCCCTAAAGTATCTAGTTCCCCATGGAAACAGGTGCCGTTGCGATAGCTGTATTTAGGCGCATGGTTACGTAATGAAGCTAACATTTTCAACAACAATTTTATGAAAGTTGTGTTCACGACTTAAGAAAATAATAATATACGGCAAGTGTATTTAACTTTTTTTATAGGCCATGATATGTAGGATTTACGCCGAGCATAGGTTCCACCACTCTAATAACAACCGAGGCTAACCATTATCAAGGCTCAGGCTACAGGGCGATTCAGTAGAAAGAAGTCGCGTTATTGTTTGTAGCTTTACCGTCAATAGTCATCAAAGTAATTTTCAACTTTGCCTTATTTCTGTAGTACATAATTCCATTAACTGAGTTACTATATATTGCAGCAATCATTGCCAACTGTGGAGGACGATCGTGTATCAGAGGAGGAAGAGGGGATACCGGAGCTGCCTGACGTACCAGGCCAGGAACCAGAGGGTATGTGGCGGGATACAGCTGGAGAAATACATTATCATATTTCACTAATTATCATAATTCACTAATTATCATATTTCACTAATGATCATATTTCACCTTTTTCTTTCGATAACAAAGGCCAACATGAAACAATAAAATAGTGTATGCCAACTTTATTATAATAAATAATTTATTAGCTCAAAGACCCCTAGTTGGAAAATCATATACAGTCAAACCTGTCTGAAGCAGCCAGCCAAGGGAATCACAGAAAGTGGCTGCTTAGCACAGGTGGCTGCTTAATAGAGGACAAATGTATAATACAACAACATATTGGGAAGCTGGATACTGGCTGCTTAATACAGGTTGGCTGCTTAATGGAGGTGACCACTAATGCAGGTTTGACTGTATGACTTAATTCCCTTGACTTGTCTATATTGGAAACAAGTAAAGGTGGATCCACAAAGCGCATTGTAGTGGATGTAGATAACACAATGGCAGATAGAACAGTTTTGCACTAAGCGTTTGCACTGATCTGTGGTTTTTGCTTTCAGAGAAAGTCAAAGCCAAAAAAGAAAAGAGAGAAGCAGAAGCAATGCTGGCATCGTGACAATGTGAAGCTGACACAGTGGTGCAGCAATTCTATATTTGTGATAATTATCTCTGTAGATTTCTACAGAATATGTGATATATACATGCTAGTGCATTTTCCGACTGGGGCCTCCGTTGTCAATTGGTTACGATCGTTGACTTCAAATCACTTGCCCGTTGTCGATTGGTTACAGTCGTTGACTTCAAAGCACTTGCCCGTCATCGCTGTTGGTTCGAATCCCACTAAGGAAGCTATCTAGTTGGCTTGCAGAATGTCGATGGTTCTACCCAGGTGCCTGTCCGTGCTTGAAATACTGCTCCTAGGGGCACCCAGTGTCTTCCTCCACCAATAATAGCTGGAATGCCACCATGTGACCTAAGCTGTGTTACATTAAGCCCCAGACAACAGACATTATAGACTGTGATATATATGTACTGGTACATAAAAAGGATAATATATCACAGTTGTGATTTTCATGGACAAAAGGCAATGTGATGAAATTGTACATGCAGTTTGGTACCTTAACCCTTTCAACACCACAGGCCTCTAAATAGGCTTATGAAAAGTGTAGATCCAGATGAGCCGGCTCGTGACGAGCCGTCTCATCAGGATCTGCACTTTTTGCCAGTAATAATTATTACTATTTTAGATAAAATTACCCATTTTGATCAATGAACTGGTCCAAAGGTAATTTTCTTATTCATTTATTGGTCTAAAAATATCATGCACCAGTCCATGTCAGTTACTTGGGGTTGAATGGGTTATGTTGTTTCCAACTTTCTAGGCATCCAAATAATTAGGAATTGCAGCCATTGTCTTACTCTTACATTTTCGTTAGAGGGGGCGAGTCCAGCAGATCGATAATTGTGGTTCCATATCTCATATTTATTTTATAGGCTGTCCAATTAGCAGTGGTTAGCGCTCTCGCTTCTCACCAATGCGACCCAGGTTCAATCCTAGGGCCGGGAAGTATGTGAGATGATACGATGGTCGCCAGATCGGACAGGTGGGTTTTCTCCAGATACTCCGGTTTCCTCCCACATGAATGACCACATATATGCTTTCATCCGAGCCAACGAGAGTGATTAATATAAGTTGTTAAAACTTGCTTCGCAATCATTGTAAAATAAATAAAGTTAAGAAAAAGTAAACGCATTATGTGACTTTAGCGTCAGATTTTTGTCAAAGTGAATGGTATCTCTTTTGATTAGATGTTGTATATTCTAAATAACACAATATGCCCATAAATGTTCTGCCTAAAATAAAGACTGTATCATTTAAACAAGTATGATATGTCAGAAAATACATTCCGTGTCATGGCAGTGTGGAGTTCTGATTCCGTATCATGGCAGTGTGGAGTTCTGATTCCGTGTCATGGCAGTGTGGAGTTCTGATTCCGTATCATGGCAGTGTGGAGTTCTGATTCCGTATCATGGCAGTGTGGAGTTCTGATTCCGTATCATGGCAGTGTGGAGTACTGGTTCCGTATCATGGCAGTGTGGAGTTCTGATTCCGTATCATGGCAGTGTGGAGTTCTGATTCCGTGTCATGGCAGTGTGGAGTTCTGATTCCGTATCATGGCAGTGTGGAGTTCTGATTCTGTATCATGGCAGTGTGGAGTTCTGATTCCGTATCATGGCAGTGTGGAGTTCTGATTCTGTATCACTGCAGTGTGGAGTTCTGATTCTGTATCATGGCAGTGTGGAGTTCTGATTCTGTGTCATGGCAGTGTGGAGTTCTGATTCTGTATCATGGCAGTGTGGAGTTCTGATTCCATGGCAGTGTGGAGTTCTGATTCTGTGTCATGGCAGTGTGGAGTTCTGATTCTGTATCATGGCAGTGTGGAGTTCTGATTCTGTATCATGGCAGTGTGGAGTTCTGATTCTGTATCATGGCAGTGTGGAGTTCTGATTCTGTATCATGGCAGTGTGTGGAGTTCTGATTCCGTATCATGGCAGTGTGGAGTTCTGATTCTGTATCATGGCAGTGTGGAGTTCTGATTCTGTATCATGGCAGTGTGGAGTTCTGATTCCATGGCAGTGTGGAGTTCTGATTCTGTGTCATGGCAGTGTGGAGTTCTGATTCTGTATCATGGCAGTGTGGAGTTCTGATTCTGTATCATGGCAGTGTGGAGTTCTGATTCTGTATCATGGCAGTGTGGAGTTCTGATTCTGTATCATGGCAGTGTGGAGTTCTGATTCTGTATCATGGCAGTGTGGAGTTCTGATTCTGTGTCATGGCAGTGTGGAGTTCTGATTCCGTGTCATGGCAGTGTGGAGTTCTGATTCTGTGTCATGGCAGTGTGGAGTTCTGATTCCGTGTCATGGCAGTGTGGAGTTCTGATTCTGTGTCATGGCAGTGTGGAGTTCTGATTCTGTATCATGGCAGTAGCAAAGGCGTAAGGTGGGTAGTGATCAGGTGTTTACTTTTTTGTCTCACACAGTATGTAGCGACACAATACAGCTTTCCTAGGGTAACGTTCGGTAAGCTGCACATATATACAAACAAATGTCGCAAATGTCGCACTGTGACATTCTGTGTTTATGTATTCCTCCACCATTCATAAAGCTATTGTGTTGTTTCTTTTCACAAATAAAGACTCTAAATATTTGAATGACAGTAGATGACAATTCATTAATGTGTTTTTCTTATTTGTAACTGATTCGTATCGTGACGTGAAATTCCATGACATTATTTGACTGCTAGCATGCACATAAATATGTACATATTTTGTAATTGTAGGTATATAATAAAATGAACATTTCATTAGTATATTGTTCTCTGGGTTTGTATCACTTCTTGTAGCTTGAATAATAATGTCTGTATCACCACTCCACCTTTGATCTCGTAGCGATACAGATTTTACACAGGCAGCTCAAAGTGATACAAGCTCACCAGGGTTCATTCTAGGTCAGAATTTTTGGGAGAAGTGAGAAAGCGTGTGATCGCTTCCTTAAATGGTGTTATTTTATAAATTTTAACAAAATAGGGTTAGAATGCACAGTACAACCATTAAATACAACATTTGAATAGAAAGAGTGCTTTATAATGGGCCAGTGTATCTTACTAGACAAAATTTGGTTTGAAAATCGTAAAAACCAAAAAATAAATTAAAGTTTTAAATTTTTTTTTAGGGAGAAGAGGGCGAAGTCAGCGTCCCTAGGGCGACAATTTCGCCCACATCGCCCTCTAGAATGATCCCTGCCCACAAACACAATATTCCCTATTTATTGCGGGAAAGGACATAATTTATTTCTCTATAACAGTTGCAAAGCAATAAACAACTTGTATTAATTACTATTATTGGCACAAATACTAGCACATGTATGGTCCTTGTGTGGTGTGAAATCAGAGGTCGAAGATCGAACCAAGTGTACATTGGTGAGAAGCCAGCATGCTAACCACTGTGCTATTCAGAAAGAGTAGATTAACTCTGCATGTAGACGATAGTTCCAATACGTGGAATGAACGTCGATAAATATTTATTTGATTTTATCAAAGATTTTGTATCAAATTTCATTTTCATTTCCCAATTAGTGAAAACAATGGCTATGGGAAAAAGTGTAATGTTTGTTTCATCAACATTTCTGTGCATAGATAATGTGTTAACCGTTTAAATATCTGGTAATAATATTAATTATCCAATCATTATATAGCTTAGCCATATTGTGAATGGGCACAATGTCCGTGCCCAAGCTCATCAGGATCTGCACTTTTTGCCAGTGATAATTATTACTATTTTTAGACATAATTACCCATTTTGATAAATGAACTTGTCCAAATGTGATTTTCTGATTCATTTATTGGTTTATGAATATCATGGACCAGTCCATGTGAGTTACTTGGTGTTGAATGGGTTAATGAGATTTTTGGGTCTTAGATTGTCAAACCACCTGTTAAAAATGTCGTCTAATTCTTTCAACATTAGTCCTCGGGACCTCTTTCGGATTCCTGATAGTATCTATCACCATGAAGGCGAGAGAAGAGGCAGTGTTGATTTAAGTGTATTGTCTAGAGCACCCAGAGAGAGAAGAGGCAGTGTTGATTTAAGTGTATTGTCTATAGAGTACCCAGAGAGAAGAGGCAGTGTTGATTTAAGTGTATTGTCTAGAGCACCCAGAGAGAGAAGAGGCAGTGTTGATTTAAGTGTCTTGTCTATCGTACCCAGAGAGAGAAGAGGCAGTGTTGATTTAAGTGTCTTGTCTAGAGTACCCAGAGAGAGAAGAGGCAGTGTTGATTTAAGTGTATTGTCTAGAGCACCCAGAGAGAGAAGAGGCAGTGTTGATTTAAGTGTCTTGTCTAGAGTACCCAGAGAGAGAAGAGGCAGTGTTGATTTAAGTGTCTTGTCTAGAGTACCCAGAGAGAGAAGAGGCAGTGTTGATTTAAGTGTATTGTCTAGAGCACCCAGAGAGAGAAGAGGCAGTGTTGATTTAAGTGTATTGTCTAGAGCACCCAGAGAGAGAAGAGGCAGTGTTGATTTAAGTGTATTGTCTAGAGCACCCAGAGAGAGAAGAGGCAGTGTTGATTTAAGTGTATTGTCTAGAGCACCCAGAGAGAGAAGAGGCAGTGTTGATTTAAGTGTATTGTCTAGAGCACCCACAGAGAGAAGAGGCAGTGTTGATTTAAGTGTATTGTCTAGAGTACCCATAGAGAGAAGAGGCAGTGTTGATTTAAGTGTATTGTCTAGAGCACCCAGAGAGAGAAGAGGCAGTGTTGATTTAAGTGTATTGTCTAGAGCACCCACAGAGAGAAGAGGCAGTGTTGATTTAAGTGTATTGTCTAGAGTACCCAGAGAGAGAAGAGGCAGTGTTGATTTAAGTTTATTGTCTAGAGCACCCACAGAGAGAAGAGGCAGTGTTGATTTAAGTGTATTGTCTAGAGTACCCATAGAGAGAAGAGGCAGTGTTGATTTAAGTGTCTTGTCTAGAGCACCCAGAGAGAGAGGAGGCAGTGTTGATTTAAGTGTCTTGTCTAGAGCACCCATAGAGAGAGGAGGCAGTGTTGATTTAAGTGTATTGTCTAGAGTACCCAGAGAGAGAAGAGGCAGTGTTGATTTAAGTGTCTTGTCTAGAGCACCCAGAGAGAGAGGAGGCAGTGTTGATTTAAGTGTCTTGTCTAGAGCACCCATAGAGAGAGGAGGCAGTGTTGATTTAAGTGTATTGTCTAGAGCACCCACAGAGAGAAGAGGCAGTGTTGATTTAAGTGTATTGTCTAGAGCACCCACAGAGAGAAGAGGCAGTGTTGATTTAAGTGTATTGTCTAGAGCACCCAGAGAGAGAAGAGGCAGTGTTGATTTAAGTGTCTTGTCTAGAGCACCCAGAGAGAGAAGAGGCAGTGTTGATTTAAGTGTATTGTCTAGAGTACCCAGAGAGAAGAGGCAGTGTTGATTTAAGTGTATTGTCTAGAGCACCCAGAGAGAGAAGAGGCAGTGTTGATTTAAGTGTCTTGTCTATAGTACCCAGAGAGAGAAGAGGCAGTGTTGATTTAAGTGTCTTGTCTAGAGTACCCAGAGAGAGAAGAGGCAGTGTTGATTTAAGTGTATTGTCTAGAGCACCCAGAGAGAGAAGAGGCAGTGTTGATTTAAGTGTCTTGTCTAGAGTACCCAGAGAGAGAAGAGGCAGTGTTGATTTAAGTGTCTTGTCTAGAGTACCCAGAGAGAGAAGAGGCAGTGTTGATTTAAGTGTATTGTCTAGAGCACCCACAGAGAGAAGAGGCAGTGTTGATTTAAGTGTATTGTCTAGAGCACCCAGAGAGAGAAGAGGCAGTGTTGATTTAAGTGTATTGTCTAGAGCACCCAGAGAGAGAAGAGGCAGTGTTGATTTAAGTGTATTGTCTAGAGCACCCAGAGAGAGAAGAGGCAGTGCTGATTTAAGTGTCTTGTCTAGAGCACCCAGAGAGAGAAGAGGCAGTGTTGATTTAAGTGTCTTGTCTAGAGTACCCAGAGAAAACCGATCTGGCGACCACCGTACCATCTTGGTATGGCCTTTTGTAACTTAGCATTCTATCTAGTATCTTGCCGTAGACATAATTATTTATTACATACGTTAGCTGGGGGTATATTAGTCATTCTCTGTTGACAATTCTGGTTATGTTGTTTTTGTTTACCGTTTGTCCGCTTTACCTCGTCCGGGCTTCATCTCCATAACCACTTGTTGGATTTCACCAAACTTGACAGGAAGCATCTGTATAATGTCTAGTTGTGCATATTGTAACCCTGTTACGGTGAGATGATTTTTTTTGCGGATTTACGGCCATATGGACATTTTTATAAACAGAAAGCTTGTCTGCGCTTTATCTCCAATACTCCTAGTTGGATTTACACCAAACTTGGCAGGAAGCATCGAGACGAGGTCTAATTTACGGCCTTTTGAACAATTTTATAACATAAAGCTTGTCCACGCTTCATCTCCAAAACTTTATAATACTACATATGTCTTTGTAGCCTTGCACTTCCATACTTTTATTAATTCTCTGACTTCTGAGGGGAGACATATGGTGTGTGCTTTTTTTTAAACAATCCCTAGTTTAACCCATTCAACCCCAATTAACTGACATGGATTGGTACATGATATTTTTAAACCAATAAATTAATAAGAAAATTACCTTTGGACCAGTTCATTTATCAAAATGGAAAATTTTATCTAAAAATAGTAATAATTATTACTGGCAAAAAGTGCAGATCCTGATGTGACAGCTCACTTTTTTTAAGTCTATTTAGAGGCCTGTGGTGTTGAATGGGTTAATTAATAAAAAAATACTTGCGAAACAACGTTTACCCACATATATGTATATGTTCTGCGAGCCAGCCAGCTCATCTTGATCTACACTTTTTGTAAGTCTATTTAGAGGCCTGTAGTGTTGAAAAGGTTAATATCATTTTCATACACAAATAGTAATTTACATTATTCTTGTACTTGTAAAATTATGTAAAATTATGTAAGAATATTCTGTTAAGTTAACAATTATTATGAATATAGTCCGCCTCCGTAGTCGAGTGGTTAAGGTCGCTGACTTGTATACCACTGTAGCCTATCATCACTGATGGTCACGGGTTCGAGCCCCGCTCAGATCGTGTCTCATTTATATGAAAAAGTTGGCAGTTTCTTACGGAGGTTGGTGCACCCAAGTACTGGTTAACCGCTGGAGCCTGCTCAGGAAAGGTGTTGTTAAGTAAACTGCCCACCGGCGATATAGCCCAAAATGGTGCTGATGCAGGCGTAAAACCCGAAATATAACATAATAATAACAATGAATATTCATAATTGTATTGAAGACTAATATTTGTATATCATACTTAGAATAAAGGTGTAAAATTAAATTTACAGAATTACGTATTTATATTGTACATTGACATACCAAGTCAGTCATATTAACTCGACAAAGTCAACTGTTATGGGTGAGGAATTGTCTGTCAGTATTGTGCTGTAGCATGTATATTTTGTCATTGGATATTGTTCAAATTTAATCAGTTATATTTCGATTAAAGCATCATTCCTTTCGATAAGTTGGCACTTCCGTAACTAAATTAAGTCACCAGAGCATGTTAATGCAAAACCGTGTAAACTTATTATCAACTCTATTGTTCACCTATTTTTAATTAAATTGATGGCAATGTAAAGTATGGTTCTGTTTTATATCCTATTTTAAACTGTAGCAACTTATATATTTTGTCATAATTTGATAAAAGCTGGGTTCCATTCGGTTAACCGTGTATGTAAATAATTTGAACCAAAGTAAACGTCAGAAACAATAATGTTGATTCAGTTCTGTTAACCCATTCAACACCAAGTAACTGACATGGACTGGTCCATGATATTTTCAGACCAATAAATGAATAAGAAAATTACATTTGAACCAGTTCATTTATCAAAAGTGGTAATTTTTGTTTAAAAATAGTAATATTACTTGCAAAAAGTGCAGATCCTGATGAGACGGCTCGTCATGAGCCGGCTCATCTGGATCTACACTTTTTGTAAGCCTATTTAGAGGTCTGTGGTGTTGAAAGGGTTAAGATATGCTGGTGAAAACTGGCTTTAGTTCAACTTTTGTGTCAAACAAAACACCAATTCTAATTAAAGAGAAACTGTTAGTTCATACATAATCGCTCTAGAGACCTCATTCGTGATGGAATCCATCACCATGAGGGAGAGAGAAGAGACATTGTGGATTTAAGTGCATTGAATAAGGACATCACAATGGTTTTGGCGATGTTCGAACCTACAACCCATCTTTACTTTATACAAATTTATTTTAGCTTTCGAGACCTCATTCCTGATGGAATCCATCGCCATGAAGGAGAGAGAAGAGGCAACGTGGAATTTAAATGCCTTGCCTAAGGGCACAATCGTAACGGCTCCAGCGGGGCTACAACCCATCAATTACAAGACGGACATATCCACTGATTACTAGTATTCCATTAATAAAATTAAAGTGAACACCGTAAAGTATCACTGTCATTAGTTAGTTTATACAAAATTCAACAGTATAATCGCTCTCCATCCCTCATTCCTAATGGAATCCATCGAATTGAGGGAGAGAGGAGGCAATGAGGGATTTAAGAGTCTTGCCTAAGGACACGACCACCCTGGTTCTCGGTCATAACCTCTCCATTACAAGACGGTCGCTGTATCCATTTCATCAGCAGGGAGAGGAACCACAAGCGAATTTCCTTGTTAATGTTGTAGCAAGTCTATATTTAGCTTACCTGACCCAAAGGATCTGGCAGGCTGTTGTGAGAATATATTGGAAGAATTTTTCACTGGATGCAGTTAGTTCAACATTGCATTTGTACATTTTGACTTAATTATTATATTGAGCTCCTACTTCACCCTCGCTATGATCAGCTTTATATGACAAGTTCATACAATATCCGTCTTAGTCGGAAAAGGGTGGCTGGCACTCGGCATCTGACAAGGTACGCATAGGTGAACAAACTGGTATAAAGATGAGTATTTTAGAGCAGGATGCTGTGCAACACGCTGTATGTCACTAGAGTAGAAATCGGCACTTTTAGTATTGGATTATTCCAAGTAAAGTGTTCCTTTCCAACCTCACACACACAGAAGAGGGTACGGTACTTTTCTCGATGACTATATAGTGGAAAGCAGTCCTGTAGCCAGAGGAAAATTTATACCGAGGCAATCTAGGGGGTCTAGGGGCATGTTCCACTTTAAAATTGTTGGGGTATAGAAGCGATTTCTGATTTAATGAGTTTAGACGTATACTTATGTACTGACCTTTCAGCTCTCTAGCAGTCAACATTTTATACAGCAAAGGGTTATTTTTGTATTTTATTTATCATTTATTTTTTGGATGCTTTGGAAATTTCAACTGAGGCAACTGCCTGTGTGGCTACGGGCCTGGAAAGGGTGTTTCATAACTGTCAAGGGTCTCTTGGTGCGGGATCAGTAAGGGTTCAGGGGGCATCTCCCCCGGGACAAATGTGTCCCTTACATCGTCTGTGCTGCATTTTGGGTGATTTTCACAACTGTGGAAATCAATTATTTTACCAGATTTTTCATTCAGTAGGCATTATATTGTTTGATTTTAAGGTCCAAGGTTACCAAATTTTCTCCTTGCTCAAAGCCGGTGAACGGTGTGGTAGTGTACAGTAATCATAGAATAATGGGTTCGTGCCTTGAGCAAAAAATATGTATCCATATTGATTAGTACTGTTTTGTCCCAGGATTAAAGCAAATACAATTTATTCATGTACAATGTATAAAATAATTTATTATTTTTGTAATGCGTGAGAAATTAGAAAATCTCAGCGAGACGGTGATTTCATTGGAAAATGCTCGAGACTACGGCCAAACCGCGAGGCTTTATAGGTATGGGTGTTTAATTAATTGGAAAACGTGTTTAGGGTTTGTTGCAGTGTAAGGGTACCAAGTAATATGCAGCATAGACTCCAGCTTAAGTGGTGGAGGAAAACTGCAGGAAAACTGCAGGTGCATTGTGTCAGGCTCCTAGGTAGGAACCACGACCTACTGCAAGCCAATAACGAGGAAAACTCCAGGTGCATTGTGTCAGGCTCCTAGGTAGGAACCACGACCTACTGCAAGCCAATAACGAGGAAAACTCCAGGTGCATTGTGTCAGGCTCCTAGGTAGGACCCACGACCTACTGCAAGCCATAACGAGGAAAACTGCAGGTGCATTGTGTCAGGCTCCTAGGTAGGAACCACGACCTACTGCAAGCCAATAACGAGGAAAACTCCAGGTGCATTGTTTCAGGCTCCTAGGTAGGAACCACGACCTACTGCAAGCCAATAACGAGGAAAACTCCAGGTGCATTGTGTCAGGCTCCTAGGTAGGAACCACTACCTACTGCAAGCCAATAACGAGGAAAACTCCAGGTGCATTGTGTCGGGCTCCTAGGTAGGAACCATGACCTACTGCAAGCCAATAACGAGGAAAACTCCAGGTGCATTGTGTCAGGCTCCTAGGTAGGAACCACGACCTACTGCAAGCCAATAACGAGGAAAACTCCAGGTGCATTGTGTCAGGCTCCTAGGTAGGAACCACGACCTACTGCAAGCCAATAACGAGGAAAACTCCAGGTGCATTGTGTCAGGCTCCTAGGTAGGAACCACGACCTACTGCAGCCAATAACGAGGAAAACTCCAGGTGCATTGTGTCAGGCTCCTAGGTAGGAACCACGACCTACTGCAAGCCAATAACGAGGAAAACTCCAGGTGCATTGTGTCAGGCTCCTAGGTAGGAACCATGACCTACTGCAACCCAATAACGAGGAAAACTCCAGGTGCATTGTGTCAGGCTCCTAGGTAGGAACCATGACCTACTGTAACCCAATAACGAGGAAAACTGCAGGTGCATTGTGTCAGGCTCCTAGGTAGGAACCACGACCTACTGCAAGCCAATAACGAGGAAAACTGCAGGTGCATTGTGTCAGGCTCCTAGGTAGGAACCACGACCTACTGCAAGCCAATAACGAGGAACTCCAGGTGCATTGTGTCAGGCTCCTAGGTAGGAACCACGACCTACTGCAAGCCAATAACGAGGAAAACTCCAGGTGCATTGTGTCAGGCTCCTAGGTAGGAACCACGACCTACTGCAAGCCAATAACGAGGAAAACTCCAGGTGCATTGTGTCAGGCTCCTACGTAGGAACCACGACCTACTGCAAGCCAATAACGAGGAAAACTCCAGGTGCATTGTGTCAGGCTCCTAGGTAGGAACCACGACCTACTGCAAGCCAATAACGAGGAAAACTCCAGGTGCATTGTGTCAGGCTCCTAGGTAGAACCACGACCTACTGCAAGCCAATAACGAGGAAAACTCCAGGTGCATTGTGTCAGGCTCCTAGGTAGGAACCACGACCTACTGCAAGCCAATAACGAGGAAAACTCCAGTGCATTGTGTCAGGCTCCTAGGTAGGAACCACGACTACTGCAACCCAATAACGAGGAAAACTCCAGGTGCATTGTGTCAGGCTCCTAGGTAGGAACCACGACCTACTGCAAGCCAATAACGAGGAAACTCCAGGTGCATTGTTTCAGGCTCCTAGGTAGGAACCACGACCTACTGCAAGCCAATAACGAGGACAACTCCAGGTGCATTGTGTCAGGCTCCTAGGTAGGAACCACGACCTACTGCAAGCCAATAACGAGGAAAACTCCAGGTGCATTGTGTCAGGCTCCTAGGTAGGAACCACGACCTACTGCAAGCCAATAACGAAGAAAACTCCAGGTGCATTGTGTCAGGCTCCTAGGTAGGAACCACGACCTACTGCAAGCCAATAACGAGGAAAACTCCAGGTGCATTGTGTCAGGCTCCTAGGTAGGAACCACGACCTACTGCAAGCCAATAACGAGGAAAACTCCAGGTGCATTGTTTCAGGCTCCTAGGTAGGAACCACGACCTACTGCAAGCCAATAACGAGGAAAACTCCAGGTGCATTGTGTCAGGCTCCTAGGTAAACCACGACCTACTGCAAGCCAATAACGAGGAAAACTCCAGGTGCATTGTGTCAGGCTCCTAGGTAGGAACCACGACCTACTGCAAGCCAATACGAGGAAAACTCCAGGTGCATTGTGTTCAGGCTCCTAGGTAGGACCACGACCTACTGCAAGCCAATAACGAGGAAAACTCCAGGTGCATTGTGTCAGGCTCCTAGGTAGGAACCACGACCTACTGCAAGCCAATAACGAGGACAACTCCAGGTGCATTGTGTCAGGCTCCTAGGTAGGAACCACGACCTACTGCAAGCCAATAACGAGAAAACTCCAGGTGCATTGTGTCAGGCTCCTAGGTAGGAACCACGACCTACTGCAAGCCAATAACGAGGAAAACTCCAGTGCATTGTGTCAGGCTCCTAGGTAGGAACCACGACCTACTGCAAGCCAATAACGAGGAAAACTCCAGGTGCATTGTGTCAGGCTCCTAGGTAGGAACCACGACCTACTGCAACCCAATAACGAGGAAACTCCAGGTGCATTGTGTCAGGCTCCTAGGTAGGAACCACGACCTACTGCAAGCCATAACGAGGAAAACTCCAGGTGCATTGAGTCAGGCTCCTAGGTAGGAACCACGACCTACTGCAAGCCAATAACGAGGAAAACTCCAGGTGCATTGTGTCAGGCTCCTAGGTAGGACCACGACCTACTGCAAGCCAATAACGAGGAAAACTCCAGGTGCATTGTGTCAGGCTCCTAGGTAGGAACCACGACCTACTGCAAGCCAATAACGAGGAAAACTCCAGGTGCATTGTTTCAGGCTCCTAGTAGGAACCACGACCTACTGCAAGCCAATAACGAGGAAACTCCAGGTGCATTGTGTCAGGCTCCTAGGTAGGAACCACGACCTACTGCAAGCCAATAACGAGGAAAACTGCAGGTGCATTGTGTCAGGCTCCTAGGTAGGAACCACGACCTACTGCAAGCCAATAACGAGGAAAACTGCAGGTGCATTGTTTCAGGCTCCTAGGTAGGAACCACGACCTACTGCAACCCAATAACGAGGAAAACTCCAGGTGCATTGTGTCAGGCTCCTAGGTAGGAACCACGACCTACTGCAAGCCAATAACGAGGAAAACTCCAGGTGCATTGTGTCAGGCTCCTAGGTAGGAACCACGACCTACTGCAAGCCAATAACGAGGAAAACTCAAGGTGCATTGTGTCAGGCTCCTAGGTAGGAACCACGACCTACTGCAAGCCAATAACGAGGAAAACTCCAGGTGCATTGTTTCAGGCTCCTAGGTAGGAACCATGACCTACTGCAACCCAATAACGAGGAAAACTCCAGATGCATTGTTTCAGGCTCCTAGGTAGGAACCACGACCTACTGCAAGCCAATAACGAGGAAAACTCCAGGTGCATTGTTTCAGGCTCCTAGGTAGGAACCACGACCTACTGCAAGCCAATAACGAGGAAAACTCCAGGTGCATTGTGTCAGGCTCCTAGGTAGGAACCATGACCTACTGCAACCCATAACGAGAAAACTCCAGGTGCATTGTGTCAGGCTCCTAGGTAGGAACCACGACCTACTGCAAGCCAATAACGAGGAAAACTCCAGGTGCATTGTGTCAGGCTCCTAGGTAGGAACCACGACCTACTGCAAGCCAATAACGAGGAAAACTCCAGGTGCATTGTGTCAGGCTCCTAGGTAGGAACCACGACCTACTGCAAGCCAATAACGAGGAAAACTCCAGGTGCATTGTTTCAGGCTCCTAGGTAGGAACCACGACCTACTGCAAGCCAATAACGAGAAAACTCCAGGTGCATTGTGTCAGGCTCCTAGGTAGGAACCACGACCTACTGCAAGCCAATAACGAGGAAAACTGCAGGTGCATTGTGTCAGGCTCCTAGGTAGGAACCACGACCTACTGCAAGCCAATAACGAGAAAACTCCAGGTGCATTGTTTCAGGCTCCTAGGTAGGACCCACGACCTACTGCAAGCCAATAACGAGGAAAACTCCAGGTGCATTGTGTCAGGCTCCTAGGTAGGAACCACGACCTACTGCAAGCCAATAACGAGGAAACCTCCAGGTGCATTGTTTCAGGCTCCTAGGTAGGAACCACGACCTACTGCAAGCCATAACGAGGAAAACTCCAGGTGCATTGTTTCAGGCTCCTAGGTAGGAACCACGACCTACTGCAAGCCAATAACGAGGAAAACTGCAGGTGCATTGTGTCAGGCTCCTAGGTAGGAACCACGACCTACCGCAAGCCAATAACGAGGAAAACTCCAGGTGCATTGTGTCAGGCTCCTAGGTAGGAACCACGACCTACTGCAAGCCAATAACGAGGAAAACTGCAGGTGCATTGTGTCAGGCTCCTAGGTAGGAACCACGACCTACTGCAAGCCAATAACGAGGAAAACTGCAGGTGCATTGTGTCAGGCTCCTAGGTAGGAACCACTACCTACTGCAAGCCAATAACGAGGAAAACTGCAGGTGCATTGTGTCAGGCTCCTAGGTAGGAACCACGACCTACTGCAAGCCAATAACGAGGAAAACTGCAGGTGCATTTTGTCAGGCTCCTAGGTAGGAACCACGACCTACTGCAAGCCAATAACGAGGAAAACTCCAGGTGCATTGTTTCAGGCTCCTAGGTAGGAACCACGACCTACTGCAAGCCAATAACGAGGAAAACTCCAGGTGCATTGTGTCAGGCTCCTAGGTAGGAACCACGACATACTGCAAGCCAATAACGAGGAAAACTCCAGGTGCATTGTTTCAGGCTCCTAGGTAGGAACCACGACCTACTGCAAGCCAATAACGAGGAAAACTCCAGGTGCATTGTGTCAGGCTCCTAGGTAGGAACCACGACCTACTGCAAGCCAATAACGAGGACAACTCCAGGTGCATTGTGTCAGGCTCCTAGGTAGGAACCACGACCTACTGCAAGCCAATAACGAGGAAAACTCCATGTGCATTGTGTCAGGCTCCTAGGTAGGAACCACGACCTACTGCAAGCCAATAACGAGGAAAACTCCAGTGCATTGTGTCAGGCTCCTAGGTAGGAACCACGACCTACTGCAAGCCAATAACGAGGAAAACTCCAGGTGCATTGTGTCAGGCTCCTAGGTAGGAACCATGACCTACTGCACCCAATAACGAGAAAACTCCAGGTGCATTGTGTCAGGCTCCTAGGTAGGAACCACGACCTACTGCAAGCCAATAACGAGGAAAACTCCAGGTGCATTGTTTCAGGCTCCTAGGTAGGAACCACGACCTACTGCAAGCCAATAACGAGGAAAACTGCAGGTGCATTGTGTCAGGCTCCTAGGTAGGAACCACGACCTACTGCAAGCAAATAACGAGGAAAACTCCAGGTGCATTGTGTCAGGCTCCTAGGTAGGAACCACTACCTACTGCAAGCCAATAACGAGGAAAACTCCAGGTGCATTGTTTCAGGCTCCTAGATAGGAACCATGACCTACTGCAACCCAATAACGAGGAAAACTCCAGGTACATTGTTTCAGGCTTCTAGGTAGGAACCACGACCTACTGCAAGCCAATAACGAGGAAAACTGCAGGTGCATTGTGTCAGGCTCCTAGGTAGGAACCACGACCTACTGCAAGCCAATAACGAGGAAAACTGCAGGTGCATTGTGTCAGGCTCCTAGGTAGG